>CM054144.1:40647958-40660458 GCA_028751875.1 Rapana venosa
TAAACATGCACATGTGCGTGCGCGCGCGCGTACACACACACCGAACACACACTCCCTCTGTCTTTGTGTGGTGTGTGTCTTGTCTGTCTATCTCTGTCCCTCACACACACACACACAAACACGCACACACAAATAAACGCACACACACATACTTACAAATAAACTCACGCATCCGCGCGTGCACACACGCATACACACACATACACAAACACACACGCACTTACACACAAACACGCACGCACTCACACACACACACACACAAACACACACACACACACACACACACACACACACACACACCGTACCCCGGTCTCCCGATTTCTTTATATATATAAATAAAATCTTTACTTACCAGGACATAAACTGTCTTCACTTGACCAACCATAATCTTCTCTATGGTTCCATTGATTCTCCAAGTAACCTCGCATCTCCTCTGTGTGTGTGTTGTGTTGTGTGTGTGTGTGTGTGTGTGTGTGTGTGTGTGTGTGTGTGTGTGTGTGTTTCAGGTGCATGCTACAGACCCGGAGTGCGGAGCCAGCGCCCCTGTGAAATACCAAATGGTCCGGAACGGGGAGGCCCCTCCCGAGTTTTCCGTTGGGGAGGGGGACGGGAGGATCTGCATCCAGGCCCCAGGCTTGGACTATGAGAGAAACAGCAGCTACCAGTTCCTGGTGCAGGCTGTGGATAGAGGTACGGACGTGTGTGTGTGTGTGTGTGTGTGGAGGGGGGGGGGGGGGGTGTTTACGTGTGGGGGTGTGGAGGGGGTGGGAGTGTGTGGAGGGGGTGGGAGTGTAGTTGTGGTATTGGTGGTGGTGGTGGTTTGAGTGTGTGTGTTTGTGGGGGTGTGTGTGTGTGTGGTGGGGGTGGTGGGTTGGGGGAGTGTAGTGGTGGGGGTGGTATTGGTGGTGGTGGTGGTGTGTGTGTGTGGTGTATTTCCGTGTGTGTGTGTGTGTGTGTGTGTGTGTGTGTGTGTGTGTGGAGAGGGTATGAAAGGTAGGGTGTGTGTGTGGAGGGGGTATGTAAGGTGTATGTGTGCGTGCGCGTGCGTGCTTGTTAGCAATTTTATAGTCACCATGGTTATTTCATTCAAATATCAACAGTATGTTCTATCAAAAAAATCAATACCCCTCCCCACCCCACTACCCACTAACTTCCCTTCACCCTTGACCCTTTTTCCCATAGAAAAAAATAAACCAAAGAAAATCTTTTAAAAAAGCAAAACAGTCAAGGCTGATAGAATGTAGGGTTGCCAACAACAACACTGACGCTAGTAGCAGGGCTCAGCCACTACAGTCAGTACCACCATTGCGACTTCACCATCATCACTGCTTCTACCACCGCCATAACAACCACCTTTTCCCTGATGTTTCACATCCTCCTTATTCTTCCCAACTTCTGAAAAGCCGTTTTCCATTACTTTTCTTGGAAACATACATTATCAGAGCACACACATCAACTGTAATTTGTTGTGTATCATTATGATTAAAAGTAGTGATGATTTTCAACGTTTTAGTATTCAGACAAAACAAAAGTAAGCACACAAAAAACGTCGAGAGTATGAGACAATACAAACAGGATGGTAGAGAAGTGATTTCCCCCCCCCCCCTTTCAGCATACAGTACACATCTTTGTTGTTGGTGGTGGAGTTATTATGGTTAAACAATATATCAATACTTTTCTTTCACCAATAAAACAATATTCACAGCTATTTGTCACGGTTAATCAAATCTTACTTTCCCCTCCCCCCCCCCTCTCTCTCTCTCTCCCTCTCTCTCTCCTCTCTCTCTCCTCCTCCTCCTCCTCCTCTCTCTCTCTCTCTCTCTCTCTCTCTCTCTCTCTCTCTCTCTCTCTCTCTCTCTCTCTCTCTCTCTCTCTCTCTCTCTCTCTCCACCTGTACACACAAATACGCGGAGAGAAAAAAGAAAATGTAAGTGGTATAACACAATAGAAGACGAATATCACTTGCTTGATGATTGTAAACCATAATTATGACGATTTAAAATTTTTTTTATCTAATGTTAAAAATAAACAAATAAATAATATGAACAACAACGAGAATTTGAGTAAGTTTTTCAACAACGAGGACTGTCTGTTAGAAATGATCAAATAATATACACGATACTTTTTTCCAGAAGAGGAAAAGCATAGACGAATTATCATACATCTAAGAATCTACATCTTCTAGGAAATGCTGTATATGTTTAACATTTGGTGCCAAACAAGTCTTGTTCTGACTTAATAATAATAATAATAATGTATGGAATTTATATAACCCTGAATCTTGTAAAGCAACAAATCAAAGCGCTCAGATGACTTAAAAAAAAAAAAAATTTATCGAGGATAATGGAATAAGCACTCATGTAGAGACTATATAAAAAAACTTCATGGCAATAAACGTTTCTGATTTTGTTTCGGATTCACAGACGGGCTGAGCGCCTCTGCAGTGGTTCAGGTGAAGGTGAAGGACGTGAACGACAACAGCCCTTACTTCGAGCCCCAGCAGTACGCCCTCAACGTGGAGGCCGGGGGGGCCCTGGGCCCGCTCCTCACCGTGCAAGGAGCTGACCTGGACTCTGGGGACTTCGGCACCGTCTCCTAACATCCTCAACGACAACCGGCAACGACTACTTCCAGATCGACGCTGGCCCAGCGGTCGGGGTCTGGTTGGTTTTTTTTTGGTACTAGTGTTTTTTTTGTCAGTGTGTTGTAGTACCTTTTTGTTTTTGTTGGTTTGTTTGTTTAGGGGGGGGGGGGGGGGGCGCAGGTGGGGGGGGGGGGGGGGGGGGGTTACAGGTACAGGGGGGGGTGGAGTATTACAGTCCGGGGGGGGGGGGGGGAGTACGGTATATTATGGGGGGGGGGGTTATGGGTATAGATAGTGGGGGGGGGGGGGGTAGGGGTACCGGGGTAGGGGGGGGGGGGGGGGGGGGGGTATAGGGGGGGGGGCGGGGGGGGGGGGTTAGGTACAGGGGATGGTATTTGGGGGTATTGGTGGGGTATATACGGTATTAGGTTATTTTTACAGTGTGGGGGGGGGTTTACTTATTATCGGTAGGTGGGGGGGTAGTACAGGGGGGGGGGGGGGGGGGTTGGGGGCGGGGGGGTATACAGAGGGGGGGGGGGGGGGGGGGGGGTACTTTGTTATAGGTTTTACAGAGTGTAAATGGGAGGAAAAATTAGACTAGGAGGAAAGAGAGGAGAGGAGTTGACGAGAGATGTGGAGAGAGGAGAAGAGATGAGAGGTGAGAGGAGAGGAGGGGGGAGGACGGAGACCTACGTGAGAGGAGGATGGGAGAGAGGGAGAGAGGCATGAAGGAGAGTGACGTTCTTATTACGAGAGGGACGGAGGAGAGACGAGAGAGTGGAGAGTGGGAGGAGGAGGGAGAAGAGAGGAAGAGATGAGTGAGAGGAGAGATGAATAAAGCATTCTTTATCGAAGGGATATAAGCATTAAGTATAATTAAATACAGCTTTTTTTTCAACCTGTTCTCAATGGCATTAAGAAGCGCGCGCAAGTGTATCGTGTATGTGTGTCTTTTGTGTGTGGTGTCTGTGGTGCTGTAGGCTTCTCTGTTATTCTATGTGTTGCGCGCGTGTGTGCTTTCGATTACAGTCCCCGTTCATGTTTGTTCGTTTTGAGCCGTAAGATCCTTTTAATGAGTTACATGTATGTGCTGCTGGGTTTGTATACATTTATATATACTTCTACTAATACTACTAATAATAAATAATAATAATGTATGGAATTTATATAGCGCTGAATCTGTTAAAGCTAAAGAACAATTCAAAACGCTCAGATGACTATGATTTTTTAAAAAATTTTTTTAATCGAGGATTCATGGAATAAGCACTTATGTGCTTTTTTTTTTTTTGACAGTCCCGCGTTGTGTTTGCGGTTTTGTAAATTTTTGTCATTGTTCCCACCGGCACACAATGGCTACTTCTTTCTCGAATCGAAAAGCGGACAGGATTATTTAATTTTCTATAAAGTTCTGTGCGCAAGATGTTCTTGCATTATCTGCGTTTCGCACTCGGAGCGGCGGGCCTCGGTTTTGGGTCTCATCCGAAAGACTTTTATAGATAGATAGATAGATAGATGATAGATATGATAGATGATCGATAGATAGATTAGATAGAGATAGAATTGATAGATAGATCATAAAATCTATATAATAATTATATCATTATTTATAATTATATTACATAATCGTATATTTATTATATATATAATTATTTACACAATCTACTCACATCAAGCCCACATCCACCCTTACAGGTTAAACCTTCCTCCCTCACCCGCCCCCTTCCCCGACCGAAGCCACGGCACCAACCGCATGTGTCCAACTGCAAGTGCAAGCACGGACAAAAAGGGGCGGTTCGGGTGTCGGAGACAGCCCCCGCAAGGTGGAGGTCAGTGTTGTCTACAGCGGTCGGTGGTGTTGCACCGCCCCGGCCTTCCTCTCACCATGTTAAACGTCACGGTGGTAGTGGACCGTGGCGGAGAACGTGTTGGTGGGGACAGGTGGAGGCTACTGTGGCTTTCGGATGCTGCTTCTTCTGGGTCGTCGTCGTCGTTCTTCTTCAGGTGAGTTTTTGTCGGGGTGGGATTTTGATAGGCGTGGGGGGGGGTGGGAATTCTGGTTGCGGGGGGTGGGTGTGTGGGTGTGTGTGTGTTGGGGGGGGGGGGGGGGTGGGTTTTGGTGTGGTGTGGGTTTGTGGTGGGTGTGGGTTGTGGGGGGGTGTGTGTGGTGTGGTGGGCTGGGTGGTGTTTGTGTGGGTGGGGGGGGTGTGTGCGGTGTGTGGTTGTGGTGGGTCCGGGAGGCCGGGTGGTGGGGGGGGTGGGTGGGGGGGGTGGGGGGTGTGGGTGGGGGTGGGGGGAGATCAGGGGGGGGAGTGTGCGCTGGGGTGGGGGGGGTAGATGGGGATCGGGGGTGTGCGTTCGTTGGGTGAGGGAGTTGGGGGCGTTGTCGGGTGGCGGGGGTGGGGTGGGGGTTTTGTCGATTCTGGTTGTTGGCGTGCTCGATTTGTTTTTCGTGGCTGTGGTTCTGTTTTTTCGTTTTGTAAGTTTTGTGCTTGTCTTTTATGTTTTGTGGTGTTTATGTAGTTTTTGGTGGTTGCTTGTATTGTATTTTTTGTCGTTTGTTTTGTTTGTTATTTGTTGGCTCATTGTTTTTTTTTTTTTTTTTTAGGTTTTTGGTTTCGCCCTTAGGTGTCTTTGATTTTTAACGTGTGTTTTCATATTAGTGATCTTAGACTAAAGGTGTGTGCTTGTGTGATGTGATTGTGTGGGGGGTGGGGGTGTGGTTGGGGGGGCGGTGTGTATATGGGGGGGGGGGGGGGGGTATCATGTGTATGGGGGCGTGCGGTGTGAGGGAGGGGAATGATGTTGAACGTTCGTTAGTCCACCTGCCCCACCAAACTGTGTCACTGTGTGTGTTGGGGGAGGGATATGGTGTGTATTTGATTGTGTGTCTGTGTGCGCGCGTGCGCCCGCACGCTGTAAATGGTCAGATAGGATATTGGGGTATGTTGTAAATGTGGCCTGGAAAGTGGTCAGTTGGATATAACTATACTATAGTTTAGCGCATGTGTCAATCTGGTCCGAAATGTGTATAACTACGGATTCAGGAAAGAAGTTGTGAGAAGTGTTCTGTTACCCTCTGTTTTTGATCTTCCTGGAAATTCAATAATGAATAGGGAAAAGCGTTCACTTCTTGGAGGCAAATGTCTGAGTTTTCTCACCGTCGCTCGTGTAATGCCGCATCTTTATGGGAAAATGTTGTATCTGTAAGGCATGTGGGGTCTTGTTTGGGTGTGTATTGATTCTCTAGCCCGATATGTGGTAATTGGTAAAGGGTATATAGCGTAACGCATTCACGCCCACGAAAAAAAAGATAGAAGAGAAAAATATCCTGATGTTTTTTTTTTTTGAAGCTTAGAGATTTAGTTTTGGTCTTGGGTTTGTTTGTTTGTTGTTTTTTTTGGGGGTGGGTTTTTTTTTTTTGTTTTTTTTTGTTTGTGGGGGGTGTTTTGTTGTTTTTGTTTGGTGGTTTTTTGTTGTTTGTTTTTTTTTTTGTTGTTGTTTTGTTGTTGGGTTTTGTTGTTGTTGTTGTTGGGTATGTTGTTGTTGGTTTTTTTGGGGGGTCTCTTGCTTTCAGAGATCTAGCATGGGAACCTCATATGCAAAGTATACGGTAAAGTTTGGGGAGAAGAATTAGTTTTTTCTGTAGTCCCATTTCGCGTGGTTTTCGTTGTTGGGAATTGGCTTCTTCAGGATTGAAATCATCCAAGTTGTGTGAAAAGGAGCAGTTCTGTTGGCCCAGAAATTTGGTTTGGGGTTCGTTTGTGAGGAAATTTCTCTATTCTAGAGGCTTTTTAACTAATTTTATTCGCGGTTTTTTGCTTTGGGGGTTGTTGGGGGTGGGTATTTTTTAAAATTTAGCTTTTAGGTTAAAAAAACTACTGGAGACAGAGTAGTCAGTTAGTGTAGTTTTTTGTTAGTGTGTGGGGTGGGGGTTGTTGGAGTGTGTGTGTGGGGATTTTGTTTTTTTTTTTTTGTTTTGTTTTTTTTTTTTTTTGGGGGGGGGGGGGGGGGGTTGCATGTGTTGTGTATATTTGTTGCTTTGGGGGGTTTGTTGTTTTGTGCATTTTTTTTGGGTTTTTGTTTTTTGGTTGTTTTTGATATGAGCTTGTGCACTGGATCTAATTTCGAGTTTTTATATGTTGGTCCGAAGTTCACACGCGGTCTGATTTTGTATTTTTTCCCATGTACGTTTTATTTCCAAACATGGTTTGGAAAATTTTCCCGGCAGGAGATAAATTATTAACAAATGTTTTTACAGCTGTGAGGAAAAGTTGGTTTTGGTTTTTTTCTTTGCCTTGGTTGGTTTTTCTTCATAGAAATGAAGAAATTGTAGGTAGGGAAGTTTGGTACATTTTTTGGTTCCCTTTTATTGGTTGAGTTCTAGGTTCACAGTAGTGAGTATTTGCGGTATGCCACCGTTGTTGTCCTCATTTAGGAGTGCATTCGTCTTTAGGAAAATTGGAGCTGATTTTGAAAAAAAACTGCGATTTTCTTTCTTGGTTTGTGCATTACAATTTTGAAAACGTTTTTTTAGGGTTTTTTTTTGTTTTGCCCTTTTCATGTTTATTGCGATTGCCTCGATTTTTTTTTTCGGGGGGGGGGGGGGGGGGGGGGGGGGGGGGGGGGGGGGGGGGGGGGGGGGGGGGGGGGGATGGGGGGGGGGGGGGGGGGGGGGGGGGGGGGGGGGGGGGGGGGGGGGGGGGGGGGGGGGGTGGGGGGTGGGGGGGGGGGGGGGGGAGGGGGGGGGGGGGGGGGGGGGGGGGGGGAGGTGGGGTGGGGGGGGGGGGGGGGGGAGGGGGGGGGAGTGGGGGGGGGATGTCGTCCCATGCTGATATACCATAATTTTCTTTGTGTTGAAAGGTTTTTTTGGCTTTAGTTTCTTGTTTTTTTTTGTTCCTGAACATCCTGTGTTTTGCAATATTGAGGTTCGCTACATGTGTTTCATTTTCTAAGCCATTCTCTTCTGTTTTAATGATTTTAGCCGCCCTTAACATGCTTGCTAATTGCACAAGATCAATGTCTGTGAGTAAAAAACCCAAAAAAATCTTTTGAAAAAAGCAGACAGATTTTGCCCTAGTTCCTGCCTTTTTTCCCTCTCTCTTTTCTATTTTTCTGTTTGTTAAATACACCTTTTTCTTTAAGTAAGACAAAACGCGTCTTTTTCTTCGTTTGTTTTATATTTGGGTTGGGGTGGGGGGTTTTTGGTGTTTATTTTATTTTGTCTAGATAACTGATAAGATTTGCGTTCAACCACACACCTTTGATCACAGCGGGAAGTTCCCCCCCCCCCCCCCACCCCCCACTCTCTCTCTCACTATTCTCTTTTGTGTTTCTCTCTCTCCTGCTCTCTGTCTGTCTGTCTGTCTCTTCTGTCTGTCTGTCTGTCTGTCTCTCTCTCTCTCTCTCTTCTCTCTCACTCTCTCTCTCTCTCTCTCCTCTCTCTCTCTCTCTCTCTCCCCTCTTTCTCTCAATTTGAAGGGATTGTGTGTTGTGTGTGTGTGTGTGTGTGTGTGTGGCGTGCGTGCGGGCGTGCGTGCTTTTATGAGCGCGTGCGCTCTGCCTCCCTCTCTTTACTCATCTTATCCCCCCCCCCCCCCCCCCCCCCCCCCCCCCCCCCCCCCCCCCCCCCCCCCCCCCCCCCCCCCCCCCCCCCCCCCCCCCACCCCCCCGCCCCCCCCCCCCCCCCCCCCCCCCCCCTCCCCCCCGTCCCCCCGTCTCCCGGTCCTCCTTTCTCTGCCTCCCCACTCTTCTTCAAAAAGAGTGGTAGGGTTCCCTTGCAGCCAGGTGAAGTATGCATCTCGTTATCTTCGTCTCCCCATCTTTATGTGGGAGGAGGAAGAGAGCCCAGGAATGCTTACCTGGCCGGCCCTCCCTCTCCCCCCCTCTCTCTCTCTCTCTCTCTCTCTCTCTCTCTCTCTCTCTCTCTCTCTCAAGTTTTTGATGGCTAAAAGAAGGGGGGGATGTTAGGATGCTTTCACCTCCATAGCAACTCGCCACGCTCACCTTAGGCCTTTTAGCTTAAAGTCACTTTCGAGAACTCAAGCGCGCGCTCCAACGGAAGAGGTTCAAATTCATAAATATTTATTTTAACGTCACTTCTTCTTTACAAGTTGTGATAAGTTATTTTTACGCGAAGCAGACGACGAGAGGTGTGTGTGTGTGTGTGGTGTGTGTGTGTGTGTGTGTGTGTGGACGTTGTAGACGCTGTAGACATAGTAGTTGTTTGAAGTTATGGATGTATGTGTACATGCATGCCGTGTGTGTGTGTGTGTGCGCGCGCGCGCGTGCGTGCGTGTATGGTGTGTGTGTGTGTGTGTGAGCGATTATGGATCTTATTTCCGCTTTCACACATATGTACAAGCAGGTACGCATATATTCATGCATATGCTCAGGTGTGGAGGTTTAGGCATACACATATAGGAATTCGTGCACGAGCATACGCACACACCCATGCGCACGCACACGCACACACACACACACACAGACACACACACACACACACCACCACCACCGCCGCCACCACCATACTTCTTTCTTCTCCATCTCTTCTTCTTCTTCTTCTCTCTCTCTCTCTCTCTCTCTCTCTCTCTCTCTCTCTCTCTCTCTCTCTCTCTCTCTCTCTCTCTCTCTCTCTCTATATCCTCTCTCTCCCTCTCTCTCTCTCTGTCTCTGTCTCTCTCTCTCTCCCTCTCTCTCTCTCTCCCTCTCCATCCCTCCCTCCTCTTCCTGCCTCCCATTACTGGTTTTCTTTTACAGCTGAGTTGCGTCTCCGTTACATTAAAACTGTGAGGTATGGGGGAAAAACGGGTTTTGTGTTTATAGCAAAGCAGCACAGTAAAAAAAAACCTTTTCTTTTGTATTGGGCGTGGACCTTCAGTCCCCTTATTGCCTTCTGGTTAAAGGGCTTCACTTCGTGGGCGTTAAGGAACCGTTGAAATTGTCCGCCTAAGCTACGTGCAATTTTTTTTTTTGGGGGGGGTGGGGGTGGGGGGGTTGTTTTGTTTTTCCTTTCTCGGCTTCTTCGTTCTTTCTGAGTTTTTGTGTTTTGTTTTTTTTTGGTTTGTCTTTCTTTGTTAAATGTCATCATGCGCGGAGGAAGTAGTGAAAATTGTCCACCTCAGCCATAATATACGGGTTTTTTTGTTCTTTGTTTCTTGTTGTTTTTCTTTATCTTGTTCTTGTACTTGCTCTTCTTCTTCTTCTTCTTCTTCTTCTTCTTCTTCTTCTTTTCTTCTTCTCCTCCTCATCCTCCTTCTCCTCATCCTTTTTCTCCTCCTCCTCCTTCTTCTTCGTCTTTTTCTTCTTCGCAATTTCTTCTTCTTTCTGTACTTCTTCTGTACTTTTTTCCTCTAAAGTTGTTGTTTTTTCTTTCTTTCTTTCTTTATTATATGTCATCCTTCATGTGTGCAGAGGAAGAAGTGAAAATTGTCCATCTTTGCTACATAGCGTTTTGTTTCTTCTTCTTCTCTTCTTCTTCTTTTTCTTCTTCTTCCTCTTCTCCTTTTTAAAGTTTTTTCTTTTGCAATGTGTCTTTCTCTCTTTATCAAATGGCATAATATTTTATGTGCGTTGAGGAAAGAGTGAAATTGTCCACCTCAGTTACATAGACACCTTCTTTTGTTTTTCTTTTCTACATTTCTTTCTTGCTTGCTTTTTCTCCTTCATGAGAGGCACTTAAAATAGCCAGATAACGATATAGTCTGTCCCTATGGTGTGTGTGTTTGTGTTTGTGAGTGAGTGGGAGACACACACACAAACACACTAGAGAGAGAATGTGTGTGTGTGCGTGCGTGCGTGTGTGTGTCTGCGTGCGTGCGCGCGTGTCTGTGTGCGTGCGTGGGTCTGTTCGTGCGTGCGTGCAAAATTGCCCATGATTGAATGTGGAAAATTGCTTGGCAGAGAAAAGTTTCTGGTTTTATCATTTTCGTCCAGTGTTGCATATTATTGTAAAGAGTGAAATCGTGGTCTGCGGAAGTCGGGGAGGGTATGGAGGAGAGGAGGGGTGAAGGAGACAGTGTGGTTTGATTCCTTGCATGTTTTGCATATGCACAGGCAAGGTTCCAGATCCGCGAATATTGTACTACAGTCCATGCGCACATATAACGTCGTACATGCACGCTCTCATATTTTGCAAACCGGAATATTCATGAATAAAATGCTCGTTCATTTTACAGACTCCGCGCGCGGGCATGCTAAGGGAAGAAAGCAATTTAAAATTATGCAGGTTGGAGAGACATACAGATGTACACTTGCAGATGCATGTAATTGTATGTAGGCGTGCGTGTGCGCGCGCGCACACACACTCACGCACGCACGCACGTGTACACACACATACATAGACGTACATACTCGTGTACATACACATGCATGTGTGTGTGTGTGTATTTTCGCGGACACACACCTACACATACACACACATAACACACACACTCTCTCTCTGTCTGTGTGTGTGTCTTAACACCCCCTACACACGTACTCTCTCCCTCTCTATCTCTCTCTAACCCCCCCACCCCCCCCCCCCCAAAAAGTAAACAAACAACAACAAACAAACAAACAACAACAAACAAACAAACAACCCCCCCCCCCCCCCACACACACACACACCACACTTCCAGAAAGAGAGACAGACAGACGGAGACAGAAACACAAACAGACAAAAAAGCACCCTACATAAAGAAAACAACAAACACTCCGCCGATACCTTACACCGCCCTACTATACCCCATGCGCAGTCGAGTCACTACGACAGACACAAGGGATATGATTGCCGCAGATATATTCCCATTGTACTAAAAAAAAAAAAGTCTGGTGAGCTTGTGCTCCCAAAAAAGGGATCACGCGAGGACTGCCTTGCCTACTACTCTACTAGCCTTACCCGGTATGCCCTGGTCCCCTCGTAGTGCCGAACTAAAGGTCTATGGGGCCTGATGGAAACAGTCGATAGTTCCGGGGGCTTAGGCTGTCCGGTCACCAGTGCGGTGACACATGGCCTTTGTGCACGAGCTGTCAAAAACTCTGCAGGGTGGATAGCGTTAGCAGCAGCAGCACACAGGCCAGATCTTTGTCTTCCCTTCAAGTGGGTATATTATGGAGGAAAACATGATACTGCTGGGGAGGGTTAGGCTAGAGAGGAGGGGCCTTGCGCGTAAGTGCATACTTGGTGTGTATGCATTCGTGTAAGTACGCGCTCAAGCTCGTGCGCGCGCGGACACAGTTTTACACACACACACACACACACACACACACACACACACAAAATTGTATACTACTCATCCCCGAAGTCTAAATGCGGGTATTTTTATGTTGGGTTAAAAACAACAACTGCACATACGCAAAAATCTCATCATTATTGAACTTCGAAGCTCTACCGAAGAGAGAGAGAGCTAGTGTGTGTGTGTGTGTGTGTGTGTGTGTGTGTGTGTGTGTGTGTGTGTGTGTGTGTTGTGTTGTGTTGTGTTGTGTTGTGTGTGTGTGTGTGTGTGTGTGTGTAGTGTTTGTGTGTGTGTAGTGTTGTGGTGTTGGGTTGGGTTGGGTTGGGTTGGGTTGTGTTGTGTTGTATTGTGTTATGGTGTGGTGTTGGTGGTGTGTGTGTTGTGTGTGTGAAGCGGTGTGCCTAGTTGAATGTTCTATTCTTTCCTTTACGTTATCTTTCTTTTTCAAAATCCGATTTCTTTGATTTTTGGGGTTTGTTTGTTTTTTTGTTTTTGTTTTTGGTCAACAAAAATTTGCTGCTACATAAGCAACGAATCCAAAGACCTGCAATTATCACCACTTTTGTGATGTCGTGTCACTTCAAAAGTTCAGCAGCCGCCATGCTCATTGATTATTCTGTTGGTTTATTATTTTCAAAAACACATCTTTAAGCCACGTCAGCGTGATGTTGCTGTGCTGTAAGCGCTTGATGTGTTTGGCAAAT
>CM054144.1:40665458-40785042 GCA_028751875.1 Rapana venosa
CGCTTATCTCTCTCTCTCTCTCTCTCTCTCTCTCTCTCTCTCTCTCTCTCTCTCTCTCTCTCTCCCTCGCTATCTCTCTCTCTTTCTCTGTCTTTCTCTCTTTCCCTCCCTCCCTCTCTCTCTCTCTCCTCTCTATCTCCATTTCTACCTCTCTCTGTCTCCCCCTCCATCTCTACCTCTCTCTGTCTCCCTCTCCCCCCCTCTCTCTCCTCTCTCTCCCTCTGTGTCTCTGTCTCCCGCCCTCTCTCACTGTCTCTCCCTCTTCCCCTCCTCCCCCCCCCCCCCCCCCCCCCCCAATCTCTCTCTCTCTCTCTCTCTCTCTCTCTCTCTCCTCTCTCTCTCTCTCTCTCTCTCTCTCTCTCTCTAACGTAAAAAGCCACAGGCACGCAGACTCGGTGTCTGCTGCTTTCGTTTGGGAAGGGGGGGGGGGGGGGGGGGGGGGGGGGAACTTGACAGAACAAAAGATATACTTAACAGAAGCCGAGTAGCGAAGTCAGAATGGCGAAGATGACAGGCGTGTAATCTACACCCACTTAGCTTTCTCCTCACCCAACCTCGCACACTGCATTTTTGGCCCGCGAAGTCTGTGTGTTGTGTATTTGTGTGTTGTGTATTTGTTGTTGTGTGTATGTCTGTGTTGTGTGTGTGTGCGTGCTGTGTGTTGTGTATGTGTGTGTTGTGTGTGTATGTCTGTGTTTGTGCGAGTGTGTGTGTGTGTGCGCGTTTGATGTGTGTGTGTGTGTGTGGGGGTGGGGGGGGGGGGGGGGAGGTTGTGTGTGTATTGTATGTGTTGTTTATATGTGTGTGTTGTGTGTGTGCGTTTGTGTGTGTTGTGTGCGTGAGTGTGTTTGTGCGAGTGTGTTTGTTTGTGTGCGTGCGTGCGTGCACCCTTCCTCTCTTTCCAGTCCCCCTACATATAATGCGCTCGCACGCAGATGCGCGCCTGTGCACGCACGTATGTGGACAGACACGGACACAGTACTGGATGTTATAAAAAACCCACCTGAGTAATTGTTCCATTATCCTCGCATTAAAATTAAAAAAATTTAAAGTACAGACACACACATACACATACATACATATACAAGTGCATCATTAAAATATGCACACGTTTATGACTTATGCGTATAGCACGAATCTTACATTATTATGTTTTCAAACAACTTGTGATGATTACAGATGTTTATTATTATTATTATTATTATTATTTGTTCGCAAACGCAAACGCAGCTTTATTTCTCAGGTTTCATTATCTTTCAAACTTCCCTCCCCCTCCATCCCTTTCCCCCCTGTCCCCCCCCACGTGTGTGTTACATCTCTCCCCCACCCCCCCCCCCCCTCTCTCTCTCTCTTTCTCCTCCCTCTCTCCCTCTTTTTCTCTCTCCTCCTTCCTGTCAACAAAAGCTGTAGACCACACCACAGCTATAGCTAGCAAGCTAATGGTGTTTCAATTAGAACGAGCTAGTCATTATTTTCTTTTCTTCCTCCATCTCACCCCTCCCCCCTCCCCGGTTCTTCCTAACGTACGTAATGGAACGTTGCTGGTTGTTTTTACCAGCAGGGCATGTCATTATGGTCTTAGAGCTAATAACAAGTATCCATGTTGACGATGTTTTTAGTGGCTTACCTGAGCTGACTTAGGAACTACCTTTAAGGTGCTGTTCGGGCATGGTTTTAGAAAGGGAGTCAGGTTTCTTAGGGGGGGGGGGGGGGGGGGGGGGCAAGAAAGAAAAAGAGTGGGTGGTTTGGTTGGGGGGGGGGGGGGGGGGGGGGGTTGTGGTTGTTATTGCATTCCAGACAGGAAATGGTACGTGGGTAAGATTGACTGGGCTGAGTGATGTACAGGCTTAGGTTTCTTTTTGTGTGAATAGTTCTTGGGTTGTTAAGGGAAGAAATAGTATATATATAATATTTATATATATATATATATTTATTATTTATATATTTTATATATATATATATTCAGCCTGAGGATGCTTCAGATGGAAGCGAAAATTTGCTGACTGAAATAAAAGGAGAAATAAAGCTGAGCACAGTTGTGTTTTTTAGTGCCATTTTACTATTTTACTCAACTGTGTGCTTGAAGGGAGTGGTGCCCAGCAGAACTGGGTTTTTATCAAGACAAGAGTGTTATATATATATTATATATATAATAAGGAGAGAGAGAGCGAGAGAAAGAGAGAGAGAGAGATATATATTATATATATAGAGAGAAGAGAGAGATTTTAGAGAGAGAGAGAGAGGATACACATATGAGCTTGCGGTGCATGCATGCACGCTTGCTCGCACACACACGTGCATGCACGTACGCATGCATGAACGCACAGAGAGAGGGACAGACAGACAGAGACAGGCAGCGAAAGACCGAAACAGAGAAAGATGAAACTATATATTATATTTCTACCACACAGAAGAAACACAATTTTCTTGACCTCAGAATGTTAACAAAAGACTAAAGAATAATAAAAGGTAAATGCGGAAAGAACTGGGCTGATGGATTTTTTCCCCCCTTTTTCTTCTTTTCTTTTTTTTTCCTTGTTTTTTTTCTTCCTGTTTCCTTTGTGATGCAATGTAAGTGAAGACTTACAAAGCACCTCACCTCACCTACAAGAAGTGGCCCAGAGTCGTTTGCTTTGTGACTGAGGTAATGTAGAACTGACTGATTTTACTGCAAAACAAAAGGTCACTCCGGTGGAGGTAAGAAAGCTCAAGGAAGTTATAAAATGGGCAAATATTCCGACATCATTATACACACACAAAGGAGCAATGTTGTCAGAAGAGGAGTTATAGTTGTTTTTTTAGCCTACGCGATTGTACATATGTGCTAGCGCACACGCACTTGTTTGTGTGTGCGCACTCACACACACGTACACACACACGCGCGCGCGCTCACACCACACACACACACACACACACACACACACTTCCGATATACATACAAAATGGGGTGGATGCCACAAGAATTACACCTTTCATCCTACGAAAACGCTTGCGCACGCGCGCGCGCGCGCTCGCACGCACACGTACACACACGAGTCGATGCTGTCACAACACAAGAAGGACACTATTTAAGCCTACGCAGAGAAACTTTTTTCAGAGAGAGTTTTCTTTGAGAATGCTGCATAAGTCTTTCGGAACAGCTAACAAACTGCAAAATGATGTGTAGGCAGGAAGGCAGGCACTCGAGATCGAGGTATGTAGGCTGATGGAATGGTTGATGGGGTATTTTTTTTGTTTTTGTTGTGTTTTGTTTGGTTTGGTGTTTTGCTTGAGTTTTTGTTTTTCTGTTGGTTTATTTTTTTCCCTGGTCGATGCTTACTCTACAGAGTCGTACGTAACTTTTACGCCAAGACGAAGATAGTGTGAATGTCAAACGTGCACTGGCATTTTATTCCAACGAGGCATCCACAAGAAATGTATCGCAGTTTTTGTTTTCTTTAACTGTGTGAGGGTAGGGGTGAGTGGGATTAGCCTAGTGGTTAGATGCTCTTGGCGCTCGTGGTTTTACGGCCTGGGATCGAGTCATTAAGGAGGCACCCGTTTTAGGGGAGTTTTACCTTGGAATGAACTTCAGTACAGCCTCCACCCCCACCCCAAAAGTCTTTGGGTGAGACTATAAACCGAGGATGCCCTGTGTGCGAACGCACGCAAAATATTTTTGCATACATGTAAAATATCCGTTCCCCCTTTTGGAAAAGCAGGCCATTTTATACCTGTAGGGTTGGATGACTTCTTTTTTTTTAAAGTAAACGCAAGCACACAGGTGTTGTGTGTAAACACCATCCCTGAGTGGAGTGCGCCTGCCTTAATGAGGGGTGGGGGGGGGGTAAAAAAAAGGGGACACGCAAAATCTTACCATTGGTGAACCTCGGAGCTCTAGCTCAGGAAATATTCCATTATCTCGAATGAACATTACTTCCTTCTCGAAATGAAAGAAAACAAAACACGTCACACAACACACACACACACACACACACACACTCACCACACAAGAGAGAGAGGAGAGAGAGAGAGAGAGGAGAAGAGAGAGAGAGAGAGGAGAGATGAATGAGAAGAGAGGCAGATGAGAGAAGAGGAGAGAGAGAAGAGACGTTTGAACACTATGTGAAGTAAAGAACGTGTCTCACGTAATTAGCAACAAAAGAGGAGCTAGCTACGTACGCATAGACACAGGCGTTTCCGTGATAATGGCATTGTGCAATAGGAAATATATATATATATATATTTTAAAAAAGGAAACAGAAACGAGACGAAACAGATTAATCAATGCTTGCCCGAGAAAGACGACATTGTATTTGAGGACACAGTGTTGAACTTGGAGAGAGATAATTGAAGTTGTTATTTTTACGAGCAAAACTTGATTTGAGAGAAAGACACACACAAAACACACAGAGACTGTCAAGTTATATATAGAAAGAGGGATTGAAGTGATGGTTAAAGGAATGTGTTTCCTGAACTACAGATATAATCATAATAAAAACAACAGTTGAACTAATCGTGAATTATTTTTTTCGTTCCTCGGCTAGAGCTCGAGGTTCACCTATGGTGAGATTTGGCGTATGCGTCCGTTTTTGTCCACCTTGAAGGTAGCCGCATTCCGACTTCGGGGATTAATCGTCAAATGAATTGGCCATTGAACGTTCACATGTGTAATGTAGCAGTAAGACATGCGTCAAGAAGTACCGAGTTCGAATCTCTTTTTTTTTTTTCCCTCCATCAACGAGACCACGTGAGGGTGAATGTTGGTGCTAGTCTTTGTGATAAGACGACGAACCGTGTCCCTATGAGCAATATGCATTTAGCTGTCGTAAAAGAACCCATGGCAACAAGAGAGAGAGAGAGAGTCTCTTGCAAATTTCTGTCAAAAGAAGCTCTCAAAAAAGAAAATGTAATCTATTAAGGGAAAAGCACACAGGTAGGGGAAAAGTTTCTCAAAATTTTGTAGCGCTGCACTGCGGCGGCGCAGTCTTTACCGGAAGAACAGAGAACTTGAGGACCCCCCCCAAAAAAAAACAACAAAAAAACAACAAAATTAACAACAACAAAACAACAACAACAAAAACAACAATTCTACTGCAATTCCTAAATGATACAATACAGTACTGTACAGCATGGTACGATAAATTATTATAACATAAAGCAGTACAAGACAATAATGAAGGTTCAGGCATATGCTTGTCTAGTTTTGTATGTTTTGGTTTGGTTTTTGTTTTAATTTCGCAAACTCTTCACCGCCTTTGTACTTTTGTAGAACCAAACAAGAAACAGATGTTTTCATTTTGTAACGAAGAAAGACTAGTTTTGTTATTGCTGTTGTTGGGTTTGTGGTTTGTTTGTTTGGATTTATTTTTATTTTATTTCTGCATTTATCTATTTTTAGAGAGAGAGAAGAAGAAAGAAAGAAAGCGCACGTCGATCTGTCTGTATTCTTTCATGACCATGGAGACATTTGAATGTGTGTCACCCATCGTAGTAAAACGTATCGACACAGCAAAGTCTGGGTGACAGTACGGATCGGTAAGCCAGAACAAAAAATAAATAACGCTGACATGGTCGGGGGAATGAAGAACAACCATTACGCAATAACGCAATCTTTCAGCCCCCATCCCCATCCTTACCCCCGACCCCTCTCTTCAGTCATTCTCCCCACCCCCTACACTGATTTGGTGAAAAGGGGTGGGGGGGGGGGGCAGAGAGAGAGAGAGAGAGAGAGAGAGAGAGGAGAGAGAGAGAGAGAGAGAGAGAGAGAGAGAGAGAGAGAGAGAGAGAGAAGAGAGAAAGAAACAGGGGTGGAAGGAAGGGAGGGAGAAAAAAAGGGAATCAGAGCCAGTCAGTTCCACCCGATACCGGCGCACAGGTCACGGCAGTGGTATTGTCGGGTGCTGTCACCCTTCGCTGAGCAAGCTCTGCTACCCGGGGTACACTGTTAGATGGGGTTGGTCGGGTGTCGATGCACCGCGGCCCGATCAAGAAGAAGTCACCGATATTTTGCTGTCTTTTTCTTTTACACACGCACGCACGCACACACGCACGCACGCACGCACGTACACTCTCTCTCTCTCTCTCTCTCTCTCTCTCTCTCTCTCTCTCTCTCTCTCTCTCTCTCTCTTGTGTGTACCGCCGTATATCTGTCTGTCTGTCTGCCTGTCTGCTTTGCCTGCCTCTTCTTTCTCTCTCTCTCTCTTCTTTCTCTCTCTCTCTCTCTCTCTCTCTCTCTCTCTCTCTCTCTCTCTCTCTCTCTCTCTCTTCTCTCTCTCTCTCTCTCTCTCTCTCTCTCTCTCTCTCTCTCTCTCTCTCTCTCTCTCTCTCTCTCTCTCTCTCTCTCTCTCTCTTTCTCTCTCTCTCTGTGGTTCTGTCTCTGTGATTGTCTCTCACACACACTCACACAAACACACACACTCACACAAACACACACACACTCACACACACACACACACACTCACACACACACATCACACACTCACACAAACACACACACTCACACAAACACACACACACACACTCACGGGTTCACTCTTCCCAGTCCCACAGTTGATTTTTGATTTATAGCGGCCTTATTATGACTGCACAGAGCGGAATGCCATAAAAGTGGAGTGTAGTCAGGCCATGATTAATTGAACCCTTTAACCATTAGGATCACCGCAATGTTAAGGTCGACAACGGTGTGATCAGTCTCCCGTCTCCTCGTTCTTTCTTTCTTTCTTTTTTTGTAGAAAAGGGGGGGGGGGGGGGGGGGGGGGCGCTGGCGTCCTGTGCTTTCATGGACAACTATGTATTTGTTGATCCATGCATGTCTTTTGAAGGGGAAGAGCGCGTGAGTTTGAATGGGACAACACACACACACACACACCACACACAACACACAACACACACACACAACACACACGCGCGCACGCACGCACGCACGCACACACACACACACACACACACACACACACACACACACACACACACACCGATAGGGAATAGTCTGTGAAAATATAAAGCGACCTGTTTAACAACGAAACGCAATTAGTTCAGACAAGTTTTGGGATCGAAGGCACAATAGAAAGGGAGATATAGTCATCAGCTGCCAGGGCCAGTTCTAGGTATGGATTGTAAGCTTCGCACACAGTTTTAAAATAAAGGTTTGAAGGGCACATAGGGGTTAGGATCATCACTGATGACGACTTGTTTGTTTGGAAAGGGGGATTGTGAAAGGTATGTTGTGCTGTTTTGATTTCTGTGGAAGGAGTTTGCTGCAAGCACATCTTGGAGGATACGATTAGTGTAAGTTAGTGTTAGGTAAGTTTGTTGTATTTTATGTAGGAGGCAGATCTGTACGCTTTTGTTAGTTCTGTCAAAGATGGTGTTGTTTGATGAATTTGTTGCAAAGAAATAATTGTCACGCTGAATTTGGTTTAGTTTAAACGAACTGTATTCAATCAAGAACACAAAAAAGTCACAGAGTAGTTAAATTCGTTAAACACGAAGTAGAAAAGTGCAGATTTTAGTTCTTCAGAAGTTTTCTAAATCTTTTACAAATTAATGTGACAGTTTTACCGAACAATACAAATTACAAAACAAAAAAGAAACACCAACGAAAAACAACCCGTGTTGAATATCAGTTTATTGCACGTAGTATCAGTAAACAAGGTAGATTCCAGTTTTTCCAGCTTTTCCAAAGTTGTATCCATCTGTAAAAATTTGTTTATAATCTTGTGTAGGTAAATACTACGCTATTTTTAATTGTGTACATGTAATTCGATACACCTGTTTCAGGTAAACATAAGGCAACTTTCGTTTTTTTAACAAAAATATGGTGAACGGCGATCTGCTAGCAGCTGAGGCAGAGAAGGGCTGTTTGTAGTCTATTGAAGGCGTTCTTCATGTTTTTTAAAGTCTTTCCCCTTAATGCCTTGGTGATATCAGGTCAAGACCTTTAGTGTTTTTCTTCATTTTAAAGTCTTTCCACTTAATGCCTCGGTGACATCAGATCAAGACCTTTGGTGTTTTTCCTCATTTTAAAGTCTTTCCACTTAATGCCTTGGCGCGACATCAAGATCAAGACCTTTGACGTTTATCTTCATGTTAAAGTCTTTCACACCATAAGTGACGACAGCTGAAGACCTCTGACGCCTGTGTTGCTTGCAGGTGAACGTCACACTGCTGGACGTCAACGACAACTCCCCTTACTTCCCGGCCTCCAGCGTGCTGCGGATCGAGGTGCGGGAGGAGACCTTGCTGCCGGACCCCGTGTACATCGCCCAGGCCAGAGACATCGACAAGGGAAACAACGGCTCCGTCACCTACCGCCTGGACCTCCACCCTGACCGCCTCTTCGACATCGACCAGCTGACGGGGGAAATCTTCCTCCGCTCCAAACTGGACTACGAAGTTCGCCACACCTACGAGCTGACCATCGTGGCCGAGGACCAAGGAACCGGGGGTCATAGGAGCTCCACCATGACCTTGACCGTCAATGTCAAGGACGTGAACGACAACCGCCCGGTGTTTTCTCGGAAGGTGTACGACTTTTACGTCAGCGAGGACGCTCCCATCGGATTCCAGTTCGGCAACGTCAGCGCCGCGGACGCGGACTCTGACCATAACGGGAGGGTGTCGTACAGCCTGGAGTCCTCCCCCTACCTCTCCGTCTTCGGCATCTTCACCGTGCAGGGAGTGCTGAGCACCAGGGACAAGCTGGACAGGGAGAGCCAGGACCTCTACACCCTCACCGTCGTCGCCACCGACCACGGCACCCCCAACCCCTCTCCGCCACCGCCGACATCCGCATCCACGTCACCGACACCAACGACAACGACCCGGAGTTTTCCCGCGCGGAGTACAAGTTCAACATCCTGGAGAACCAGCCCCGGGGAAGTCACATCGGGCAGGTGTCGGCTTCCGACCGCGACGCGGGCGACAACCGGCGACTGCAGTACCAGTTCAACGGTCCTCAGAGCAAGTTCACCATCAACACGTACAGCGGGGAGATCACCACTCTGATGCCTTTGGATCGTGAGGAGCAGGAGGAGTACTCGCTGAAGGTCTTCGTGACGGATTCGGGGGTGCCTGAGCGCAGCGACAACACGGTGGTGAAGATCCAGGTGATGGACCAGAACGACAACAGTCCTCGCTTCACGGGAGGGGAGGGGTACAAGACGATGGTGTCTGAGAACAGGCCCAAAGGTCTGCAGGTCATGAAGATGGTGGCTCAGGACAGGGATGCTGGCGAAAACGGCACCATCACTTTTGCTTTTGATCAAGGTATGGGGAGTAGTGGTGTGTGTTTGTGGGGGGGGGGGGGGGGGGGGGGGGGGGGGGTTAATGCTGTGTGTATAATTATGTGTGTGTGATGTGTGTGTGAGTGTCTGAGAGAGAGGCATGCATTGATCTCTTTATATACATTTTTTGTCTTTGAAATTTCATTTTATGGCATATACATTTTCTTTTTCAACTTAAACCCCAATCTTGTCACCCATTTAAGTAAATGCACTGTACTTTAAACAGCGCACAGCTATCATATTATCCCTTTGATAACAAAAAACCTCACAATAATGATTTTGCTCCCTCATCCTTAAATGCGTATATGGACTCCAATCCAATTTTCAGACGGCTCAGACAAGGAGGCCCTGACCAACTTCAACATCCACCCCACCTCAGGCTGGATCAGCACGGAAGAGGTGCTGGACTACGAGACCAGGACCCAGTACCGCCTGAAGGTCATCGCCTCCGACAACGGCCACCCACGCCGCTCCCAGAGCCAGACCGTCATCATCGACGTGGAGGACGTCAACGACGAAGCTCCCCTCTTCCACGCGCGCGAGGTGAACTTCTACGTGGTGGAGAACGTGCCCATAGGCAGCGTGGTCGGGGAGGTGAAGGCCAAGGACAAGGACTCTGGCGAGAACGGCCGTGTGAACTACTACCTGGTAGGAGGCAACATCTTCAGCCTCTTCTCCGTCAACACAGCCACGGGAGTCATCCAGACCGTGCGGGAGATCGACTTCGAGGAGTCCTCCTCCCACATCCTCAGCATCCAGGCCGTGGACAGCAACGCCGTCTTCCCCCGCAGCAGCAACATCAGCGTGGTCATCCACATCGTGGACATCAACGACAACGCCCCCGTCTTCGACAACGACCCGGTCTTCCCCAAGGTGCGGGAGAACACCGCCCTGGGACACGTGGTCCACACCTTCGTGGCCACGGATCGCGACTCGGGCCCGAACGGCACGATCCGCTACTCCGTCACGTCCGAGACCGCCTCCGGGCCGAACGTCTCCGCCGGGAACTACTTCCAGATGAACGCGGTGAGCGGGGAGCTGAGCGTGGCCAAAGCCATCGACTACGAGCAGGTGCACACGGTCACCATCATCATCAAGGCTGAGGACAGCTGCCCGCTCCCTGCCCAAGTCCTCTTCTCCCAGGTGACCGTGGAGGTGTCCGTGGTGGACGTGAACGACAACAGGCCGGAGTTCGAGTCCCGGTCGCAGGTGCACATCTTTGAGGACGAGCCTATAGGGTACCCGGCCATCTTCATGGTGGCCGTGGACAGAGACTCCAACCAGGACCAGAGCGGCAACAACGTCGTCAGCTACGCCATCGTGTCTGGAAACGAGGACGGCAAGTTCCGTTTGGAGCGGAGTTCTGGTGAGTAGGAAGGAGGGAGATGAGAGAGGGAGGGTGAGAGAGAGGGAGGAAGGGAGAGAGAGATATACATAAGTTTGTGTGTGTTCTTCGTTCGTGATTGTATGTGTTCTCGCTCGTGTGTGTGGTGTGTGTCTGTATGTCTGTGTCTGGGTGCAAAATCATATTCAAAGATCCAATATATTCACGATTTATTTCAGACAAAATTAAACCAATAGTCATTTTTCATCTAAAAACTATGAGGAGTCATTAATTTTGTCACTTTCACACACACACACACACACACACACACACACACACACACACACACACACACACTCACACAACACAAACACCACACCACACCACACACTCACAACACCACACACACACTCACACACACACACACACACACACACACCACACACACACACACACACAACCACACACACGTGCGATCCACGCGATTTATTCACATTTCGTCAAGTTGACGGGAGAGAAATTTTCACGACTGTCACAACGCATTGCAAATTTCCCCCGCAGCTTATTTAGAGATCAAGAAGGCCTTTATACTGGCAGATTTACTAGCAGAAACACGTCGAGCACACGAAATTAATGTCGACCTGGGAGCAGTTTTATAACCTCGTAAACAAAACCCCAAAAAATGTTAGAATGGAACTATTTGAAAGAACCCTACAGCTGCCGCTCTTGTCATATTGGTGTTTAAATGTCTGTTGATTTGGTTGGTTGGGTGTTCAGGGTTGTTGGGTTTTTTTCTTTTAAAGGAGACAGAGAAGACAGGGATTTTTTACACTGTTTACTTTTTTTTTTTTTTTTGGTTGATGGTAGAATTATCAAGAAATTCAGGAGTGACAGTTTTCTGTGTCTGCTTTGTCTGCTTCTGTTTGTCTGTCTGATTATCTGTCTCTCTGTCTCTGTCTTTCTTTGTTCCTGTCTGACTGTCTGTCTGTCTGTCTGTCTCTGTCTGCTCTCTCTCTTTCTCTCTTTCTCTGTTTCGCCCTCTCTGTCTCTCTGTTTCGCTCTCCCTCCCCCTCCCTCTCTCTCTCTCTTTCTCCGCGCGCGTGTGTGTGTGTAATCAATCAAGGAAACATTTCTTACAACCTCCATATTATTATACAAATTAAGCGGTTGTTTTTCTAGCGTGGTGTATTAATTTAGGGGGTTGCCATGTGCATGTTAAGATTTTTTTTCTGAACTGTGTAAAGCTGGATGAAGGACAAGCAGGTCTACATTAGAATGTTTACGCGGATGTAATATCCAGTAATTTCCAATGATAATTCAGTAATATCAATGATAATCCAGTAATATCCAGTGATAATCCAATGATGTCTAGTGATAATCGTGGGTTTATCGAGATTTGAACTAAAGACTTCAAAGATACAGTTCAATGCTCGTATGGTTGTGTTGCCGCACCTGTGTCATTCATTTTCATGTAATCTGCTATTGCTAGAAAAGAAAATGTTTTGGGAAGTCAAGAAACTTGTACATAATGTGTAATTTTGAAATAATGTCTTTAATGCTTTCATTATGTTGTACCCATGGTGCGTTTGAGTAATATTTTTATGACAAGTTAATACCAATCAAAGTAGACACATTTTCAATCCCAAAAATTAGTTTTTACAATAGTTGGAACTCTATATTATTGTTACTTAACTAGTTTTATGTTAGACTGTTTGCCAAGAAAAC
This sequence comes from Rapana venosa, assembly GCA_028751875.1. Lineage (NCBI taxonomy): Eukaryota > Metazoa > Mollusca > Gastropoda > Neogastropoda > Muricidae > Rapana > Rapana venosa. The sequence continues at coordinate 40,677,774 of CM054144.1, forward strand.
ATCGGAATTTACTGTTCATTATTATTAGTTTTATGTTGTAGTTGGAAGTAATGGCGTGGCATGTTTATGGATAACGTTTTCATTCATCGAGTCCAACTCACAGTACATACCACTTTGCAAGTGACTTGATAGTCTCTCTGTAGCGCCAGCTATCCTCTGCTAGGTAATTTACAAGGTCTGGATGCAGAACTGGCATTCGGCACCCAGCTGACAAGTATTGTTACCATACAGAAAAACAAAACGAAAGAAGAAGAGGGGTTACTTAAAAAAGAAAGGCAAACCTGTACAGTTCGTTTTGCTTGGGGTTTTTTTTGTTAATCTTTATTGATGGTTGTGTTTGGTGATAAAGGTTTGGTTATACGCGTATAAATACACATGCAGACAGGAAAAGAACCAAAAGAAAATAATATTAATAATCGGTGGTGCTGCTCGTGTGGGACGAGCTCTCCCAAGGGAGAGCAGCCCGAATCCCACGCAGATAAATCTGCCGTGACTTAAAGTAGTATACAATACTATAATACAGTACATGCAATACAATACAGTGATACAGTCAGACATCAGAATTCAATCAGAGTACCTATGAGTTTTCTTTGCAAACAGGTTTTGTGGAGTCCCCCACCCCTCACCACCACCACACACACGCGCGAGCGCAGTAATTGAGGAAAGCAAACTGCATTGTATCTAGCAGGCTCATCAGAATACAAATAATTGTTGCGCATTCTGATCTATTGACTGACCTGATAATTGTCTGGGGGTTTTCATATTGGGGGACGGGATAGCTCAGTGGTCGGAGCACTCGCTTTCCCCCAGCCAAGTTAAGCAGCGTCGAGCGTGGTTACCAGTTGGATGGGTGACCGTTTGTGCGCCTTGGCTTCAGTACAGTTCCCCCAGTTCACCCAGCTGTAAATGGGTACCTGCCCTCTTTAGGGTCAGGAAGGTAAGAGCATGCGAGAAGGGTGGGTGCCGCCCTCAAATGCTGGCCCAGAAGTGAGGTCTCTGACGCTCGCTCCTACGACTTATAGTTTTGGACTTCGTCTTTACCCCTCAATTTCATATTGTGGTTGTTACCAGAATTTGTGACGATCTGTAAACTGTGAATCGAAAACCCATAATAAAGAAAAAACGTGACTAAACTGCAGTTTCTCGGGTGGAAAAGGGGATGGGTGAAGGGAAGAATGTCAGTAGTTAAAAAGGAAAAAAAATTGTCCTCTTTTTAGAATGTGCATCTTTTTAAAAAAAAAAGCCGCATGATAGATTAAAAAAACCAACAAAATAAAGATAGGCTGAAAGGTCAGCATATTCTGTGCAGTTGACATGTAATTTCAAATCAGACGTAGCATTAACTTACCGTGTGAGACTGTAGTGAAACAGGAAGTTTAGACTTTTTTTTAAAGATAAATAAATAGTTTGACACAGCCATGATTTAATGATTTAACAATATGATTTCACTTAGCCATAATTTACTGATTTTCCAAGATCATTTGATATAGATGTATTTGTTAAATGATTCACTAAAAATCATTTGACATGGACGTTTGATGATTAAAAACAAAATCATTTGTCATGGACGTTTAATGATTTTCCAAAATCATTTGACATAGCCGTTTAATGATTAACAAAAATCATTTGACATGGACGTTTGATGATTTAAAACAAAATAATTTGACAATGGGCGTTTGATGTTTAAAAACAAAATAATTTGTCATGGACGTTTGATGATTAAAAAAAAATCGTTTGACGTAGAAGTTTGATGATCTAAAACAAAATCATTTGATATGGATGTTTGATGATTAACAAAACTCTTTTTGATAGAGTTTTTGATAACTTAACAAAATTATTTCGTAATTATGCTGGCACTGCTCGTTGCTGTTGCTTTGATTTCTGCTGTGTGCAATCGATTTGTTTGTCGGCCTACTGTTTACATAAAAATAACAAGATTTAACGCTTCATAATATACTAGATATATGTTATAGTTTCGAGTCACCAGCTGAGAATATGCTCTTTTATTTGTTTTTAAATAAACATTTAGACATTACAGTTTCATGTTTAAGGAAAAAGAAAATCATTTCTTGTGTCATTGATAAGATTTGAATTTTGAACAACCTGTCTCTGGGTACTTCATTTCGTGATTTGGACAAATACGCTTACGTTTTCTTTATCTGCATGATAGGCCTATATCAGAAAAGAAAATATTGCTTGAGTGGTGGAGATGTTAATGTTTCTTTCTATGTTCAGTTTTGAATATATGAGAGTGAATCGAGACGGTGTTTTCGTGCGTGCTTGCATAGAAATATGAGAAGCATATGATATGAAACTTACCATTTTTGAATGTTTCTATTTGTGTATTTCGTGTGTAGTCCCACTGTTTATTTCCCATCACCCTCCCTCTTCCCCATTCTCCACTGTCTTTATGTTGGCCGGGGGTGGTGGTGACGGGGGGGGGGGGTGTCATTTAGTAAGTATATTTTCATCTTGTATGACACAGTAATGTAATGCAGTAAAGATATCAGAATGAAATTGTCTTGTGTAGACTGACTTCTGTCGATGATATTAAAGAAGTTTTGCCACCAAAGTCGTTCATCGTAGGCTATCAGATATGATCCATTAACGTTTTAAATTAACATATTATTGCCTATTTTGGCTTGACTGAAAACTATTTCTCTCCGATCCTGTAACTTAACGGAAGTCAATGAGGGTGGGGTTTTGTTTTTCCCTTTTCCTTTTTTCCCCTTCTTTTTAATTTATGATGATTATTCATTTATTGCGAGTATTGTGATTCCTAGGCTGGCCAGAACTATAAAAAAAAATAATAAAAAAAAGATTTTGTTTCCCTGCACCACAGAAATGGTTTCTTGTAGCGTGAAGGATTGATTATTCGAAGGATCTTGATTTTTATCAAGTTACCATCGAGCAATTAAGTCTGAATAATAGAAATGGAAAGGGATAACTAGAATATCCAGCACCCCATAAGTTCAATCATTGAAAGAACTGATCGATAATGTGATCAAAACTTAAACCATCGGTGGACTAGAGGTAACACGCCTGCCTAGAAAGCAAAAAGTCCGGGTCGGATGTGTGCGGTGGTTCGATCCCCTTTTGGGCCCCAAACTTTTCCCCCAACCATAAGACCATGAGTGATGGTCTGGGTGCTAGTCTTTCGGATGAGACGATAAACCGAGGTCCCGTCTGTTACACAAAATTATTCAGCGCACGTAAAAGAACCCACGGCAACAAGAGAGTTGCCCCTGCCAAACTTGTGCGTTAAAAAGCCACTCTGATTGGGAAACCTTACAGTTGCAGACAGAAAAAGAAAAAAAAATCATGGATGGCGTTGCTCTTGTGACGATACGCTCACCCCAGGGAGAGCAGCCCGAATTTCACGCACAGAAATCTGCCGTGACTTAAAGTAGTATAAAATGAAAAGAAGTATATTCACATAAAAAACCATAACCATATTTTTTTCCCTCTGTCCTATCTCTGCAGGCCTTCTGACGATCTACGAAGCGTTGGACCGGGAAACTCGCTCCTCCTACATTCTCAACATCAGCACGGAGGATGCCGGGGTGCCCAAGATGGTGTCCTACCAGCAGTTGCGGGTGTCGGTGGTGGACGTCAACGACAACGCTCCGCGCTTCCAGCAGTCCACCTACCAGGGCCGGGTGTACGAATCCACCCCTTCCGACACCCGCCCTCCCTCCACCCCTGTGGCCACTGTGAAAGCCACTGACAATGACGAAGGTAGAGTGTGCACCTGGAAAGTAGTTGGTTTGACAATGACAATGACAAATTCTTTTTTTTCGAGGATAATGAACAAGCACCCATGTGCTTTTTTACATTCAGTCCCCGCCCTTAGGGATATATAAGAGAGACAGAGAGAGGTTCTTGTTGTCGTTATTCTTGTTATTGTCGTTGTTGTTATTTGTTGTTGTTGTTGCGCGTTCCCAAGTTAAACACCCAAGGGGTCAGTCACCCAAACCATGCACTCTTGACTCAGTCCAACTTTACACGGAATCACCTGAGATTGAAAATGCACACTAGACCTTTGCGTGTTTGACTTTTTTTAAGCACCTGGCTTCATCGGGCAGCTATACTCCGACTGCAGAGGATTTTTTAAAATTTCCTTTAAAGGAGAGGGTAGTTTGTTATGCTGACAGGTTTAACTGTAATAGTAGTCAGTCTCAACTTCATTTTCTGAAAGGTAGGAAAGGAACAGCGTGAGTCAGAGCTGTACCGTGGACAACGCCGAGAATAGAGTAAGGGAAACAACTGCATCACAAAACAGCATGTCACCCACCAAATAGTCGCCCTTGCAAGGATTAATTTTCTACGTTAAAATATTATAGACTTGTGTGTGTGTGTAAGTGTGAGAGAGAGAGAGAGAGAGAGAGAGAGTCTGAGACATCATGCTTCTGCTGCTCTCAATAAGAGCCACGTATCTGTTTTGTCCTCACAGGGAATAACGGTAACCTGACCTACTCGATTCTGAGGGGCATTGCTGGAGACAAGTTTGCTGTAGATCCAGTCACTGGAGTGATCACAGCCACCAAACCCCTGGACAGAGAGGAGCAGGATAGATACAGTGTCACAGGTAGGTTGCTGTACTGAATAGTCCTGAGGTGATTGTGTGTTGTGTGTGTGTGTGATTGTGTGGTGTGTGTGTGTGTGTTTGTGTGTTTGTTCGAAGCATAGGATGAGGCAACGTGTATTGCAATGAAATATGACTTGTGTGTTAGGGCTCGTGTGAGTGAGCAGTGATACATGCATATTCTTCTTCTTCTTCTTCTTCTTCCTTTTTTGTCATGTTTCTCCCAGGGTAGGTTTGACATTGATGAACCTTCTCCATCTCTCTCTGTTTTGAGCGTCCTCCTTATTTATGCCCCTTTCTCTAAGTGCACCTGCAATACAGGTAGCCCAGGTTTTTCTAGGTCTTCCCTTTGGCCTCTTTCCATCCACTATGAAGTTCATTGCTCTTCTTATGATGTGGTGGTCTGCTTTCCGTTGAACGTGCCCAAACCAGCGCAGTCTATTGCTACTAGCTACAGACTTCAGATCATCAACTTTGCACATTCTCCATAGTGATACATGCATATATATATATTTAATATAATTTTATAATATTATATATATATATATATATATGCTGTCTTTGTCTGTCTGTCTCTGTCTTTCTTTACCTGTCTCACTCACTCACTCTCTCACAACACACACACACTTGAAAATTTTAATTTTGAATCGGAATGGTTCCACATGGATTGAATCTCTAGTTCACACTTTGTTTAGGGGGAGGGGTGTTGTTGGTTTGGGGTTTTTTGTTTGTTTTTATTTCTGGTTTGTGTGTGTGTGTTGGTTTTCTGTTATCAAGTTGTATCGAAGGTCAAGAAAGTTTTTAAAATAAAAAAAGAAGAAAAAAGGGGAATCTGATAAATATACAAGGGGCGAGTGTTTTAATTTGTAGGAAAGGGGGGGGGGGGGGGGGGGGGGGGGGGGGGGGGGAGCGAGTGGTTAGATAAACGGATGGATGGGCAGGTACAGAACAACTGATTGAACTTACAAATGTAACTGGAAATGATGAACTTATAAATCTAACTGGAAATTTTGAACTTTGAAATATAACTGTAATGATGAACTTACAAATGTAACTGGAAATGATCAAACTTACAAATCCAACTGGAAATGACCAAACTTACAAATCCAACTGGAAATGATGAACTTACAAATCTAACCGGAAATGATGAACTTACAAATCCAACCGGAAATGATGAACTTACAAATCTAACTAAAAATGATGAACTTACAAATCTAAACTGGAAATGACCAAACTTACAAAAAATCTAAACTGGAAATGACCAACCAAACTAAAACACCGCGCTTTCTATTATGATCACCACCACAGTGAACGTGAAGGACGACGGGTACCCCTCGCTGTTCGACATCACGACAGTTCTGGTGGAGGTGCTGGACGTGAACGACCACGCGCCTGTCTTTGAGAAGGAGTTGTACCAGCTGCAGGTGCCCGAGAACCAGCCCCAATCCTTCATCATCGCCATCGTCGCCTCCGACCTCGACATCGGCATCAACGCTGACATCGTCTACACCATTTCAGGTGTGTAGAGGGAAGGGAAGGGAAGGAGGGAGGGGAGGGGAGGGGAGGAATGGAGGGAGGGAGTGAGTGAGTGAGTGATGTGAGTGAGTGAGTAGTGAGTGATGAGTGAGTGAGTGAGTGAGTGAGTGATGTGAGTGAGTGAGTGAGTGAGTGAGTGAGTGAGAGTGAGAGGAGGGAGGAGAAGAGAGAGAGAGGGAGAGGAGAGAGAGAGAGAGGAGAGAGAGAGAGAGGGCGGGGAAATGAGGAGAGAGGAGGGGATAGGAGAGAGAAAACAAAAAAACACGGAAAGAGAGGATTTTTTAGAGGGAGGGAGGGAGTGAGTGAGTGAGTGAGTGAGTGAGAGAGAGATAGAGAGAGAGGGGGGGGGGAGAGAGAGAGAGAAAAAACAAAAACAAACACGGACAGACAGAGAGATTTTTTTTTAATGAATTTTTAATTTAAAGAGCGTAATGAAAAAAACAGTAATTGCTTTTTCTAACTGTTATCCCTCTCGGTGGGGAAAAAAAAGAACAGACACAACAAATATCAAATATTACTAAGTGCACTGCATAAAAATACATCATGAAAACCATTTTTCTAACCAACAAGCGGGTATTAAGTACCAGCAAATATAAAAATAAGAAAATCTGTCTCCTCCCCTCTCTCTCTCTCTCACACTCTTATTCACTCCCTCTTATCTTCTGGTCTTCTCTTTATGATATACAATCTCTCAATTTCTGTTGATCAGTTGGTCTGTCTGTCAATTGCCTATATGTATCTCTTTTTCTCTGTCTGTCTCTCTCTCTCTTTTCTCTGTCTCTCTCTGTGTCTGTCTGTCTGTCTCTTTTTTTCTCTGTCTGTCTCTGTGTGTGTCTGTCTCGCTCTCTCTCTCCCTCCCTCTCCTATAGTCTCCTTCCCTCAATCTGTCCCTCCAGCTTACCTCTCAACCCCCCCCCCCCCCCTCCCACATCAGCAAACAAAACACCTTTACTCACTCACCCCTTCTCTAATCCTTCTTCTTCACTCTCCCTCCTGCTTACCCCTCCACCCCCACCCCCCCCCCCCACCAGCAAAAAAAACACCTTACTCACTCACGTACCCCTCGCTAATCCTTCTTCATTCTCCCTCCTGCTTACCCCTCAACCCCCCCCCCCCCCCCACCACACACACACACTCATCACCAAACAAAACGCCTCACTCACTCACTTACCTAAAAGAAGAAAAATAATAAATAAAGCACCTGAGTAATAAAAAAAAATCATGTCGTCTGAGCGCTTTGATTTGTTGCTTGACAAGATTCAGCGCTATATAAATTCCATACATTATTATTATTATTATTATTATTATTATTATTATTACTTACCCCCTCTCTAATCCTTCTTCTCTTCATCCTCGTCTCATCAACCGTCTCTTTTTTTCTCTTTTTTTTTTTGCCCCTTGTCCTCCTCAGAATAGCTCAGTGGTCGGAGCACTCGATTTCCCCCAGCCAAGTTAAGCAGCGTCGAGCGTGGTTACCAGTTGGATGGGTGACCGTTTGCGCGCCTTGGCTTCAGTACAGTTCCCCAGTTCACCCAGCTGTAAATGGGTACCTGCCCTCTTTAGGGTCAGGGAAGGTAAAGCAGCGAGGGAGAGGAGATGGGCGCCGCCCTCAATATCCTGGCCCTAGAGAAGTGAGGTCTCTGACACCTCGCTCCCCTACGACCTTATTGTTTTATGTGACTCCTTTACCTTTACCTTTTTACCTCCTCAGAAGGGAACGACGGCAAGTTCGACATCGACTCCAAGAGCGGTCAGCTGTCGTGTGCGGCGCTGGATCGCGAGGCCCGCCAGCTGTACACCCTGACCATTAACGGCACCGATTCCGGCACCCCCAGACGCTCCGGGTCCACCCGAGTCACCATCACAGTCCTGGATGAGAACGACAACAGTCCCAGGTTAGGGAGGGAATTGGGGAAGAGGGGTTGAGGGGGGTGGGAGTGATGATGATGGGATTCAGATTCAGATTCAGAATATTTTATTGCCATTTAAGTCATGTAGACTTATTTGACACAACAACAGCATCAATTATAATTCATCACTGGTGAGATTCTGGGGTGGGTGGGGTGGGGGGGTGGATGGATGATGCTGGTGTGGCTGTATTGGTGGTGGTGGTGGTGGTTGGGGAGGGGGGGTTGGAGGTTGATGACCATCCTTGATAAGAGCAGAAACAGTCCGGTAAGGTTTGTGGGGTGGGGGGGAGTCTTGTCTGTTTCTTATGCTTTTGTTTGTTTGTTTGTCTGTTTCTTTGTTTAACTTCTTCAACATATAGAGTGATGGGTTTGTTTGTTTGTCTGTTTCTTTGTTTAAATTCTTCAACTTAAAGATGATGGGTTTGTTTGTTTGTTTGTTTATCTGTTCCTTTGTTTAAATTCTTCAACATAAATATGCTTGATGGGTTTTTGTTTCTTTGTTCAATATAAAGAGGATTTATATGATTTTGTTGCTTTTGTTTGTTTCTTCGTTTAAATTCTTCAAAATAAAGACGATGTATTTTGTTGTTGTTGCTGTTTTTGTTTGTCCATTTTGGGCCCAAAACTTTTCCCCCATTCATTAGACCATGAGTGGTGGTCTGGGCGCTAGTCTTTCGGATGAGACAATAAACCGAGGTCCCGTGTGTTACACATACTTATTCAGTGCACGTAAAAGAACCCACGGCAACAAGAGAGTTGTCCCTGGCAAAATTCTTACAAAAAATCCACTCTGATAGGGAAACAAATATAGTTGCAGACCAAAATATATTTTAAAAAATTTAAAGGGTGGCGCTGCTCTTGTGGAGACGTGCTCTCCCCGGGGAGAGCAGCCCGAATTTCACGCAGAGAAATCTCGTGACTTAAAAGTGGTATAAATAAATAAATAAATTTCTTTGTGTGAATTCTTCAACATAAAAGAGGATTGACCATGCCGGGATTGTGACAGGTTCAGCCAGGGTACCTACACGGCCACGATAGCGGAGGACATCGCCAAGGGTCAGACGGTCATGCAGGTGTACGCCTCGGACCCTGACCAGGGCTCCAATGGCGAGGTGGCCTACTCCTTGCTGGGCAACGACACGGAGGGCTATTTCTCTGTCAACAGCACCTCGGGGGACATCATCACTTCAGGGTGAGTGAGCGGGTAGTGGGTGTGTGTGTGGGTGGGGAGTGGGGGATGTAGGAGTATGGTGTGGTGTGTGTGTGATCAAAAAGAACAGTTTCACAAGAACAAAATTCGTTCAGATATTCATAATTATATAAGGTGTATAAACAAAGAAAAAAACCAACAACAAACAAACGAAAAACGCAAAAACACATCTTACAATCAAGACCCTTTATCAAAATCATGGGAGGAATAAATATTATAATATTTATGTCAGTAAGATGAACTCCAATACCTGAAAACCACAGTTCCTCTCCCTCTCTCTCTCTCTCTCTCTCTCTCTCTCTCTCTCTCTCTCTCTCTCTCTCTCTCTCTCTCTCTCTCTCTCTCTCTCTCTCCTTCCCTCTCTCTCTCTTTCAAAACTGAAAAAGAAGACAAACAGCACTACTTAATGAAAAAGAAAAAGCCCTGACAGTAACCCAGTTTTGTTCCCAATACTTTACAGAGTGTTTGATCGGGAGAAGAACGCATCCTTCGAGTTTCTTCTCGTGGCGTCGGACGGCGGGGGGTCAGGACCCCGCAACTCTACAGCCCGCATTCGCATCATCGTCAGCGACGTCAACGACAATGCTCCGGTTTTCCGAAAGGTCCCTTACAAAACCACGGCTTCTCAGACCACAGGACAAGGGCAGACTGTGTTACAGGTTGGTGCTATGGTGTGGTGTGTGTGTGGGGGGGGAGGGGGGGGAGATGGTGGGGGGGGGGATGTTGTGTGTGTGGGAGGGGGATGGTGTGTGTGTGTGGTGTGAGGGTGTGTGTGTATGTGTGTGTGCGTGTGTGTTGGATATGGGGGATGGAGAGACAGGCAGAGAAAGCGTGTGTATGTGTGTGTGCTTATGGGTATGTGTGTTTGTGTATTTGTGTGTGTACAGGTATGTAAGGGAGGTGGGGAGAGAGAGAAAGAGACAGACAGTGGGTACGCGTGCGCACGTGCATGTGTACATATTGTACATGCATGCGTATATATACAAATTTCATCTCGTCTTCTTATATTTCATCACATTTTCTTGCCATTACCACACACACACACACACACACACACACACACACACGCACGCTCACTGACACACACACACACACTCACACACACACACTCGCACACACACACACACACACCCCACCCACCCCACAAAACCCCTTACAAACACCATCCAACCATCCATCATTTTCAACCTGAATCTTACCATCTGATTTTCTTCCTTCCTTCCCCCCAACAAAAACCAAACCAAACCAACAGATGATCGCCGACGACCCAGACGCAGGCACAAACGGCACGGTTCGCTACGAGCTGTTGAGCAGCACGGAGAGTTACACCCAGGCCTTCTTCCAGGTCGACCGTCACTCCGGACGAGTCACCACCAAGCAGGCGCTCTCCCAGGCCGCCCTGGGATACCACAGTCTTCTGGTCGTGGCCAGGGACCAAGGCTCTCTTGCTCTGAGCACCACTGGTGAGATTTTGGAGTTTTAGTGTGGGGGGAACGACGGGTTGGGGGTTGTTGTGGGAGATGGAGTGAATGATGTGTGTCATGGGGTGGAAGGAGAGGGATGGGGTTTAAGATTGAGAGAGAGATAGGGTCTTGTGTGTGTGTGTGTGAAAAATTTGGAGGGAGATTTGTGGTGAGTGTGTGTGTGTGTGTGTGTGTGTGTGTGTGTGTGTGTGTGTGTGTGTGTGTGTGTGTGTGTGTGTGTGTGTGTGTGGCTCATAAGAGAAGTACCAATGGCTGTGTATTAGTGGGGATCGAGAGAGATATTTTTCAATTGTGTGTGTGTGCGTATTGTGTTTGAGCATGTGTGTAAATGTATGTGCGTTTCTCTGCCTGTATGCGTATGTGTATATATACACCGTTATATGCGTGCATGCACATTTGGACTTGATGGAACTATTAATTGTTACTAGTTGTATGACTGTATAAAAATGAGTTGAGTGCAAGCGCTTTGATTTGTCTCTGCAAGATAAAGCGCTATATAACTTCCGTTTATTATTATTATCATTATTATTATTATAGTCTTCACTCTTGACTATCTTGTTTGGGCAGGTGTGTTAGTGTATGTGTGTTTCTGTGCGTTTGCATGTGTGCATCCATATATTATTTATTTACATTGTCATATTTGCGTTTGAGCATGTGTGTGTGCGCCCATATGCTTGTTATCTACATCATTATATTTACGTTATAGTCGTAACTCTTGACAATCTTAGTAATCACTACCTCAATTCTTTCTTTTTTTTTGGTGGGGGGGGGGGGGAGGGTTGGGGATTTTTTGCTTTATTTTTGGTTTCATTTTGTTTTCACCTTCCTCCAAACCCTCGTCAAATAACACGCACTAAACTGGACTCCTTTCCCTCCCTCCCTCCCTGCCTGCAGGTGTGGCAGAAATCACAGTGGGGGACAGCGGGAGTCCTCAGCTGACCTTCAACCAGGAGGAGTACGTGAAGGAGATCGCGGAGAACTCCCCCGTGGACAGCACCGTGACTACCGTGGGAGTGTCCCCCTACAGCGGCAGTGGGGCAGTCACCTACAGCTTCGCTAACGGCAACTTCCACAACACCTTCAAGATCAACTCCCAGACTGGTAGGAGTTTTTGGAGTGTGGGGTGGGGTGGGTGGGATGTGGTGTGTGTGGGTGGGATGTGGGTGTGTTTGTTTGTGTGTGTGTGGTGGGGTTGGGGGTGTTTGTGAATCACAATTCGGTTTGAGAACATTTTCAGTGTCATAAAAAGTGATGTAGGTAGACTTATTTGACACAAGAAAAGAAATGTGTGTTAGTGTGTGTGTGTGTGCTTTTTGTGTGTTTGTCGTAGTTGGTGCGTTGGTTTTGAGGGGGTTTTTTTTGTTTTTGTATGAGGTGGGAGCGGAGAGGTAAATATTACAATTTAATTCAGCAAGTCACAAGAACCTTTCTCCGAACCGTTCAAAATGTGTGTAATATGAATGCGGCCACCTTTTTGGTGGGTACATTTTAAAATATGGTTGCATACGCATATATCAAGAACCTCAGTGTTCTAGCCGAGGAACGAGGAAACAAAAGACCAACACAAAAACAAACCCAATCTTCTTTACAAAACTAATGTTCACCTCAACACTGAATCAAACCCAATCTTCTTGATAAAACTCATGGTCACCTCAATCAACACTGAATCAATCAAACCCAATCTTCTCCTCAACACTGAATCAATCAAACCCAATCTTCTCCTCAACACTGAATCAATTAAACCCAGTCTTCTTTTTAAAACTCATGGTCACCTCAATCAACACTGAATCAATCAAACCCAATCTTCTCCTCAACACTGAATCAATCAAACCCAATCTTCTTTATAAGTCTAATGGTCACCTCAATCAACACTGAAGCAATCAAACCCAATCTTCTTTATAAAACTCATGGTCACCTCAACACTGAATCAATCAAACCCAATCTTCTTCTCAACACTGAATCAATCAAGCCCAATCTTTATAAAACTCATGGTCACGTCAATCAACACTGAATCAATCAAACCCAATCTTCTTGATAAAACTCACGGTCACCTCAATCAACACTGAATCAATCAAACCAAATCTTCCTGATAAAACTCACGGTCACCTCAATCAACACTGAATCAATCAAACCCAATCTTCTTTGTAAAACTAATGTTCACCTCAATCAACACTGAATCAATCAAACCCAATCTTCTCCTCAACACTGAATCAATCAAACCCAATCTTCTTGATAAAACTTACGGTCACCTCAATCAACACTAAATCAATCAAACCCAATCTTCTTTATAAAACTCATGGTCACCTCAACACTGAATCAATCAAACCCAATCTTCCCGATAAAACTAATGTTCACCTCAACATTGAATCAAACCTAATCTTCTTGATAAAACTCACGTCACCTCAACCACCACTGAATCCATCAAACCCAATCTTCTTCTTGATAAAACTCACGGTCACCTCAATCAACGCTGAATCAATCAAACCCAATCTCTTTTTTCCTGATAAAACTCACGGTCACCTCAATCAACACTGAATCCATCAAACCCAATCTTCTTTCAATCACCACTGACTCAATCAAACCCAATCTTTTTCTTTATAAAACTCATGGTCACCTCAATCAACACTGAATCAATCAAACCCAATCTTCTTTTTAAAACTCATGGTCACCTCAATCAACACTGAATCAATCAAACCCAATCTTCTCCTCAACACTGAATCAATCAAACCCAATCTTCTTTATAAAACTCATGGTCACCTCAACACTGAATCAATCAAACCCAATCTTCCCGATAAAACTAATGTTCACCTCAACATTGAATCAAACCTAATCTTCTTGATAAAACTCACGTCACCTCTATCAATACTGAATCCATCAAACCCAACCTTTTTTTTTTTTATAAAACTTACGGTCACCTCAATCAACACTGAATCAATCAAACCCAATCTTTGTCTTGATAAAACTCACGGTCACCTCAATCAACAATGAATCCATCAAACCCAACTTTTTTGTTTTTTAAACTCACGGTCACCTCAATCACCACTGAATCCATCAATCACGACGATCCTCCTCTCCTGTCGCCTGCAGGCCTCGTCCAGGTAGCAGACCCTGCCCTGCTGGACTACGAGAGCACGCCCCAGTTGGACCTCATCGTGGCGGCCGTGGCTGGGGGTCATCATGCATATGCAAAACTGCAGGTCAACCTGCGGGACGAGAATGACAACGCGCCCAAGTTTGCCCAGACCAAATACGTGTCTGCCATCTGGGAGAACAACAAACCGCAGACCTTCGTCACACAGGTCAGTGTTCGGGGGGGGATAGGGTGTGGTCTGGAGAAGCGGGGTGGAGGGGAGTTGTATGGGTGGTTGGAGTGGTGGGGATGGGGAGGGAGAGGTTTGGATGTGTATGTGTGTGTGTCCTCTGTGTGTGTGTGTATTTTGAGTGTCATTTTTCTTCACAGAAAGAAGTCATAACAGTTGTATTAAGTACACGTACGGCAACATAAAAAGGAAACAATAGTCACTTTTTTTTTTTAAACAACCTACCTTCCGCTTTCATCCATTCAATAAATAAATCTATCCCTCTATTTCATACTTTCTCATTAAATAAAACATAATGTTCACCTAATAAACACCCCCCCCCCCCCCCCCCACACCTCCTCACCTTCATCGATTTAATAACAATTAACCTTCATCCATTTTACACACTTTCTCTAAACGTTTTCCCAGGCAACTTTCACCCCTCTATTTCACGCTTTCTCCAACATTCTCCCAAGCAGCCTTCATCCTTCTATTTCACGCTTTCTCCAACATTCACCCAAGCAACCTTCATCCTATTTCACGCTTTCTCCAACATTCACCCAATCAACCTTCACCCCTCTATTTCACGCTTTCTCCAACATTCACTCAATCAACCTTCACCCATCTATTTCACGCTTTCTCCAACATTCTCCCAAACAACCTTCATCCTTCTATTTCACGCTTTCTCCAACATTCTCCCAATCAACCTTCACCCCTCTATTTCACGCTTTCTCCAACATTCTCCCAAGCAACCTTCATCCTTCTATTTCACGCTTTCTCCAACATTCTCTCAAGCAACCTTCATCCTTCTATTTCACGCTTTCTCTAACATTCTCCCAAGCAACCTTCACCCCTCTATTTCACGCTTTCTCAAAACATTCTCCCAAGCAACCTTCATCCCTCTATTTTCACACGCTTTCTCAAACCTTTTCCTGCCCAGGTGTGGGCCAAAGACGCCGACAGCGGCCGCAACGGCATGATCGACTACACCATCATCAAGGGCAACACCGACAACGTCTTCGAGATTGTGCCTTCCCACACAGGCATCATCCGCACCAACATTGACGTGCCCAGGCTGGACCGCGAGATCCAGTCGTCCTACACGCTGGTGATTGAGGCTCAGGACTACGGGTTCCCCTTCCGAACCTCCACCTGCAGCCTGCACATCACCATCGTGGACCAGAACGACAACCCGCCCAAGTTCCCCACACCCGGACCCGGCCCTGTTCGGGTACCTGAGAGTAAGTTTGGGTTTTGGGGGGTGGGTGAGAGGGTGAGGGTGGGTGAGTGGGTGAGGGGGGGGGAGAGAGAGGGAGAGAGAGAGAGAGAGAGAATGTGTGTGAGTGTGTGTGTGTGTGGTATTTGCTGATAATGTTCAACGTTTTGGGTCTTTTCGGAATTAAAGGGGTTTTTGCACTTACGTCACTATTGTTACATACACACACATGCATCTCTCTTTTTCTCTCTCTTTCTCCCATCCTCTCTCTCTCTCTCACGTCGCTCGTGCGCAACACACACACACACATACACAATCACACGTCGTGCGCGCGTACACACATACACCAACCACACACACACACAATCACACGCACACACACACAATCACACACACACACACAATCACACACACACACACAATCACACACACACATTCCACAAAACATAACCGCAACTTTCAATCAAAACACCCAACCCCAACCCCTACCCCACCCTACCCCCACCCCACCTCAACCTCCCTACACAACACACCATCTCAACATCCATCAACTTGTCTCTCTCCCTTTCCGTCCGCAACAGACAAACAAGCGGGATACGTGGTGGCGGTGGTGACGGCGACAGACGTGGATTTGAACCCTGTGCTGGTCTACGACTTCACATCTCAGGGCAATCCCGACGGGGCCTTCAGCATTGACCGGTCCAGCGGCACCATTCTGCTGGCCAAGAGCTGGACCATGAGACCAGGGCCCACTACACCTTGGGGCTTCAGGTATGTATGTGTGTGTGTATGGGAGGAAGAGAGGGATGGAGGGAGGGCGTCTAGTCTTCTGGAGTCGTGGTGCTAACTTGGGGTTACACAGCCTGTTTTCTTTTCATCTCTCTTTCTGTTTCTCTGTGTGTCTGTGTCTTGCTCTCTCTGTCTCTGTCTCGCTCTCTCTCTCTTTTTTATTTTTTATTTTTTTTTATTTAATTCTTTTATATCGAGGATAGTGGAATAAGCATGTATGTGCTTTTTTTACATCTAGTCCCCGTGTGTATGCGGTTTTGTTAATTCTGTCATCTGTTCCTATCTGTTTCTATCTCTCTCTTTTTTCCTTTCTGTCTCTGTTTCTTTCTTTCTTCCTCTCTCTCAGACTCTCTCTCTCTGTCTCTCTCTTTCCCTCTGACTCTCTGTCTCTCTCTGTCTCTCTTTCTCCCTCCCCATCTGTCTGTCCATCTGTCCGTCTGTCTGTCTGACAGTCTCTCTTTCTCATTTTCGCTAGTGGGTGGGGTAGCTAGCTCAGTAGTCAGAGCACTGGTTTTCCCCTATATTAAGTAGAACGTTGAGCGTGGCTGCTTCTTGAATGGGTGACCGTTTGCTGTGGCTTGGCTTTACTACAGTTCTCCCAGCTGTAAATGGGCATCTGCCCTCTTTAGGGTCAGGGAAGGTAAAACAGCGAGGGAGAGGAGAGGGGGTGCTGCCCTCGCTATGCTGGCCCCTAGAGAAAATGAGGTTTCTGACATCTTGCTCCCCAATGACAGCACAGTTATGGGGCACCTTTGATTTTACTCTTGCTAGGTTCACTGTGATATTTTTGTGTGTTTGACTCGATGTTCTATCATTAAAATTGCCATAGTTTGTCTTTGGGATGATCTCAGGTAGGCATGAGTGCAAATTTTACAAAATTGTATACACACGGGGACTAGATTTTTAAAAAAGCACATGCGTGCAGTATTCTTCGAAATAAAAGAATGAATAAATATGTTTTCATTCCTCGGCTAGAACTCCGAGGTTCGCCAATGGTGAGATGTTTTACGCATTCAACCGTTTTAGCCCACCATTAAGATACTGGTAGCTGCATTCCGACTTCGGGGGATAACTAACTAACTCTTTAACTCTACCACCAGGTGACGGACGGGCAGCACACAGTCAGCACCACCCTGGTGGTGGAGGTGGAGGACGTGAACGACAACGCTCCACGCTTCAGTCAGCAGAGCTACCAGGCCGCCATTCCGGAGAACACTCCCGCCGGAAAATCCGTGCTGACACTGCTGGCTTCTGACAGAGACAGCGGGGCCAACGCTGCCGTCACCTACAGCCTGACTGCAGCTTCCCTGCCCAGCTTTGCCGTGGATCCCCGTAATGGTAGGTGTTGGGTGGGAGTGGGATGAGTGTGTGGTAGGGGGAGGGGGGGGGGGGGTGGAAGAGAGAGAGAGAGAGGAGAGAGAGAGGAGTGTGTGTGTGTGTTCAATTGTTTGTTTGCGCGGGTGTGTGGTATATTCAGTTTAATATTTATTCGCCTCTAGTGATTTTAGATTCCCCCCCCAAAAAAAAAATCCCCCAAAGTGTGTTTGTGTATGTGTGTGTTTTGGGGTAGTGGTAAGTGGTTTATGCAGTCTAGCAAGTAAACATTTTGCTGTGCAAGTGAAGCCATCCTAGGAAGTAAATGAACCCAATAATGTTAATGAGTTTTCAATTTTGAGAGTGTTTTTGGACGTGGGTGTGTCTGTATGTGTGTGTTTGCATACACGTGCATATACTTTGTAAAAAGGCTTGTGCGTGGGTACTTTATACTATTCATTAAAAACAAATGTGTGTGTTCATAGCTTATCATCATCCTGTACTGAAAGTGCAACTTTTTTAATGTGCGTGCGTAAAATAAAAGACTTAGAGACTAACAAAGGGACTGACAGATCAGACAGCCATCTCACCAACCCTGTCCACTACCTAACTTAACATTTCTACAGGCACCATCTACACCAACCTAACCTCTCTTTACTGCAGGCACCATCTACACCAACCTAACCTCTCTTTACTGCAGGCATCATCTACACCAACTCTCTTTACTGCAGGCACCATCTACACCAACCTAACCTCTTTACTACAGGCACCATCTACACCAACTTAACCTCTCTTTACTGCAGGCATCATCTACACCAACCTAACCTCTTTACTACAGGCACCATCTACACCAACTTAACCTCTCTTTACTGCAGGCATCATCTACACCAACTCTCTTTACTGCAGGCACCATCTACACCAACTTAACCTCTCTTTACTGCAGGCACCATCTACACCAACCTAACCTCTCTTTACTGCAGGCATCACCTACACCAACTTAATCTCTCTTTACTGCAGGCATCACCTACACCAACTTAACCTCTCTTTACTGCAGGCACCATCTACACCAGCCTAACTTCTCTTTACTGCAGGCACCATCTACACCAACTCTCTTTACTGCAGGCACCATCTACACCAACTTAACCTCTCTCTACTGCAGGCACCATCTACACCAACCGCAGCATGAAGTCGTCCTCAGCGGAGTCTGTGGTGCAGCTGGTGATCGTGGCTCATGACGGCGGCTCCCCAGCCCTGTCCTCCATGGTGGCTGTGCAGATCACCATCACCGACATCAACAACCACAGCCCGCAGTTCGTGCGCAACGACTACAGGTGAGGCGCTGCTGTCTTTCTGTGCTGGTGGTTAGTGTCTGTGGTTGTGGAACTGTGTCGAGGAATATGTTGTCTGGTTGAAGTGCTGTAGTGAGTGTGAAGTCTTTGTGTGTGTGTGTGTTTTCATTTGGTTTTAGTTGTGTTTTTTATTTGAATTTTTTTATATAGTTTTGCGTAATTTGTGCAGTATGAGTGAAAGAAAAAAGGTAGGAAGAAGAGATTAAATATTTAGACAGGAAAGAAAGTGACACTTGATGGAAAGAAGGAAGGAAATTACAAAAAAGGGATGCATGTTTCCAAATCTGTTAGATATGTTTTCTATCATGCTGGAGGGTTATTTGGTTATTATCATGCAGGGTTTCTTTTGGTTATTTTTTTTCTAAATGAACAGTGACGGGTCTACGTCTGTGGCTTAAGTACTTAATGAACAGTTTGGTTTTTTTTTTAATATTATGATAGAACTTGGGTGCGAAATGGGCCTGTCTGTTTAACATGATGTAGAAAGCTTTTTAAGTATATTTTAAAATGATGAATTTTTTTTATAAAAGATGAAAAGCAACTTAAAAAATGGCACGCCTCTCTCTCTCTCTCTCTCTCGCTCTCTCTCGCTCTCCCTCGCTCTCCCTCTCTCCCTGTGCAGCACCAGAGTGAAGGAGTCCTTGCAGAAGGGCACGGAGATCCTGCAGGTCAGCGCCATAGACAGAGACTACAGCCACCGCAACGACAACGTCCACTACGTCCTCAGCGGGCCCTCCGCCGCCACCTTCTACATCCAGACCAACACGGGCAAGATCCTGCTCAACGGGCCCCTGGACCACGAGAGAACTCGCCGCTACGACCTGCGGGCCATGGCCATCGACAGAGGCACCCCGCCCCGCAACGCCAGCGTCCCCGTCATCATCCACGTGCTGGACGAGAACGACAGCCCCCCGGTGTTCCACAGGGATCACTTCTTCGTCTCCCTCAGGGAGGACTACCCCCTGCAGCAGATCTTCCTCACCATCAACGCCACCGACGCGGACGAAGGCGCCAACGCCGACTTGGAGTACAGCATCACGTCAGGGAACAGCGACGGCGTGTTCTACAACTACAAGACCGGAGGGCTGTTTGTGCTGACGCCGCTGGACTACGAGACCCGACAGTCTCACCGGCTGATCGTGAGGGCCGTGGACTGCGCCTCCTGTGGGGAGGGGGCCCCGCGCCTCTCCGCCTTCGTCACGGTGGACGTGAACGTGACGGACGTGAACGAGTTCGATCCTCAGTTCCCTGTGTCTCACTACTACCAGACTGTGCCGGAGAACCTCAAGGCTTACCTCACCATCTTTCAGGTAAGCTGTGTATGTAACAAGATGTTTTGTGTGTTTTATTTTTGTGTGTGAATGAATGTTCAGTACAGAAGATACGTCAGTTTGTAAAGAAACTTGAATGCAAAAAATCCACCCAAAACTGCGTTATTATGCATGGCAGGAGAACTTTAATGATTTTTTTCACTTTTGTTGTTACTCCCTCACAATTTCTTCTTTTTTAAAAAAAAAAAAGGCTTTTTCTTTAGAACTCTATGTAATGTAGGTGGGTGGGTGTGCTCTTTAACGTGTTTGCTGATGTCCTAACTCCTGGTCCTGTGTGTTCAGGTCCACGCCAACGACCAGGACGGAGGGGAGTACGGCGAAGTGACCTACTCCATCCTGCCTGGAGGGGACCAAGAACTCTTCGGCATCACCTCCAAAACAGGCGACGTCATCACCAAAACCATGTTCGACTATGAGAACCCTACGGAACGGAAAGTGTACACCATCACGATCCAGGCCTCCGACGTGGACCAGCGCAAAGACAACGTCAGCGTCACCATCATGGTGACGGACGAAGACGAGTACAACCCGCAGTTCCTCAACAAGAGCTACTCCTTCAAGGTGCCGGGCAGCGCCAAGGCCGGAGCCTACGTGGGCACAGTGGCAGCCACTGACCAGGACGGCGGGGCGGCTGGCCGCCTGGTGTACACCTTTGACCACCTGACAGACTATTTCAGGATCCACCCCGTGACGGGCAACATCACCGTGTCCCACACCCTGCACGAAGACATTCCCGCCAACACAGACGGGTCCCAGCCTCGGAAGAAGCGTTCGCTGCAGAAGGACACGGAGACGCTGATCGTGAGGGTGTCCTCAGGGATGGAGAACTCCCGGTCAGCCACCGTGTTCTGCGTCATCGGCATCGACCGCACCTGCGCCGGCTGCCAGGCCCCGGCCTCTCCCAGGGTGGACACCAGCGGGCTGAGCAGCGTGGCCATCGCCATGATCGTCCTCGTCTGCATCCTCGTCCCCACCGTCATCGTCGTTCTCATGCTCATCTTCATCTGTCGTCGCCGCAACAGGAAGGGCGAACAGAGCGGCCTTGACAGCAGGGCTTACGGGGGAAGGAGGGAGGGGCTGGGGATCACCCCTCCCCCTCTGGAGGACACGGGGGTCCCGCCCCCTTACAAAGATGTCCTGCAGCAGTACAGCAACCACAACCACAACCACAGCCGGCCGGCCAACATCACCTCCTCAGACTTCTCCGAGCAGTCCAACAACTCGGCATCCAGCGGCCGCGGCTCTGCAGAGGTGGAGGACGAGGATGAGGAGATCCGGATGATCAACGACAGCAACTACCTCACCAATGCCGCAGGCTACCGTCAGAAGACCATGCCCGACTCCGGCATTCAGCAAGACGACGACACCCTCTCAGAGCCTTCCGCCACCAATCACCAGGAGTATCTGGCTCGCTTGGGGATCGATTCTTCGAAGATCGGCAAGTCCGCAGGGAAAGGGTCCTCTAAGGGAAGCACCACGGGCAGCGGCACGGGTGATATCGCTTTCTCCGTGGAGAGTATGCATCAGTTCAGTGACGAGGGTGGGGGAGAGGGAGGGGTGGACCTGGACCGCTTAACGGACACAGACGTGGACGAGGAGATGGTGATGATTGAGAACAGTCGTCATCACCAGCTGCAAGCCATGAACGTGATCCCTGCAGGGGGCCTGTCTTTCCAGGCCCCAGAGCCTCAGCAGGCCGGCACTCTCTCCAACGTGGTGAACAGCGAGGAGGAGTACTCGGGCTCCTACAACTGGGACTACCTCCTGGACTGGGGCCCGCAGTACCAGCCCCTCGCCCACGTCTTCGCCGAAATCGCCAAACTGAAGGACGAGTCGGTGACGCCCAAAAAGACTCCGGTGAAGACGGTGCCTCAGAGGAGGATCAACGGGGGCCAGGGGCTGGCAGTGCCTCAGGCCAGGATCGTGCCCCCTCCCATCATCACCAACGCCCCGCCTCCCGTGGCGCTGGACTCTGGCGGCGGCGATGAGGGGAGCAGGGGCAGCGACAGCCGCGGTCACAAAGGGGCAGGGTCTCGGAGCGGCCACAGTCACAAGTCTTCCTCCTCCTCCACGGGCAGTCGCTCCTACTCGCAGCGCACCAGCGCCATGAACTCCTCCCTGCCCAGCCTGCCGCGCTCCCCCATCAGCTACGAGTCCAGCTACACCTCCCCGGCCCTCACCCCCTCCTTCACCCCTTCCCTGTCCCCGCTGGGGGCGCACACCCCGTCCATCTCCCCGGCCGTCAGTGGCCACACTAGCGGACACGCCAGCAACCACAGCGGCCCCATCAGTGGCCACGCCAGCTCTCACAGCGGCCACCACCACCACCACCACCAGCCCCCTCCTCCCGGCAAACCTGTCTCCAACCATCACTACCATCACCGCCAGCACAGCCCTCACACTAGCCATAGCCGTGCCGTGCACAGCAACAGCAACAACAACAACACCGCTGCCAACAACGCTAGGTTGACACTCAGTGCCTCCTCGGACTCTGAACGAGAGTTCCGAATTTAACAAGCGCTGTTGGTGGTCAAAGCGTGTGCGACTCTAGGAACACAGCTTGTTCGGCCTTTTCCTGTGTGTTTGGGTCTTGTTTTTAAGTTGTTAGTTTATAAAAAAGAACGTGAACAAAGAGCATTTGATGGGCTATGTGCTTACAAAATAACGATCAATTTCGAAAGACGGAATGCTTTATCCTGATTAAGGGCGCGTGTGTACGTGGTAAATCGTTCCATTGTGCGTGAAATGAGAAGGAACAGAATGATATTATGTCACTTTTTGATTCAAATCAACACTTTTTCTTGGAGACTTCTGTCTGTCGTCTTGATGATGTGATATTATTTCTGTGTATAGTGTTCATAATGACTTGGACTAATAATCACAATGCCTCGCCAGTATCAAAACTCCAGCGAAAATTAGGTTCGCTTTTTTTGGTTGTTTTTTTTTTGTTTGGTTGGATATATGCGAAGCATACCCCGAAAAACTTTTATCATAATTCTCAGAAATGTAAATCATAAAACCACTGCGGCAAAAACTTGTGGAAAGTTGTTTTACTTAAAAGAAAAAAGAAAGGTATCCATTTAATCGCCTTCAGCACATTGAATTAAAAAATGTCTGAGCTGAGTGGATATTCCTTGGTGAAACAACATTAAGGACCAGAGCAACTTAAACGGTGAAAGCAAAACGGTTATATTCAGTTGAAAAGCATGTTTATCGCTGTTGTTTGTTTGTTTGACGTTAATTATTGTGTTCGAGATATCAAATACGCAATGAGAGAGGGGTTTGGAAGAGTGTCAGCAGTAACGGTTTGCCAGGAATGAAAGTGAGCTGTTTGTGGCTGGATATTTATGACTTTGTTGGAGATTATTATACTGTGTGTATCGTTGAATAGGAGAGAGAGAGAGAGAGAGAGAATGGTCAATGTAAACTCATTGCTGCAGATGAGTGATTTTGCATTTGTGCACTTATGTGTGTGCGTGCGTGCGTGCGCGCTTGCGACCGACTCCGTGCGCACATGAACCTCAGTAAATGCGCTTTTTTAGTGGAGTAAATCCGATACAGTGATGAATGTGTGATTCAATTACTTAATTTTCTAAGAGAAAAAGATAAATTGCATGAATGTTTTGATAATCAAATTCAGTATGTATGTTGTGTTCCCTTGCATACAGTGTGTGTGTGTGAGAGAGAGAGAGAGAAGAAAGAGAGAGAGACAGTAAAACCTGGAGAGAGAGAGAGAGAGAGAGAGAGAGAGAGAGAGAGAGATGGGAGAAAAAATTCTAAGAAGTCTTCTTGCATTTGTTCTGCTCGCTTAAAAATAAAAAAACCAACCTCGTCACGGTAAATGTACAGTCACAGTGATCATATCATTCTTTGTACATACATGTATCATATTCTTTTTGGACAAATTTCGTAAGAAATCGCCTTGAAACAAATCATGCACGTTCCATTTGCCCGGCATGTCCCATGAAGTATTGAATTCAAATCATCTCTTGAATGGGCTCAGTTGATTTTGTTTGGTAAACTGTCAGTAAGTGAAACGGAAATGACTTGCTTTTATGGGGGAAATCCTACCGGTCAATATTTATTGTTCTAATATTGTTTTGCACAAAAGTTGGGGGGAAAACAACAAAGCAAGAAGAATGTAGTTTTAGTGATATGATAGATATAGTTTTCTTTTATTACAAGTAAAGCTTTTCCCTGTATTATTTATTCATATATGTTTATTTTGATGAAAGTCGAAAAGACATGGCAAGAAAGTAAAAGCAGACCATTTGGTGATCTCCATTCTTCATAGTCATATGTAGATTACATGAAAATTGAGGGAGGGGGGATCATTGTTATTACTAGTTCTAAACACCTTTAAATTATTATTGACAATGAGCATATTATTGTCGTTTTATAAAAGTATAAGAAAGATTATATGTAGAGAAAGTGACAACAGCTCTTATTTTACAATCTCTCAATAGAAAGGAGCTGAAAAACAAAGAAAACTTAAGACAAAATGTGCAGATTCAGAACAAACAAAGATGCATACAGAACCAAAAAAAAAGGAAACAAGATTCTAATCACTAGCCCCCACATAATTATTTCAAAGGCAATCATGTTGAAGAAAAGACTGGAGGCTTTGGGGGTTATGCCTTATTCAGTGATCGCTTGAAATCAGAGTGCTAAGAAAAATTATTTTGCGCTGATAATGAAAATTGTTGTAGGAATCTACGACTTTTTGTCATTTTATTTTGTATATCATTTATTACTGATCTGTTCTTCTGCTTCTTCCTGTCATCATCCCATCACTGTTATTATCATTATTATTGCTATCATCATCATCATCGCATGATTATTATTATTGTTACTTTTATTTCTATTTCTAACCCTTTGAAGTCATTCACTTTTCTAATCATCATCATTATCATCATCTCCAAACGCAAAGATAAAGCGAAAACCTCCTTGATTCACTTCGCAATGTTGATCGTTTCCTATGTTCAATATTTGAATGGAAGAGAAAAAATACGCAATGTGTGGTGATTCGTTTTATTAAAAAAAAAAAATTAAATTTGTGGCATACTGATTATGTTTGACGATTTGTTCAATGCATTTTTTGCAGTAAATTTTGAAAAATCAAAATTGCGTGACAAGATAAAAAAAATTTGTTGCAGAAAGCAGACCAGATGGGAAAGATGAAATAAATGTATGTATGTATGTAAGACGTGTGGCTACTGCAATAAAGACATTATATGATGAACTGAATACCAGTGTACAGGTGTGTGTGTGTACATGTGTTAAGTGAGTATGCGTTGTCTCAAAGTTACTTCTCTCAGCAGATTCTGTATGTGTGTGTGTGTGTGTGTGTGTCTGCGCGCACGCGCGCGCGCGTGTGTGTGTATGTGTGTGTGTGTGTGTGTGTGTGTGTGTGTGTGTGTGTGTGTGTGTGTGTGTGTGTGTGTGTGTGAGAGAGATAGATATTTCACACACACACTGATGTCTCTGTGTCTGTCTATGTCTCTCTCTCTTGACCCTCTCACATACACTCACAAACACAAACACACACACACCCACACACACACACACACACACACACACACACACACACACACACACACACACACGCACGCACACACACACTGGGAGCATGCGTTTTTCCCTGAATACAGACCGACACTTTCTCAACAGCAGAGCAGTGGGTCATGTCAGTTAGTACCTTACCCTATCCAGCACAATTTATTTTATTTTTTTATTTATTTTATTCTTTTATATCGAGGATAATGGAATAAGCACTTATGTGCTTTTTACATCCAATCCCCGTGTGTATGCAGTTTTGTAAATTCTGTCATCTGTTCCCACCGGCACACAATGGCCTACTCTTCCGAAAAGCGGAACAGGATTTAACGTGTGCGCAAGATGTTCTGCGTGCGTTCGCACACGGGGCCTCGGTTTATAGTCTCATCCGAAGGACTTTTGGGGAGAGTGGAGTCTGCACTGATGTTAACTCCAGGGAAAAATATCCCCCTTGAACGGGAATCGAACCCGGTTCGTCAGATTTTTAAACCATCAACCTGCCTGCTCTGGCGTTGGCAGAGAAAGGAACGGAGGGATGCTTCCCACTCCCCCCGGTTCTGTATCAATGTCATTCAGAATAGGACAGGTCCCGTCCACAATGACAGGCCACACGGTTCAGAGATTGCATGTCTAAACAAAAAGCGTTATTTTGGGGAGTTTGGGTTTTTATTTTTCGTTGTTTGTGGGTGTTGTTGTTTTTTACGTTCCTCGGCTAGAGCCCCGAGGTTCACCAAATGGCAAGATTTGGCGTAAGCAACCGTTTTCGCTAATTATCATTAAAAGTAGATGCAATCCGACTTCAGGGATGCATGCTAGGTGTGTCCGTGTTTCTGTAACCCCACCGCCGAACGCTGATATGAATTACAGAACCGTTAATGAGCGTATTTGATCTTCTGCGTGTGTATGCGCATAAAGGGAATTAAGGCCTGCACTTGAAGCTGTCCTGAAAGATCGTCAAAATCCCCACCCTTAATTCACCAGACGCCGCCTCCGTGATTCGAACCCACGACTTCATGGATCTATGAGATTGAAATCGAATGGTCTTAACCACTCGGCTATAGCGTCTGTTAAAAGCATGAGTAAATTCTTCTGGTCGGAGTCTGGCTCTCTGCCTATAATTATGGCATCGTAAGCTAAAAACATAAGCCAGATAATTATATTCTGTCTAGACGAAAAACATTGATAACATTTTCGTAAATGGAGAGTGGCTGGAGGTAAATGACAAGTTCATAGTCAAAGGCAAAAACTCCTCATCCAGTGTGTAGCCTACTTCAGGCAGGGGATTTTCCCCGCTGTTTGCTGGAATCCTGCCGTTAGCAGCTAGCTTTCCATCGTTTTGTTGTTGTTGTCGTTGTCGTTGTTGCTGGTGCTGTTGTGTTGTTGTTTTCTTGTCGTCGTCGTCGTCGTTCCGACGTCAGAACAAAAATTCATTCAATCAACAGCCCAAACAACAAAGAAAAGCCCGTTGGATTGAAATATTCAAATTTTGCGGTAAACTCTGACGTCATAACATGAATATGAATATAACATGAATATTAATCACTTTGAAACCGTTTCATCGTAACCACAGTACACTGCCTGAACAAGTCAGTGCAGTGCCCCAGCGACTCTTCGAGGAGTTGAGGGAGAAGAAGCAAGAAAAGCCAGGGCAAATGCCTGAAGTCGGAAGGTGGCTACCTTAATGGTGGGCAAAAACGGTCCCAGATCATTGTGTAACACCACGTACACACACACACACACACACACACACACACACACACACACTTCGGATGAGACTATAAACCGAGGTCCCGTGTGCGAACGCACGCAGAACATCTTGCGCACACGTTAAATCCTGTTCCGCTGTTCGTAAGAGTAGGCCATTGTGTGCCGGTGGGAACACATGACAAATTGACAAAACCGCATAAACATGGGGACTGGATGTTAAAAAGAAAAGCACATAAGTGCTTATTCTACACACACACACATTTTGTTTAAAGTGGTCTTTTTGTTGGTTCAAAATCTGTTTTACAAGCCTTAGAATCTTTTAGTGTCGAAACAAGACCCGATCTGACTATTGATATAAATTATTTTATACACTGCCTGAGAATTAAAGGTACAGATGTCCGTTTTTGTTGGGTTCTATGGTAACGAAAAAGTTGATAAAGCAGCGAAAAAAGGCGCACAAAATTTAGAACAGTCTTCTGAAGTTTTTGTAAGTCCTTCAATCAAGGAATCCTTCCTTTCGTTAGAGAAAACTTCTTTAAAGCGACTTCATGATCGTACAAATGTGAAACTTGTATCACAGAAAAGTATAGCATCTTTAAATCATATTTTAGGACCAAAAATATCGTATTCTTCAATATTCTAAGCGACACTGATTATTACCATTTCTGACAGAATACGACTTAATGCTCTCAGAAGAAAGTTTTGTAAAGATGTTAAGTGCATTTGTGGAGAACAATTTTCTCTGGAAACACTGTTTATTGTTTTGTCAGAAGTTTCGTAGTTTCTCACCCAAAAACTGTTTAGACAAAAATGCTTCTGAAGAAAATGTAGATGTAATTCTGTTGAAAACATTCTTTTTGCTATTTCCAAGTCTCTTGTACATAGCCCAGTTTTCGCGTTTTGTTTTCCCTATTTGCATTTTTAGGCGTTACATTGATGTTTGAATATCAATCTGTCACATGACTCTCTTTCCCTCTGTCTTCTATTGTTTTTGCTATAGGTCTTTTTTTCCCCCGTCTAACATCACTTATAATGAACAGACGTTAAATACAAGAACGAACACACACACACACACACACACACACACACACACACACACAGAAGATAACCTAGCGGTTATAATGTGTTGCGCGTTGCCTAGCGATCTGACGTCTCGGGTATCACCGAGACACCCGTTCAATCAAGGGGATTTTTACGGTGGACTTAACATTAGTGCTGCTGACTCCACTCCCCTGAAAGTTCTTCCAATGAGACCATCAACCGAGGTCTCGACTGCAAACGATCTGGTGCACACGTTAAAACCTGTTCCGCCTTTCAGAACAGTAGGCCAGTTGTGCCGGTGGGAACAGATGACAATTTTTTTACAAAACCACACGGACAAGTGGAATGGATGAAAAAAGAAGAAAAAAAAAAGCACACGAGTGCTTATTGCACTATCCTCGAAATGAAAGAATAAACGAAGATATAAAATAAACGGGAATAAATCACACACACACACACACACACACACACACACACACCACACACACACAGACTTTATGGTAATTGTATATCCATTTACATGTACTGCATTAGTTTACGAAACATTAATAATGGTTTAAGTTTACAACGTACAATAGACACACAGATTGGGGGAGAGAGTGAGAGAGAGAGGAGAGAGAAGAGCAGAAGAGCAGGAGACAGAAACAGACAGACAAAACGGGCACAGACAAGACAGACAGACACACATACAGACAGACAAACAGGGAGAATAAGTGAAGAATTTAAGCCTATGCCGCTGATTTTGTATGAATGACTGTCATGTTTTTCTTTTGTTTTGTATTGTCTTTTGTCCACGAAAGAGGAGGATCATGTCCTACGTCAACCTCGTCCACTAGGGACGTTAGAGGTTGTAACTGATGTGGTCATAAAGCAGAGTCCTGCCATAACACTTGCCAGAGGAAGTTGACAGCCACACTGCCACTCTCAGCAGCGTAAACCCTACCCTTGTACTGACATGATTGTAGCCAGGTGGGAAAAAAAGTGCTTTTCCCGTGACTCGCGCAGCGTTCTGTGACATGTAGGGGGGTGTGTGTGAAAGGTGCAAAGCAAGAGCTTCTGGGCTATATTTAATCATCCTGAGGTCGGGTAGGTGTGACGTCACCGGTAATATCGGTAGGTTTATTTGTGGGGGAAAAGGTTACGCTTTTGTTGTTGTTGTTGTTGTTGAAAAAGCTTGTATATACAATTATATGAACTCAATATACATGTTATTTAAACAGTGTCCACCTTTTTTGCATCCATGCGGAATAATGTGGATATTTCTAGTCACGTCACACCTGATCCAATTTTACAAGGATTGAATATACAGATTGTTATAAATTTTTAAAAAAACCAAAAAAAACAAGGGAGACTATCCCGAATTGCATAGAGGGCAGGTTGAATATCAGTATCATTTCTGATTGGCCAAACCACCACGGCTGTGCAGGGTGAACACTCAGGTCACAGTCTGCAGGACACAGTGAAGAGAGTGTGGCTCCTAAGGCAGGAGTGGGGCTGCAAGTTGGTGAATTTGGCCGACCCAACATAAAGGTAGGTGTGCACAAATTTTAATTTGCTCAAGCGAGCTGGGTTTTAAAAAAAAAAATATTGTCTGTCTTAGTCTACCAAATAGAAACGTCTGTCTCAAAGGAGGTATATTCATGCAGACGATAAATTTAACAAAGTTGTCCTACGCCCCTCCCCCATCACAAAAGTTTATATTAGAACTGTGATGTTAGGTGCCAAATTTTTTACCCTGGTTCAAAATCTTAGTGCTCAGACTCCCGTTTATCAGGTAGGCTAACTGTTGTCATTGAAATGTATTTTCTCTCACTACCTAAACTGAGAAAACGAGTATTCCGAAAGTTCGAAGTTAGAAGACGTATCAAATGAAAATTAGGACTGTGAACCTAACTCCCATCTTGAATCTTGAAAACGGATATCGGTGCTCGAGACCGACATCTTGGAGCAGTAAGATTTCGGTTGAATTTCGTGTGTTTAGAATTTTGGTTGACTCTTATATCTTAATATATGTAGTTTAAAACTTTGGTTTATTCTCGTGCAATAAGATAACTTATGTTTATTTTCCTATATCCGAATTGTAGTTTATGTTATTTGGTTCGTTCTCATAATTCTCACTGCTGTTTTTTCATTGCTGCACATCGCGTGATACTTCATCATGGTTTTTTAAAAATATTATCTCGAGGATAATGGAATAAGCACTCAAGTGATTTTTATATTCAGTCTCCGTGTGTGTGCAGTTTTGTAAATTTTTTCATCTGTTCTCGTCGGCAAAAAATGGCCTACTCTTACGAAAAGCGGAACGGGTTTTGACCTGTGTGCAAGATGTTCTGCGTGCGTTCGCGCACAGGACTTTGGTTTATTGTCTCATCAGAAGAACTTTTAGGGGGAGTAGAGTCAGCACTGATGTTAAATCCAGAGTAAAAGTCCTTGAACGAGATTCGAACTCGTGTGTGTGTGTGTGTGTGTGTGTGTGTGTGTGTGTGTGTGTGTGTGTGTGTGTGTGTGTCCATGGTTTGTCTGTCTGTCGGTGTGACACATATTTATTATGTCTTCAGATTTTGGCCAACAATCGTGGACCTTCGTATCAGAACACTGGAGATGCAGGGCATTCAGTACTGGGGTACAGTGCCAGTGGAATGCTATGTGATGGCATGACCCATTTTGTAGGTGTCTGTAGATACTGTATTGAGAAGACGCTGTAACAGAGCCCTGGAAAGCCTAAGACCAGTCTTTTTAACGCCTCTTTTAGTTCTGTATGAACATATGTTCATTGGTCTTAAGTCTTTGAAATGGGGTTATTCTACTGCCCCAGTGCTGGTAGTCTTCAGGAAAGATTGTTTTCAGAGGCTTCATGATTGAGCTAAAGAGCTTACAGCGTGTTTTGGTAAGAAAAGAGCAGTCTTTGTTTCTTTTTAAGCATTAAGAGAGTGGAGTCCTGATTATTTTATTGTGAATGTGATCACTACACTATGAATAAAGGGGAGAAATATATGGCTGGAGGTAAAGTTGAATATATGAGTTAGAGCTGCACAACTGCAGGCCAGGAATGGCTGTCTTCCCCATTTCGCAGGATCTCTTCTTTTTTTTAAAAGTACAACCAGCGAGCGTACGTGCAAGAACTTCAACAGGAAAGTGCTTCGGGTCACTCCTCAGGTTTTCTGGTCAGTTTGTTGTTGCTGTTGTTGAAATTATATTTAGATTTCAGATTTAGGGATTGTGATCAAAGTTTGCTTCATGAGTTTGTTTTATGACTGTTGGACAACCCGTCAGTTGCCTTAAATTATTGTTGGACGCCCCATCTTCTTTAATTTAACGTCTTTTCACATTGATATAAGACAACGTGTGTATCTTCTTAAAGGTCTTAAGACGCTCCATTTCTGATTGTTTGACCCCCTCTTGCTTCAAAAACTGAAATGAAATTAGCGCAAAAGCAGCTTATAAAGATGAAATTAACTAAACTGGCTTGACAAAGTACAACCTAAACTGACGTATAGTATGTAAAATGTGTAACGTTAGGGAAAAAACTATAAAAAAATTTTAATAGAGGGTTTTGAAATAAGCAAAAGATATAAAATATATACAAAAAAACTATAGAAATGTGAAAACTCTCTCAACCAAATGAAAAGGATTAAAAACAAAAAACCTTTAAAAAACTAAAGTAAAATAAACATACCGGACTAAAACTAAACCGAGTAAAACTAAACTAAACCCTGAATAAAACTGAACTGAATAAAACTAAAGCAGACTCTTAATAAAAACTAAACCAAGTAAAACTAAACTAAACCCTGAATAAAACTAAACTGAATAAAACTAAAGCAAACTCTTAATAAAAATAATCCCTGAATAAAACTAAACCAAGTAAAACTAAACCAAACTCAGAATAAAACAAAACCCTAAATAAACAACCAAACCCTGAATTTAAAAAAGCTAAACTCAGTCAAACTAAACCAAATCTGACTAAACTGAATAAAACTAAACTAAACCTGAATTTTAAAAAAAAAATGAATAAAACTAAACTAGACCGTAAATTTAAAAAAAACTCAAGTTAATAAAACTAAACAGTGAATAAAAAACTAAACATAAAACTAAACCATGAATTTAAAAAAAAACTAAAATTAAACTAAACCCTGAATAAAACTCATCCCAGTAAACTAAACCCAAACCCTGAATAAAACTAAACCAAGCACTGAATAAAATTTAAAGGAATTCAAACTAAACCACACCCAGAATAAAACTAAACCAAACCCTGAATAAAACTAAACCAAACCCTGAATGAAACTAAACCAAACCCTGAATAAAACTAAACCAAACCGTGTATAAAAATAAACTGAATAAAACTAAACCAAACCCTGAATAAAACTAAACCAAACCCTGAATAAAACTAAACCAAACCGTGTATAAAAATAAACTGAATAAAACTAAACCAAGCCGTGTATGAAAAATAAACTGAATAAAACTAAACCAAACTTTGAATAAAACTAAACCAAACCGTGAATAAAAAATAAACTGAATAAAGTTATCCAAACCCTGGATAAAACTAAACCGAGCGAAACTAAACCAAACCCTGAATAAAATTAAACCAAACCTCAAGAGAACTAAGGTGAATAAAGCTAAGCTGAGAAAAACTAAACCCTGAATAAAACTAAAGCGAGCAAAACTAAACCTGGTCAGCACATACTGACATAAAACGAAATGGGACAAACGCAAGTGAATCAAATTAAGCCCTGAATAAAACAAAACCAGACTATATGAAATTAAACCAAAATAAAACTAAATGGGTACAATGCAATTTTTTTTAAACCCTGTATAAACCACAAACCAGACACCCCCCTCCCCCAAACAAAAAGAACGCCCTTAAGCACAGAGACCCTAAACAATTAAAAGCAAATAATAATAATAATAATAATGATAATAATAATAACAGATCATAGTCACAATAGATCAAAGGGGGGGAATCCTGATGAGTCATCCTTTAAGATACTGACAATGCTTGGTAGAAATTCTTTGGTTCCTAAGGTAGTGAAGATGACCATGACTTCAAATTTGGTCGGAAGGTCTACCTGTGGTTGTGCTGCACCCAATGATACCGGCATGACCCTCCTCCTCCTCTGTTTACTCCTGGTCTTCACTGGCCCTGCTAACTAGATTTATTTTCATGCTACAGTATTCGGTGATGTTACCGATGAGAGAAGCTGGTGGTTTGCATTTATATTTTCTTCTTGCTTCGATTTAGCATTGAAAGTCAGTCTTCAAGAGTTTTGTATCTGTTTTGGAGCACTTTGACTACACATCTTAGGACTACATATCTTAATTTCCTTTCATTTCTGAAGTTTTCTTCTTCCCAATTCGTATAGTATGCTTTCATTTGTTCTTTTTATCTAACTGACCCTAAGCAGCCTTTAAAAAAACCCACCAAACATCTCGGCTGCTTTGATTTTTTTCATCTTTTCTTGTGTCCAGGATTTACAGCCGTTATAGCATGAGGGGCCATACTAAGCATTTAATTATGTTCATTTTTAGCTGGTAAGGAATACTGCGATTTTTCCAGAGGTTTAGTTGGATCATTGTACATTGAGCCATGCCTATTCTTGATTTTAAGCCTTGGATACATGACACTTCTTTTTTGACTGAGCCCAGATATTCAAAGACTTTGACATGGGAGGTACTGAGGTGACAATGAAGGTGGCTCGGACTTTGTGCATGGCTTGCTTCTTGGATGAGGACTTAGTGCTTAGTGATTCTATCATTCCATCAGACTTCTTTAAGCGTTTTGCTAACCGTCTTGGTTCTTCTTTTCGATTTCTTATTCCGCAGAAGTCCTAACATTAGGGTTTAGGTTGTCATGCTGATCACATAGCAGTTCTACTAGTGCTGTTTCTCCAGTACTGGTGCCATCACATGGGAACTTATCCTGTCATCAATGCCTCCTCCATCATCAAGACCTTGGAACTTCAAGACCTCAAGTGTAAGTGCATAGTTAATGAAATATACTACTACAGTTCAGCTTACTGTAAAACACTATAGAGTGCTCTCGCTCTGTCTGTCTGTCTGTATGTATGTATGTCTCTGTCTCTGTCTGTCTGTCTGTCTGTCTGTCTCTCTCTCTCTCTCTCTCTCTCTCTCTCTCTCTCTCTCTCTCTCTCTCTCTCTCTCTCTTGTATGTGTTTGTGGGCATGGCATGTTTAACTCTATGCCTTACTGTTTACATATAGATGTAAACTACAGAAGTCATTGAGACAAGGGATGCTATAAAAGTTATCACGAATTAAGCCCTTATCTATGAAAAGCTTGGTATGAAATGTATCGCTTGAATTTTTATAGTGTTTATAATTGGCTGTCTCCTACTTTTCAGCAGCGTAGTTAGAGTAAGAATTACATTCATTGTGATATTTTTAGCAGAAAGTTTCTTGGTCAATCACTATGGTTTCAAAATGAAAGCATGTTATGTTTGCTCAAGTTTAATGTATGTAACAAATATTGCCAACCATTCTTTCTATATCAGTATAATAGGTCCCCAGGATTGACAGCACACTTAACACCCATTTTATCTTGTCACCAGGCCCTTGGAACCATCTTGATGTAGGGCAGTAACAGGACAACAGTGCACAGCAGGAACAGCACGATGTCAGTGCACAACAGCAACAGAACAACAGTGCACAGCAGCAAGAAAACAACGGTGCACAGCAGCAAGAAAACAACAGTGCACAGCAGCAAGAAAACTGCACAGCAGCAAGAAAACAACAGTGCACAGCAGCAAGAAAACAACGGTGCACAGCAGCAAGAAAACAACGGTGCACAGCAGCAAGAAAACAACAGTGTACAGCAGCAACAGAAAATGAAAGCACAGCAGCAACAGAAAAACATCAAAGTACAGCAGCAACAGAACAACAGTGCCACAGCAGCAACAGGACAATAGTGCCACAGCAGAAACAGGACAACAGTGCAACAGCAGCAACAGAAAAACATCAAAGCACAGCAGCAACAGGACAATAGTGCCACAGCAGCAACAGGACAATAGTGCCACAACAGAAACAGGACAAAAGTGCCACAGCAGCAACAGAAAAACATCAAAGGATAGCAGCAACAGGACAACAGTGCCACAGCAGCAACAGGACAACAGTGCCACAACGGAAACAGGACAAAAGTGCCACAACAGCAACAGGACAAAGTGTACAACAGCAACAGGACAACGGTTCACAGAGCAACAGAAAAACATCAAAGCACAGCAGCAACAGGACAACAGTGCCACAGCAGCAACAGGACAACAGTGCCACAGCAGAAACAGAACAGTGCCACAGCAGCAACAGGACAACAGTTCGCAGAGCAACAGAAAAACATCAAAGCACAGCAGCAACAGAAAAACATCAAAGCACAGCAGCAACACACAAAAATCAAAGCACAGCAGCAACAGAAAATCAAAGCACAGCAGCACCAGGACATCAAAGCACAGCAGCAACAGGACATCAAAGCACAGCAGCAACAGGACAACAGTGCACAGCAACAGGATAACAGTGCACAGCAGCAACAGGATAACAGTGCACAGCAGCAACAGGAAGACAACAGTGTGCAGAGCAACAGGACTAAGACAGTGCACAGCAACACGACGACGACAGTGTACAGCAGCAGCAACAGGACGACAGTACACAGCAGCAACAGGACGATGACAGTGCACAGCAGCAACAGGACAGTGCACAGCAGCAACAGGACAGTGCACAGCAGCAACAGGACGACGACAGTGCACAGCAGCAACAGGACGACGACAGTGCACAGCAGCAACAGGGCGACAACAGTGCACAGCAGCAACAGGACGACGACAGTGCACAGCAGCAACAAGACAGTATATAAAAGGACAATGTGAAAGAAACGGCAACAGAAGGACAATGTGAAAGAAGCAGCAACAATGTGAAAAGAAACAGCAACAGAAGAACAATGTGAAGGAAGCAGCAACAAAATGACAGTGTGAAAGAAGCAGCAACAAAATGACAAAGTGAAGGAAGCAGCAACAAAAGGACAGTGTGAAAGAAGCAGCAACAAAAGGACAGTGTGAAGGAAGCAGCAACAAAAGGACAGTGTGAAGGAAGCAGCAACAAAATGACAGTGTGAAGGAAGCAGCAACAAAATGACAGTGTGAAAGAAGCAGCAACAAAAGGACAGTGTGAAGGAAGCAGCAACAAAATGACAGTGTGAAAGAAGCAACAAAAGGACATTGTGAAAGAAGCAGCAACAAAAGGACAGTGAAGGAAGCAGCAACAAGACAGTGTGAAGGAAGCAGCAACAAAAGGACATTGTGAAAGAAGCAGCAACAAGACAGTGTGAAGGAAGCAGCAACAAAAGGACAGTGTGAAAGAAGCAGCAACAGTGAAGGAAGCAGCAACAGCGTGAAGGAAGCAGCAACAGTGTAAAGATAGCAGCATCAAGCCATTGTGAAGGAAGCAGCAACAAAATGACAGTGTGAAGGAAGCAGCAACAAAATGACAGTGTGAAAGAAGCAACAAAAGGACATTGTGAAAGAAGCAGCAACAAAACGACAGTGTGAAGGAAGCAGCAACAAAAGGACATTGTGAAAGAAGCAGCAACAAAAGGACAGTGAAGGAAGCAGCAACAAAAGGACAGTGAAGGAAGCAGCAACAAAAGGACATTGTGAAAGAAGCAACAAAAGGACATTGTGAAAGAAGCAGCAACAAAAGGACAGTGTGAAGGAAGCAGCAACAAAAGGACAGTGAAGGAAACAGCAACAAAAGGACAGTGAAGGAAGCAGCAACAAAAGGACAGTGTGAAGGAAGCAGCAACAAAAGGACAGTGAAGGAAGCAGCAACAAAAGGACAGTGTGAAGGAAGCAGCAACAAAAGGACAGTGTGAAGGAAGCAGCAACAAAAGGACAGTGTGAAAGAAGCAGCAACAAAAGGACAGTGTGAAGGAAGCAGCAACAAAACGACAGTGTGAAGGAAGCAGCAACAAAATGACAGTGTGAAAGAAGCAACAAAAGGACAGTGTGAAGGAAGCAGCAACAAAATGACAGTGTGAAAGAAGCAACAAAAGGACATTGTGAAGGAAGCAGCAACAAAAGGACAGTGAAGGAAGCAGCAACAAAAGGAAAGTGTGAAGGAAGCAGCAACAATAGGACAGTGAAGGAAGCAGCAACAATAGGACAGTGAAAGAAGCAACAAAAGGACAGTGTGAAAGAAGCAACAAAAGGACATTGTGAAAGAAGCAGCAACAAAAGGACAGTGTGAAGGAAGCAGCAACAAAAGGACAGTGTGAAGGAAGCAGCAACAAAAGGACAGTGAAGGAAACAGCAACAAAAGGACAGTGAAGGAAGCAGCAACAAAAGGACAGTGTGAAGGAAGCAGCAACAAAAGGACAGTGTGAAAGAAGCAGCAACAAAAGGACAGTGAAGGAAGCAGCAACAAAAGGACAGTGTGAAAGAAGCAGCAACAAAAGGACAGTGAAGGAAGCAGCAACAAAAGGACAGTGTGAAGGAAGCAGCAACAAAACGACAGTGTGAAGGAAGCAGCAACAAAAGGACAGTGAAGGAAGCAGCAACAAAAGGACATTACATTGTGAAAGAAACTAAGACTATGGAAAGATATGTGGGGAACTCGGCATGAAAGGGAATGCTAGCACCTCAGTGTGGAATGATCGTCTGCACTTCTCCATGAAATAGAAGGTAGAATACTTAGGATGACAGTTATAAAACTGGATTTATGTACAAACACTTTACAGCGCACAAAACTAAACACTTAAAAGAAAGAAGCGAAAGAGGGTGTAAGAAAGAATTTAATATTTTCCTGGCCTAAAAATCTGAAGTGCCCCAAATAAAAAACAAAAGAAAAACTTTTAAAAACTCAAATGGGTTTGTTTTTTTAAAAGAGGAGGGAAAGTATAAGGGAAAAACTTAGAAAACACAAGAATTTAAACAATTGACGAAATTTTTTTTAATTAAAAAGAAAATACGAATGATGTTCTTCATGATCTGCTTGCAGACAAGGGCTACCCCCACCACCACCGCCACCACACACACCTTAAAAATAATATAAGTTCACAGTGTAATTTAAAGACAACAGTATGTGTATAAAGGACAGTGGGGTAAAGTTTGCTTTCAGACGAAAAGATTTTTCAGATGTTATTTTCAGTGTTATTTCAATGAAAAAGTACACATTATTAACTGTGAGATGCTGACGTTCTTTGCATAATTATGTTCTCTGTTTTGCACATGGTCGGAAACGAAGGGGTGGAGAATAGGGAAAAGATCTGTCTGACGTTGCCAAGGGTTGAAACTTATCTTTTTAAATACAATCGAGACAGCTAGGTGGTGGTGGTTGGGGGGGAAGGGTGTCCAGATAAATTGGTCAGTGTAAAAATCCCTGGTTCCAGTTCATTAGGGTTTTTTGTACTTTTTTTTCTACTAGTATAGATGGCTGTGTTAGTGATGAAAGTTGTCCTTTCGTTATTAGTTCATGTTTCTATAACTTTGATACTTTCATTGTATTTTAAATATCTTAAAACAAACACACACACAAAACTGGTAAAAAGTGAAAACAGGGAGAGCTGCGTGTTCCTATTTTTTTGGTGTATATACATAGTCATTTCAACATCCCTTGCAATCTCCAGTAATTCTTACTGCATTGAAGAATGTCTTTTAAAAATGACAATGTGCAATAGGTTACATAGCATGGCATGTAATGAATGTGTTATGCCAGTTTATTTAAAATTCTAACCTGCAATGCAAGGGGAATAAGTATACCAGACTTAGATTGATTTAAAAAAAAAAATTTGACTGTTGGCAAATGGTTTTTAATGTTCAGACTATAAGCAATAATGATGTTTGTTACACTGTTGGAAAATCGGTGATGGCGTCCAGTGGTATACTTTTGCACATTAAATTTGCTCATGTTATGCAGACTTGTATAGAAACTAGAATAGGTGGGTGCACTTGTTTCCCAGAGGTCAGTAGAAAATTTAAGAGGTATATATTATACATAACTATCAGTGAAGGGGAGGGGTGCGTAAGGGACACAGTGAGTGTGAGTGTGTGTGTGTAAGACCTCAGAGGGAGTTGAGGGGAAGAAGCAAGTACATGTTTGATAGGTAGCAGTATTTAGAAAGGACAGAATGGAGAGGGGACTGACAGGTATTTGAAGGTGGATGTTTAGGTAGATGTGTTTAGGAAGGAGTAGTATTGAGGGGGGGGGGGGGGGTTGTTAAGGTAGATTTTTAAGAGTAAGAGTGTAAAAATAGGACTTAGCATGGAGATATTAAGGTATAGCGCATAGATGTTGAGGAGGGGCATACTTTTGGGGGGAGGAGTTTATAGGTGTTTGTAGGGTAGGTATGAGGAAGGGGCGTTTCGGACAAGGAGGTAGTATTTGTGTTGTGTTCACAGGTATTGTCCGGTAGGTGTTTAGGAGGAGGGGGTGTTCAGAAAGAGGATGAAGGTAAGGAGGTATTGAGTATAGGTTTTGAGGAAGGGTTGTTTGGGAGAGGGGGGATAATATAGGGGTGGTTTACACAGGTATTTGTGGGGTGAGGAAGGGGTGTTGAGGACAAGAGGGCAGTATTTACAGGTAGGTGCAAGGAAGAGGTGTTCCAGAGAATGAGGTGGAATCCATGTTTAATACAAAGGAAATGAAAACTGGGGGCTTGCTATTAGAAAAAAATACATCTTTTCATTTTGAGACTATTATAGGAGAAAATGGGGTGTAGTCTGTATTTAAAACGGATCCAAAAAAGGTTGTTGACTTGAAATCTTATTAGCATGACAAGATGGAAACGGAATCCAATCTGTCCAAATAGTAATCTACGGAGTGGTAATCTATAAGTGAGTACTCTACCAACGTGTCTATGTGCCATTGTGTCCACAAGCTTTCAAACATGCTTACATACAACACACCGACAACCCATTACCTAATACTAAATCCTAACCCTAACCCTTCTACTAAACCAAATATTAACCTTGCATGAAAACACAAAAGCAGGTGGACACAACAGCATATGAACACAATGTTAGATATCTCATTTCTTCTGGGAAGGAGGTGCAGGGCATTTTATAGAAAAGTAGGGGTGTTCGGATGGAGGGGCAGGGGGTTATGATAAGTGGGAATGGGGGAAGGAGGAATGATTGAAAGATGTAAAGGGTAGACGGGAGCAGAGCAGTCAGATAAAAAAATTTTAATGAAATAGTAGAAAACATTACAATGGGAGTTGGGCAATGGAAATGGGAGGGGGGATGGTTAAAGGGTATGAAAATTAATGGAGATGGGAAGCAAGGCAGTTGAGATGTTTTCTTAATGAGATAATAGAGAGGGGGTATTTTACGAAAAGGGTAGAGTTAGGGTTTGGATCTGTGGGGGGATGGTAAGAGGAGTATGAAATGGGGAGCGGGGCATTCAGTTTATTCTGTTAGTGAGATGGAGGTAGAAGAGACATGTTAGAAAGGAAAGTGACTAAGAAAGGTTGCG
The DNA here is from genome assembly GCA_028751875.1 of Rapana venosa. Lineage (NCBI taxonomy): Eukaryota > Metazoa > Mollusca > Gastropoda > Neogastropoda > Muricidae > Rapana > Rapana venosa. The sequence goes on from CM054144.1 coordinate 40,718,562, forward strand.
ATATATGATGTATGCACGAGTCGGTGGGAAAGAGGAAAAATAAAGACAAAAATCACTTGGGTATAAAAGGGAGGTAGGACGACAATAGTGATTTAGAAGTGAGACTTTATACTAAAAGATGCAGGGAGGGAGAAGGGCTTCACATTAAAGAAAAGAGATATTGATGAGGGGACAGAAGTGTGGGTTCAGGTCCGTGGCGATGGAGGAAAGAGGTTAGCAGTGTGTGGTGTAACAGTAGAAGTAATGATATTTAATTCGCCTAATCTTTCCTGAAAAGCCCCAAACTGCTTTTCTGTGGGTGAACGTGGTATGGGCGATTTGCGCCATAGGCAGGTCTTTGCTCTGGTTTATCATTGGTATGCCTTCATAGATTTCACAGCAGTCGATAGTATGTGTTGGGAATCTGGTACAAAAGTTGCACTACTTACATTAATACTATATTTTTTAGTGGAAAATGTTGTGTGTGCAACATGACTGCATTGTTTGGAAGAAAGTAAGGGCTAGAAAGGTTTGCTTAGAGGATTTTTTTTTAAACTGTAGAAGTAAGTAGTAGGGACGGCTGGTAGATTTTGTTTTGCGATTTCTATTCAGATAAAGTGTATGCAAGCACTGTAGCCCTCAAACGCTATTTGTTTACAGGCTGAAATGTCGGTAACTAGAAAACCTCCAGTGCTGGTGGTGCTGGAAAGTGTGTTGCAATTATATGCTTTTTTTCCTCTTACAATTCGTATTAGATTTTGTTCAGAATATTGTGTTCCTCTAACCCCAATTTGTTTTCTTGGTTGGAGAATTGGTGGGAGTTTTAAAAAGTCAACGGATGCACTTTTTTTTAATCATGATTTAATGTCATTTTCTTTTATGACGCATTTTTTTAAACACATGACTTAATTTCCTTTTTTTTTTAATTAGTCAGGTTCATTGAGAAGTATTCCTGAAATCAACTTAACAGGATGACCAATTTCTCAAGAAGAAAAAAAATCGATTTTTCTTTCATTTTTATTTCGTTTGGATTATTTTAGGTTTCTTTTTCTTTGTTGAATTATATCATCTGTTTAGAACTGATAGTCATGTTTGTTAGCAGAATGATGACTTTGTTTCGGGGGGGAAAATGGTGGGTTTTTTGGTTGTTTTTAAAGAAGGCGGGTTAGAGAAAGGGAGAGAACAAATAATTAGCCGATGAAGAAGAATGTGAAGTTTATTCCCTCCCTTCCTTAAAAAAAAAAACAAAGTGCCCAAGGAACCCCCACCCCAACCCCCTTCAAAAAGATGGTGCTGTATGATATGCATACGAGGAAAACCCATTAAAGGAAGAAATACCCCACCGGCTGGAGAGTCGTGGTTTTTCTGTGTCTTTTTTTAGGGTTTTTTGTTTGGTTGGTGGGTTGGGTTTTTTGGCTTTTTTTTTTTTTTGGGGGGGGGGGGTAGAAAGACTATGGTCTAGAACTAGTTACTGGTAGATTAATTTTGTTTACGGCAAAAAAAGTTTCAAGGTGGTTTTTCTTCTAAGGTTAAAATGTGTCTAGATGTATTGTCTAAAATATACTTCTTATGGGAAATTATTATTTGTTATGAAGAGATTGACAAAATGTGTTGACAAAATGTGTTTTACATGGTTCATTTCCTTCCAATTTTTTTAAGCTTGTCTGTGGTTGGGTTAGATTTACATTCCGGTATAAACCTGAAACGTTTTTATGCAAGATTTAAGAATTTGGAAAAATGATGGCAAGGTTGATTGGATTTCTTTTCCTTTGTTGTTGTTGTCTTTTGGGGGTGTTGAAAGTTTTCAGAGGGTCAGATCAAATTTGTTTCGGGACACTGTAGTCCGGAAATAAGTTTCCTGACAGCAAGTTTGTTATGGAAAAGTAAATAGTGGTTAATTACCTGGTTATCCAGCCTAAAATGTTTTCCCCTCTTTTAGGTGTGTGTGGGTGTACGTTTGCCTTTTGTTTGTTCAATTTATCAAGTTGAATACGTATAAAGTATCACTTGTCTTGTAATCATGTTTACAGTTGGAAGAAGGATAGGTTGTGTTAAAATATGAACAGAGAATGCTGTAAAGAATATGGTTTAGTTTCCCTTCACTTAAAAAAAACACGGGAGAACATGGTAGATATTTAGCAATAAAATAGGGTTTGCTGTTGATGGCATAAGAGACTTGTTATGGAAAAATTGTACGAGTGATTTTTCATTGATATGGTGTATTCTCTTCCTTTTTTATTTTGTTCTTGATCAAAATCATTGAGCTGTTTTGTGTGCTGAAATCATGCTTGTTCTCGACAGCATAACATTTTTGCCATGGAAAATGTGTTTATAATGATACAATTGTTCTATTGCACTTTGATGCTCTTCTTTTGATGGTTTTCCTTTGCTGCATGTTAAGAGCATGCTTTATGCTATCTCTAAAATAAGAAAAAGGACAGAACCAGAAATTGATTACAGAAGGAATCTGTATTGCTATGGAAGAGCAAAAAGGAGGCAAAGTAGACTGATTCAAGTGTGTATAACAGATTGATTCAAGTGTATATAATTGATTGAATTATCTTGTGAAAATGGAATGTGCCAGAGCCAAAGAACAATGGCTATTGACAAAATGCCAAAAAATGGAATGTGCCAGAGCCAAAGAACAATGGCTATTGTCAAAATGCCACACTATTGACTATCATAATAGGAGAGATATAACTGTAGAAAAATATCATATGATCGACTATAATACATCAAAAGGGGGGTGCATTCCAGTCCATGAACAGACTACACATCTGCCTCTCCCCCAAGCAGTCTGAGTTCCGTTTTCAGCACCAATAAGCTCTAGTACTAAAGCCTTTCTTTAAAATGTTGTAAAATCTTAACAAATAGTATAGTTTAAAAGATTTGGAGGCCCTACAATGCAGTCCCCCCAAGAAAATAAAGGTGAAAAAAGGTATGAAAGAAAAAAAAATAAGTAGGTAAAAGGGAGATTGGAAGCGCCTCAGGAGAAAGAATCTGGATGTATGGGCAAGACTAGAAAGTTTTACATTAATCAGTACTCATTGCTGTATGATGTATTGCCTGACTTTTTTTTAAATAGTTCAACCTTTGTACTGCATCTGTTTATATCCATTTGTGCTGCTTTTACGCAAGTATGAAACTTCACTTCAAATATCTGTATTGGAAATTCCAGTGCAGCGAATGTTGTGAAACAGTGTATTCTAGCAGACCACTGTGATGATACAACAGGTTGTGGTTTGGTTTTGTTCAGCCTGCCTTTTTGTTTTTCGGATTGTGTTCTCAAACTTGGGTTATTTAAATCTAGAACATGGTTTAGCGTGTGTGGTGTGTTTTTGTGGTTGGCCGTAAACTGTTTACAGGCAGTTGTTCGTAACACTTGCTGTGTTTTGATGTAGTAGGTTTTGTTATTATTGTTTTGTTTGGTTGGCTTTTTCTTTATGTTGTTGCTTTATGTCACTTTGTTCATGTAGAGGAAAAAGCATGTATTTCAGCAAGGAATGCTGGTGGACAGTTAGTCTTGTATTTAAACCGCTTGCCCTCTCCATGTTATCTCTTCTCGTCGATCATATCTTAGACATTTTGTATTGAAACATTCAGTGTATTTTTCTTAGACGTAAAAACCAAAAGCTAATGTTCCTTTTATTCTTGCTTGTTTTTGGTGTACTCCATTTGAAGCACTGAGAAACAAAGTGAAGCAGTTTACTGCTGATGTCCCTTTTTCTTTTCATTGTAAATGTTGAGTTTGGGTATGGTCAACTGCTGTGTTACCCACTATAGCTATAGATCATGATTTCAACATAGCCTGACTAGGCACCATTTATTGTTAAAAGTTTGTAGTAGTTTTATGGTTTTGCTCATGAAGCATTTGCCGGTCTTGGGCTTGTCTATTCCCAAAGGGACATCTTTGTTGTGTAGTTTTTATTTCCATATTGGTTTTTCTTCTGCATAAACGGCAAGCACAATAATATTGCTAATTGTGACCCAGTAAAACTTTATCATGATTTTCTTCCAAACACAGCATTGCTCTTCCTTGAATGAATTTCATAATGCTTTTAATCTACATATTGATTTTGTTTTGTTGGTATTTGAATTACTCACGCAGCTGTGCTATCCGTTTACTTGCTAAGAAAAATACAAGCTTTGCACAACCCCCTCTTCTAAAAAAAAACTTACAAGTTAATCGTTGCACTTCTTTGTGCTATAAAGATGATCAATGATAATGAGGATGATGTAATGAGGATGATGGAAGTGTATTTGGCTTTCAGACTACTTGTCAGTGTCGTACTCTACTTTTACTATCATAATATATCCCGGCCCGAGAGATACATACACCTAGAGTGTTAGTCAGGTAATTTGAGCAACACTCGCACAGTCGCTCGACTGTGTGGTCCCAGTCTTCCCACTGAGCCCACAGCACACTCACTCTGGGTAGGAGCCAGTGTCTGAAAAACCTCTATGACTCAAGAGTCCCACAACCTTCCAGTTCATTATCCAAGGCGCTAACCACTGCGCCATGGTGGCTATGATCATTAATGTTGAACTATCCACAATCATTGCCATCATTAAATAAAAATTTTCGGCTAAAAGCAGTAGCTAAACATTTTAAAAGCATTAAAGGTCAACGGGAAACAACCCCCCAAAAATTGATAGTACACGCGCTAGTTCACTCCCTTCCTTCACTCAGCTGCAAATCGTTGCTTGCTTCCTTTGACTGTCTTGGTGGTGGTGGTGTGTGCGTGTGTGTGTGTGCGTGTGTGTGTGTGTGTGTGTGTGCGTGTGTGTGTGCGTGTGTGCGTGCATGGCGCGCGCGCGCGCGTGTGTGTGTGTGTGTGTGTGTGTGTGTGTGTGTGTGTGTGTGTGTGTGTGTGTGTGACCGATTCCAGACAGTTGTAAGCAAGTCAATCCAAACCTGCCAAGCTGGAATGTAGGGTCCCAAAGGGATCAGTGTTGGGCCCTATTTTCACTTCATACACTGCTTCCATTTTATATACAATAGTCTTCAGATCAATCATCATTCATATTCTGATGACTCTCGGCTTCAAAGCAGTGCTATTCTCAAAAATCTGCGTTCTCTCTTGACAAACGTGTTCCACTCTCTTTAAGATATCTAAATGGATGATTCAGAACAAGTTGCAACGGAACGCTGAAAAAGCCGAAGCCATGCTCATAGGGACTAAACAGATATTTCCTATTTAAATTTTTAAAAAAAGACCAACCATAGGAGAGAAGAAAACCAGACGAAAGAGAAGGAAAGAAAGCACGGGTATATATTTACGTAAAGAGCGTAAACTTTGAAAAATATCTTTGCTTTCACACACAAAAAGGAAAGCATAGGTATACTCGGATCCAGGTTGTATGGCACCCAACGTTTAAGACACGTTAAAACCCGTTCCGCTTTTCAAACGAGTTAGGCCATTGTGTGCCAGAGGGAACGGATGACATTTTTCAAAACTGCATACACACGGGGACTAGATGTTTTTAAAAAAAACCCACATGAGTGCTTATTCCATTATACTCGAAATAAAAGAATATAAAAAAAAGACTTTCTAAAAAGACAAAAACCAAAACCAAACAAGACCCCTAAAACAATTTTTTTAAAAGAACAGGGTATTTTTGGACTCGTGACGAACGCCGTACTGGGCACACAAGGTTTGTCCTCTGAAAGTGCACTAGAATTTATATCCAAGAAGAAGCCTCGGTGAAAGATGACTCGCATACATATCCACTTTCGGCCCAGTCGGTCTGACTTGGAAACTGATAAGGAACAAGAAGCCGAGATTGCTTGAAATTACCCGTGTGTTCTGTTCCGCTGGTACAAAGCGCTCACAGGGGTCCTAAACATAGTATTGAAGAAAGAACTTCAGACATGGACACACGTGCTGTTGTAGCTGTTCTTCTCTTCGGCTTATGTGCCCTTCACGGTAAGGTGGTATGGTGTGTAAGTTAACTCAGTTACGGTTGCTGGTAGGTAGGGGAGGTGACATGCATGAACATGGTAGTTGGAACACAATGTATACATAGAAATTCGTACATACGCCCTCGCATGCATGCATACATTAATGTATGCGTACACACATGCATAATATACATACGCGACCGTACGTGCATTACACACGCACGCACACACACACACACACACACACACACACACGGCAACAAGAACAAAAGCATGGATAGATCGCATAGACAATGAACTTGCTCACATTTGCACATTCTACTAAAAGAAAACGCAAATTTATATAAAACAAAAACAAAAAAAACCCTTGATTATAAAAGATGATAACGCCAATGATTACAAGATGATTATGATGACTGAATACGACAATCGAGATGATAATGATAAGGACGACGATGATGATGATGATAAAACGATGATACTGTACATTGTGGATCGATAGTCTAGCGGTATTACACCAGTCTAGAAAACCAGAGGTAGCAGAGTCGATCCCTGTTACAGCCTCAAACTTGTCCCCTACCCACTTGACTGAAGAAGTCACCTGGGTACTAGTCTTTCGGATGAGACGATAAACCGATGATCCGTGTGCACCACATTTAGCGCACATGAAATAACCCATGGCAACACAAGAATTGTCCCTGGCAAAGTTCTGTAGAAAAAAGTCGTTATGATAGGGAAACGTAAATAGACATACTTTTTTTTGTGAAAATTGTGGCGTTGCTCTTGTGGCGACACGTTCTTGCTGAAAAGTGCGACCCGATTTTTACTCATAAAAATCTTCTATGACTTGAAAAATGGTATAGGATACAACATATAACACAATACAATTTATCATAATGACACATTTCTAGAATATAAACACCTCTAACAAAAATGAATAGGACAAGAGCACTGGCCTACTGGTCTACCCAATCTTTGCAAGACATTCATGGACAAAGCTGAGGACAAAAACAAACGATCACACGAAGCCTTACAAATTTGAGATAGCGCACGAATCTATCATTTTCCTCCGACTTTAACGGACCTACCTTCCGAAAAATGAGGTCAAAAGGTCCTAACGGTGTAACGAAAACTTCATCTTCCTGGATAGAGCGTTTCAATTCAGTTCAGTTCAATCACTGTATTATCTCACAGAGACATTCATGTGGGTTACAAGCCGTACCTAAAAAAGTGAATAAGAAGAATAACACGGCACAATACACATCCATCACCTCGCAGTAGCAGTAGTAGTAAGCGAAAGAAAATTGAGGGGGAGGAGGGGGGAAGAGGGGACAGTGAGAGAGAGAGAGAGAGAGAGAGAGAGAGAGAGGAGAGAGAGAGAGAGAGAGAGAGAGAGAGAGAGAGAGAGAGAGAGAGAAGAGAAGAATCTGCACATATATATATATGCTCAATCAAAAACGTAATCCCATCATTACCGAAGTTCTTTGCATTTCTTTGTTCTGTCTACAGGGGTGCAAGGCTTAGAATGTCCCTCTGGCTGGCAGAATCACTCCACTTCCTGCTATGTTTTCAAGAAAGAATCCTACGACTGGTTTGATGCCAAGGTGTGTGCCACATAGTGGGTTCTTTTCCCCCATCAGCATCAGTCTGGTCTAGCCACCATGATGGATTGCACTGCCCTGTGTAGAAAAGCCCTCGTACGGTCAGTCTGGAGACAGACTGTGCAGAAAAGTCTCTCCAAGTCCGAAGAGACCGACACATGCTCAGCAACACGAGGCAAAGAGAACGAGAAGAAAGGCTGCAGCCCAGGCAGACAGACAGACCAGCGTCAGACTTCATCTGTGCCCTCTCTCTGCCATAGGCACTGTCTGTCATTCCCGTGTCGGACTGGCCAGCCACAGCCGACGCTGTACCAGAATTAAACACCTAGAGCACAACTCCATAGTCTTCCGAGACTTGATGGCCGCCAAGAGTGTTGCAACAGCAGTGCAATAAACCAAAAGTGTCACTTTGTGAAAATGCCAGACTCTTTAAAACGTTGAGTTAAATACTTGTGACATGCATATTCCCCACGTGGCTGTAAAAGATTCCTCCTGGGTTGTTTTTTTCTGTTTATCTTTCATAATTTCATTTCATGCCATTTCAAGTTCCAGGCAGATTTCTCTGCGTGAATTTCGGGCTGCTCTCCCTGGGGAGAGCACGTCACCACAAGAGCAGCGCCCCCCTTTTTTCCCCCCTGTCTGCAACTGTAATTGTTTCCCTATCAGAGTGGCTTTTCCCCACAGAATTGTTGCCGTGGGTTCTTTTATATGCGCTAAATAATTTTATGTAATACTCGGGACCTCGGTTTCTCGTCTCATCTGAAAGACTAGTACCCAGACCACCACTTATGGTCTAATGGATGGGGGAAAGTTTTTGGCCCAAACGGGGATCAAACCACCGTACACTTCTGATCGGGACTTTTCGCTTTCTAGGCCGGCGCGTTACCTCTAGACCACCGATCCGCTTTATCTGGGACAGGATAGCTCAGTGGTCAGAGCGCTTGTTCTCCCAAAGGTAAGGTTAAGCAGCGTGGAGCGTGGTTGTCTCTCGGATGGGTGACTGACTGTTCGCGCGCCTTGGCTTCAGCAGAGTCCCCAGTTCGCCCAGCTGTAAATGGGTACCTGCCCTCTCTAGGGTCAGGAAAGGTAAAGCAGGAACAGAGAGGAGATGGGCGCCGCCCTCAAGATGCTGGCCCCTAGAGAAGCTGAGGTCTCTAACACCTCGCTCCCCAACGGCCGCATGATGGGTTGTGGGAACACTTTTACATTTTGTTTCTTAATCAACATGATATGGGATCAAGCGGAATCCCTGATACGCTTCATTTTAAGAATCTACTTTGTATGGATCCACTACACTACACACACACAAAAACCTAAAGATGGGACACGGCACTGGTGTCGTTAAATGGTTTTCTTGTCGCTAAATGGATTGAGGCTTTCAACTGCTCGAACCCGTTCCAAACGTAACTGGAAATTATGTTTAAAGTACGTAGCACATAGCTTCATAGCAACACATTTTAAAAAAACCACGGCCCCAAATAATGGCATTATACAGACGATAACGATGATGATGATGATGATGATGATGAAGACAACGATGGTGGATGATGCATGAGAGTTGGCTTACGACAACGGTGGTTTTGTTCCTCAGGTAGAGCTCCGAGGATCACCAATAGTGAACTTTTTACGTTATGCACACCGGTTCCCAACCCCCACCCTACTATTTAGGTAACTCTTCGACTTGATGGATGATATGATGAGATGATGATGAACTAGATGGAAGAGAATGAGTGTGATGATGGTTCGACGCACGCTGCGCACGAACGCCGAACGACGTGCGACGACGTAACGATGATAGTTTACAGACGTACGCACGACGACGATGATGACGATCGACGAATGGTGGTGATGATGATGACGATTATGAGACGACCGATGACGACGAGACATGATGATAATTATGAACGTGATGATGAAGACGATGATGACGACGACGACGACGATGGTGGAGTGGTCGAGAGCGACGGGACGAGCGATGATGATGATGATGATGATGAATGACGAATGTATGACGACCGCGATGACGACATGATGTGATGACGATGATGATGATGATGATAATGACGACGACGATGACGACGATGATGATGATGATGATGATGATAAATAATGACGATGATGATGATGCAGGCGGCCTGTGAAGTGTTGGGAGGACAGCTGGCGGAGATCCAGACAGCGGAGGAGAACACGTTGCTGGCTCAGATGGTGGCTTCAGCTCACGGTAACCCACACCACTCTGTTTCTGTTTAAATTTGTCTGTCTCTTTATTCTTTTCTTTTATCGATTCATTCTTTTTATTTCAAGGCTAATAGAATAAACACTTATGAGCTTTTCTTTACTTCCATTCCTCGTGTGTATGTGGTTGTGTAAACTGTGTTATCCGTTCTCACCGGCCCCTCGGGGATTTCGTTCGTTCGTTGTGTCTGGATTTGTCAAAGATGAGTTTTTTTGGGTTTGTCATTGTTTTTAGTGATATAGGCCCTACCTGTGAACGGTATGTGTGAGTCTCCTTGGCTGGAAGGTATGCACAGCAAACAGATACCGTTCTTGTTTATTCGGTAAGATTCACCATATAAATTTGTGACTTACGTTAGATACATATTATCAGTCCTTAAAATCGGAAATCTCCGTTGGGGACCGTAATTAATATAATCACAACACCAAAGATTATATTATAGGTCTATTTGTAACCTGTCCGTAGGCAAATGCGCTACACATTCTTGAATCTCTCACCCCTCCTCCCACCCCACCCCCCTCCCGTCTCCCTTCCTGCCCTCCTCTTTTTTATTTCAGCAACTTCATTACTTTTATGTTCTTTTTGCTTTCTTTTTCCCCAGAGGGGCTGGATGTAAAAAAGTAACAAATCCCAAAACAACAACAACCCCAAACTATTGTTACGCTTATTCAATAACACTCTCTATACATAAAAAAAAACGTGTTCGTTGTTCAGCTTCAGGAGCCTGGATAGGCCTGGAAGACATTCTGGAGGAAAGCATCTTCGTCTGGGTCTCCTCCAGAAAGGAGCCTGAGGAGAAACACTGGAACAAAGGAGAACCGAACGACTGGCACGGGAGGGAGGACTGTGCGGCCATCCTGCCCTCCGGCTTGTGGTTTGACGGAGACTGCGAGAACAGCCACCGTCCATTTCTCTGCGAGATGGCGTCAGTTTGAATAAACCTTTGTTTAGGGGGGGTTAGTGTGGTGGTGTGGGGGAGGGGGTGGGTGGGGGTGTGGTTGGGGGGGGGTGGGGGGTGTTGTGTGGGTGGTGTGGGGGGGTGGTGGTGGGGGTGGTGGGGGGTGTGGTGTGTGGGTGGGTGGTGTGTGGTGGTGGTGTGTGGGGTGGTGGTGGGGTGTGTGTGTGGTGGTGGGTGGTGGGTGTGTGTGTGGTGTGTGGTGTGTGTGGTGTGTGTGTGTGTGGGGGTGGGGGGGGGTGGTGTGTGTGTGGTGTGTGTGGCGTCGAGTGTATTGTGGTGTGGTGGGTGGGGTGGTGTGTGTGTGTTGTGTGTGTGGGTGGGTGGTGTGTGGGTGGGTGGGTGGTTATTGTGTGTGGGTGGGTGGTGGTGGTGGTGTTGTGTGTGTGGGTGGTGGTGGTGGTGGTGTGTTTGGGTGGGTTGGTGGTGGTGGTGGTGTGTGTGTGTGTGGTGTGGTGTGGTGGTGGTGAGGGTGGGTGGGTGGGCGTGAGTGTGGTGTGAGGTGTATTGTGGTGTGGTGGTGGAGGTGGTGTGTTTGTGTGTGCGTGTGCGTGTGTGTGGTATGTGGTGTATTGTGGTGGGGGGGTGGGGTGGAGGTGGTGGTGGTGGTGGTGGTGGTGGTGTGTGTGTGTGTGTGTGTGTCTCTCTCTCTCTCTCTCTCTCTCTCTCTCTCTCTCTCTCTCTCTCTCTCTCTCTCTCTCTCTCTCTCTCTCTCTCTCTTTCTGTTGTGTGGTGTGGTGTGGTGTGGAATGGTGTGGTGGTGGTGGTGTATGTGTGTATGTGTGTGTGCGCGCGCGCGTATGTGTGCATATATATATGTGTGTATAAATGTGCGTGTGCATGTATGCGTGTGTGTACTGATTTGTTCGTGTGTTTTCAGGGCCACGGAGGAAGGCGTCATCGGTTAACAAGACGAGATGACCTTCAGTCGCAAACGTTCAATGATGGAGGAAAATAACAACAAGCATTTATTAATCATGCGTCAATAAAATATCAAACCATGACAACCATTCTCGTGTGTGTGTGTGTGTGTGTGTGCTGTGTGTGTGTGTGTGTGTGTGTGTGGTGTGTGTGTGTGTGTGTGTGGTGGTGTGTGTGTGTGTGTGGTGGTGTGCGTGCGTTGTGCATGCGAGCGGCGTGCGTGCAGCGTGTTCGTGCGTGCGTGTGTGTGTGTGTATGCGCGCGCGTGTATGTGTGCACACGTATTATGTGCGTGTGGGCTTGCATGCCAGTACGTGCATGCAGTCAACATTTTTATCTCTTCTCGTTGTACTCCGCGCGGAATGGATTGGATGGAGAAAGCTGGTTGCAAAATCTTCAGTGGGTGCCTCAACGGTCTACTAAGACTAGGAGACAGGCTTAGGCGAAAGTATGAAGAATTAATAGCTAATCTGGAAGCAGACAGCCCAAGGTCCCTGTCTGATCTGCTATGTACTGTACTGATAAGAAATCGGACTTCACTGCAAAAGCTGTCTTGTCTTTTAAGCACTGTGTGTCCGTCCGGTCAGCTCTTAGTGTAGGCTTTGTCAGCCACTGGACAACACGCAAGCAATTCTAGACATGGACACAGCGACCAGGGACGTGATCTTCCTCCTCTTTGTGCTCACTGTCGTGACTGGTAGGTATGTTTGTGTTTGTGTGTTATTGTGCAGTGCGTTGGTGCGAAGGCGCAGGTCGCGGGCATAACGCTTAATTTGCAAGGGGAATGAGTGCGCGTGTTTGCATGTGTGTGAAGCACGCTCGAAAATATGTATGGGTAACATGATGACTATATATATATATGTGTGTGTGTGTGTGTGTGTGTGGTGTGTGTGTGTGTGTGGTGTGTGTGTGTGTGTGTGTGTGTGTGTGTGTGTGTGATAATAGTAAAGACTGAAGACTGATTTATCCTTTTTTCTTCTTATTATTTTTCTTCTTCTTCTCCCCCTTCCTCCTCTTCATTCCTCTTCTTTTTCTCCTTCTTCTCCGTATCTTTTTTTTTTTGGCCAAAAATCCACACTTTACTACAAAAAAGACTTTTTGTGTATGCCATAGTTTTGTCTCTCCAATATTCACACAATCCGACATAACTTCAGACCTCAAGAACCATTCAAGAGGGGTACGTGAAATTTAATAATAACAGAATAACAGATGTGTAGGTGTGGATGGGGATGGGATAGCTCAGTGGTCAGAGCACTCGCTTTCCCCAAGCTAAAGATCAGTAGCATCGAGCGTGGTTACCGAGTAGGTGGGTGACCGTTTGCGCACCTTGGCTTTAGTACAATCCCCCAGTTCACCCAGCTGTAAATGGGTACCTGCCTCTTTAGGGTCAGGGAAGGTAAAGCAGCGAGGGAGAGGAGATGGGCGCCGCCCTCATTATGCTAGCCCCTTGAGAAGTTGAGGTCCCCGATGCCTCCCTCCCCTACGACCAAATAGGTTTTGGGACCCCTTTACCTGTACCTTTTTCTTTATACGTGTAGATGAACTCACAGGATTATTGATACAATATATCCCGAAAATTCTACAGTGCAGGTATAATTTTTTCAAATAGTACACCTAATAATATGTAACATACAAGGCTGGGAATCGAACCTAGAACCTCACGGTTTATTTGTTTGGCAGGTGAACGTGTAAACAGTCCTGCCACTTTCCTTCTCAGTTGGGTATTTTTGCCTCCTGTTGTCACAGTTTCGATTTGAGTTTTATATCACTGTCTCAAACAGATGTGCTTGCAATGTTATTTTCTGATAGCATGCTTAACAAATCGGTCGAAGGTCCCATTGCCTTGAATGGCAATTGGAACAAGGACACTGACCATGTAATATGAAATGCATGTAATTTTTTTTATCTTATCAACTTCTAGAAGACAAGTCACTTTTATCTTATTAATTCTTCAACCTTGAAAGACCAAGATTCAATAGTATTTCGAAATCGAAAAATTCTTACTAGAAATTCAAACTCTGCAGCAAGGTATAATACCAGTAAACAAACACACACACACACACACACACACACACACACACACACACACACACACACACACACAGATAACAACTATTTAAGATTGAATATTCCTTTTTTTAAAGTCAGAATTATCTAAGAGTGAAATATTCTTTAAAACAAATAAGAAGAATAAACGCGCAAAAAATGACTTAACATTTGACATGCTAAAAGCACAGCAAAATTTTATTCAACAGCTAAATATTCTTTAAAAAAAGCAGCAAAATTATTCAAAAGTAAATATTCTGAAAAACGCAGCAAAAATCGTAGTATTCTAGCCATTAGGGTTCGAAACCTGTCGCCTAGTTCACTCGGCTTTCTGTGAAAGAAGATGTTCTATGAGAAGTATAGTCGCCTAAGTGCGTCTTCCTCCCTTAACTCCCTGAAAAGTTAGAGTGGCACTGCGCTGAAGAAATTCTAAGCACATTCTGTTTAACATCACGTCGTATCTTCTCTCCCCTTCCAACCTTACAGGTGTGCAGAGTTCCTGTTTAACATCACGTCGTATCTTCTACCCCCTTCCAACTTTACAGGTGTGCAAGCTAACTTCTGTTCAACATCACGTCCTCTCTTCTCCCCCCTTCCAACTTTACAGGTATGCAAAGCTAACTTCTGTTCAACATCACGTCCTCTGTTCTCCCCCCTTCCAACTTTACAGGTATGCAAAGCTAACTTCTGTTCAACATCACGTCCTCTCTTCTCCCCCCTTCCAACTTTACAGGTGTGCAAAGCTAACTTCTGTTCAACATCACGTCCTCTGTTCTTCCCCCTATCAACTTTACAGGTGTGCAAAGCTAACTTCTGTTTAACATCACGTCGTATCTTCTCCCCCCTACCAACTTTACAGGTGTGCAAAGCTAGTTTCTGTTCAACATCACGTCCTCTCTTCTCCCCCTTCCAACTTTACAGGTGTGCAAAGCTATTCTGTTTAACAACACGTCGTATCTCCTCTCCGCTTCCAACCTTACAGGTATGCAAAGCTCCTGTTTAACATCCCGTCCTATCGTCTCCCCCTCCTGACCTTACAGGTGTGCAAAACTAACTTCTGTTCAGCATCACGTCCTCTCTTCTCCCCCTTCCAACTTTACAGGTGTGCAAAGCTAACTTCTGTTCAACATCACGTCCTCTTTTCTCCCCCCTTCCAAATTTACAGGTGTGCAAAACTAACTTCTGTTCAACATCACGTCCTCTCTTCTCCCCCTACCAACTTTACAGGTGTGCAAAACTAACTTCTGTTTAACATCCCGTCCTGTCTTCTCCCCCTTTCATCCGTACAGGTGTGCAAAGCTAGCTTCTGTTTAACAACACGTCGTATCTCCTCTCCTCTTCCAACCTTACAGGTGTGCAAAGCTAACTTCTGTTCAACATCACGTCCTCTCTTCTCCCCCTTTCAACCTTACAGGTGTGCAGAGTTCCTGTTCAACATCACGTCCTCTCTTCTCTGTCCCTCCTCCAACCTTACAGGTGTGCAGAGTTCCTGTTCAACATCACGTTCTATCTTCTCTGTCCCTCCTCCAACCTTACAGGTGTGCAAAGCTAACTTCTGTTCAACATCACGTCCTCTCTTCTCCCCCTTTCAACCTTACAGGTGTGCAGAGTTCCTGTTTAACATCACGTCCTCTCTTCTCTGTCCCTCTTCCAACCTTACAGGTGTGCAGAGCAATGGCTGTCCGGACGGCTGGCATTCCCACGCAGGCTCCTGTTACGTCTACATGAGGGAATCCTACAACTGGTTTGATGCCAGGGTATGTGTCACTGTTTTCTAACATGTTTGTGATGATGTGATGATGGTGGTGGTGGTGGTGGTGGTGGTGGTGGTGGTGGTGGTGGTGGTGGTGGTGGTGGTGGTGGTGGTGGTGGTGATGATGATGATAGTGATGATGATGTGGTGTGGTGGTGGTGTGTGGTGTGTGGATGGTGGTGTTGGTGGTGGTGGTGGTGGTGGTGACAAGGATGACGACGTCGTCGTCGACGATGATGATGTGATGATGATGATGGATGATGAAATAACGACGATGATGGCGACGACGACGATGATGATGATGACAATGACGATCAGGCAACGACGACGACGACGATGATGATGATAATGATGACGATCAGCACTGTAGCGCTGCTGATGCTGCTGCTTGCTGCGTGCGCTGCTGCTGCTGCTGCTGCTGCTGCTCTGTGCTGCTGCTGCTGCTGATGATGATGCTGCTGCTGCTGCTGCTGCTGCTGCTGCTGCTGCTGCTGCTGCTGCTGATGATGATGATGATGATGATGATGATGATGGTGGTGGTGATGATGATGCAGGCAGCCTGCAATATACTGGGTGCTCGATTGGTGGAGATCCAGTCGGTCGAAGAGAACCACTTTCTGGGAGGCCTGATTCGTTCTTATGGAGGTACTCTGTCCATCTCTTTGTCTTCCTGGCCATTTGTCTGTTTGCCTGCTGTCTGCCTGCCTGTCTGTTCGTTTGTGTGTGTGTGTGTGTTTCTGTCTGTCTGTCTGTCTCTCTGCCTGTTTCTCTACCTGCTTTCCTGTCTGTCTGTCTCTTTGCCTGCCTTCCGGTCTGTCTGTCTCTTTGCCTGCTTTTCGGTCTGTCTGTCTGTTTTGTTTATCTGTGTGTCTGTTTAGTCTGCCAGTTTCTCTGCCTGTCTGTCTACCTCTCTCTTTGCCTGCCTATCTGTCTGTCTGCCTGTCTGTCACAGTGTCTGTCTGTCTTTCTCCTGCCTGCTTGCCTACCTATCTGTCTGTTTATCTGCCTGCCTGTCTGTCTGTCTGTCTGCCTTTCACTGCCTGTCTGTCTGTCTGTCTGTCTTTCACTGCCTGTCTGTCTGTCTGTCTTTCACCGCCTGTCTGTCTGTCTGTCTTTCACTGTCTGTCTGTCTGTCTGTCTTTCACTGCCTGTCTGTCTGTCTGTCTTTCACTGCCTGCCTGCCTGTCTGTCTGTCTGTCTTTCACTGCCTGTCTGTCTGTCTCACTATGCTTGTGGATAGCAGTGTGGGGGTGTTTCTTGATGCCTTAATATGGTAGGTTGTTATACTGCAGCATGCAGTTGTGCTGCGAAGCAGTTGTAGCCCACGCCCTCAAACATTGCAGCTTTTTCAGGACAGGTTTCTGTGCACAAGAGAAGTCGTTATCTTTGTAGACTTGTGTCTTTGTTGTTGTTTTT
Source organism: Rapana venosa (assembly GCA_028751875.1). NCBI lineage: Eukaryota > Metazoa > Mollusca > Gastropoda > Neogastropoda > Muricidae > Rapana > Rapana venosa. The sequence continues at coordinate 40,735,371 of CM054144.1, forward strand.
CTTTTCTACCACACTCTTTGGTTGCCATGGGTATTTTATTTTTGTGCATGCACTAAATATGTGCTGCACACACAAGATCTCAATTTATCATCACATCCGAAATACCAGCACCCAGACCACTATTCACAGTTTCGTGGATAGAGGAATGGGGTATCAAACAGGAATCGTGTTGGGGGGAAAGGGGGAGAAACATGACAGAAAGACCAGCGTCAGACTTCATCTGCGCACTTTGCCATAGTGGGGACTGTCATTTGTGCCTTTTGCCATAGTGGGGACTATCATCTGCGCCTTTTGCCATAGTGGGGACTGTCATCTGCGCCCTCTGCCATAGTAGGGACTGTCATCTGCGCCCTTTGCCATAGTGGGGACTGTCATCTGCGCCCTTTGCCATAGTAGGGACTGTCATCTGCGCCTTTTGCCATAGTAGGGACTGTCATCTGCGCCTGTTGCCATAGTAGGGACTGTCATCTGCGCCCTTTGCCATAGTAGGGACTGTCATCTGCGCCTTTTGCCATAGTAGGGACTGTCATCTGCGCCCTTTGCCATAGTGGGGACTGTCATCTGCGCCCTTTGCCATAGTGGGGACTGTCATCTGCGCCTTTTGCCATAGTGGGGACTGTCATCTGCGCCCTTTGCCATAGTGGGGACTATCATCTGCGCCTTTTGCCATAGTGGGGACTGTCATCTGCGCCCTTTGCCATAGTGGGGACTGTCATCTGCGCCCTTTGCCATAGTAGGGACTGTCATCTGCGCGCTTTGCCATAGTAGGCACTGTCATCTGCGCCCTCTGCCATAGTAGGGACTGTCATCTGCGCCCTTTGCCATAGTGGGGACTGTCATCTTCGCCTTTTGCCATAGTGGGGACTGTCATCTGCGCCCTTTGCCATAGTAGGCACTGTCATCTGCGCCCTCTGCCATAGTAGGGACTGTCATCTGCGCCTTTTGCCATAGTGGGGACTGTCATCTGCGCCCTTTGCCATAGTGGGGACTGTCATCTGCGCCCTTTGCCATAGTAGGGACTGTCATCTGCGCCCTTTGCCATAGTAGGGACTGTCATCTGCGCCCTTTGCCATAGTAGGGACTGTCATCTGCGCCCTTTGCCATAGTAGGGACTGTCATTCCCGTGTGGGACTGACCAGCCACACCCGACGCTGTACCAGAATCAACACTTAGAGCGCAACTCCATAGTCTTCCGAGACTGAAGGATGCCTTCATGGATACGATCTTAACTTTTTTTTTTTAATTTAATCTTTGGCATTCCTATTCTCCCTGAAAAAATCCTCAAATCTGCACCCTCTTATCTCTGTAACTGTCTTCACCTGTACACTCCATCCCGTTCCCTTCGTTCAGCCGCAGATACTTTTTGCTTTCGAACACCCAGATTCAAACAAACCACTGTTGGCCATCGCTCTTTCTCTGTTTATGGTCCATTCACCTGGAATGACCTCCCTCTTTCACTTCGCCAAAAGCCTTCACTTGAAGCCTTCAAATCCAGCCTCAAAACACACTTATTTCCTACCTGAGACTTTCCCCCTCATATCTGTCCCTAATTTTCAACAGCATCCTTCACCTCCTAAGTGTGTTCGCGAGTGTGTGTGTGTGTGTGTGTGTGTGTGTGTGTGTGTGTGTGTGTGTGTGTGTGTGTGTGTGTGTGTGTGTGTGTGTGTGTGTGTGTGTGTGTGTGTGCGTGCGTGCGTACGAGCGTGCGCGCGCATGGATTTGAAATAATAATAATATATGAAATTTATAGAGCGCTATATCTTGCAATTACAAATCAGAGCGCTTCCATTCGATCCGCTCCTGCACAAGCAACCAACAATGATTAACAATATTCTAACAAATTCAAAGGTACACACACACACACACACACACACACACACACACACACACACACACACACAGGTCGTACACTTCAGCAGGGTGATGGAATTTTGGCTTTTAAAGGCAGGGACAGATATGAGATGAAACAAGAGGGAAAAATCTTAGGTTTGAAATAGGTATGTCTTGAGGCTGGATTTAAAGCTGTCGTAAGTAGGCTTTTCAAGAAGGGAGAGAGGGAGGTCATTCCAGATTGATGGACCAGAAATAGAGAAAGAGCGACGGATAACAGTGGTTTGGTTGAATCTAGGTATTCGTAAGCCCAGGGTATCTGCAGCAGAGCGGAGAGAACGAGAAGGAGTGAACAGGTGAAAGACATTCACAGAGATATGAGGGTGCAATTTTGTGGAGACATTTGTAACAGAGGGTACTGATCTTGTACTTTACTCTCTGTGGCACAAGCAACCAGTGGAGAGATTGCAGGAGAGGAGTAATATGCTCAGATTTTTTTTCTTTTTGAGGACTAATCGAGCTGCAGAGTTTTGTATGCGTTGAAGGAAGTGGATAGATAATGCTGGCAGACCAGCCAAAAGAGAATTACAATAGTCCAGACATGAAAGAATAAGAGATGTGACAAGTTTGGATGATGCATCAGTGGACAGGTACTTTCGGATTGCACTAATACGCCGTAATTGATAGTAGCAAGACTGGCAGGTCTGCGTGATGAATTTTTGCATAGAAAGTGTGTTGTCAATAACAACACCTAGATACTTAACTGCAGTGGATAGCGGAACTGATGTATTGCCAAATTCTATTGAATCTGTTGTGATGGAAGGAGAGTTGCATACGTGTAAATGATTTGAGTGCAAGCGCTTCGATTTGTTTGTTTTTTACAAGATTCAGCGCTATATAATAATAATAATAATTATTATTATTCTCCCAGGCACCTCGGCGTGGATCGGTCTGGAGGACATGCTGGAGGAGGGTCAGTTCGTGTGGGTGTCCAGCAGGCAGAAGCCGGCAGAGACCCACTGGGGCAGGAACGAGCCCGATGACCACCACGGCACTGAGGACTGTGCCGCCATGTGGACCTCTGGCCTCTGGTATGACGCCCCCTGTGAGGCCAGCCACCTCCACTGCCTCTGTGAACTGCCGTAAGGAATGATACTTTTAAAAAAAATATTAAATAGTAACAATAGTAAATAGTAAATTATAAATAGTAACAACAATAACGACAACGTAGATAATATAATGATGTGGTTATGGAATTTTCATGGCACTAAAACCTTGTAACAATCAAAACAAATGAAGGCGCTTACATTCCAATCATTCACACACACACGCGCGCGCGACCTTTCACGTAAAGATTGACGATTAAATGAATCACACCGGGGAAAGGATAGCCTAGTAGTGGCTAGAGCATTGCCTAGAAGTGGTGATCTCTTCCCCCCGTATCATTTATAAAATGCAGAACAACCTCCACACATCCAAAGGCATCATCGAAGCATGATGGAAAAGTAGGCCAGCGATGGCTGATGGTATGGTTGATAGTAGGCATCCGTCAGTCTCGTAAGATTATGGATTTGCGCTCTAGGTGTTTATTCTCCAGAGCGCAAAGCCTGGGTAAGTAAGTATGGAGGGCAAGCTGTTACCCATGCAGTAGACATCCCCTCTCCACGTCGCTGGAATGGTCCATTGGAAAGGCAATCGCACACACACATGGTTCCAGTGCCGTCGCAGGAGTTACTAGAACGATGCTGTATACAGACAGCTCTAAGATCATAAGACAGGACCTAGATGTCGGGTTTCTTTTTCGTTCCTCCACAAGAGCTCTGAGGTCCACCAATAGCGAGACCCATGCGTATGCGGTCGTTTTTTCCCCCTACTATATAGGTGACCCGTTTACACCTCCGGGGTGGTGTCTAAACACGGCACCTGTGTGCATGCTGGGGGTTTTGTTTTACTTGGTCATCCGCTTTTACCGGCACACAATGGCCTACTCTTCCGAAAGGCGGACCGGGTTTTTAACGTGAGCGCAAGATGTTCTGCATGCGTTCGCACACGGGGCCTCGGTTTATAGTCTCATCCGAGGGACTTTGACATTCAGTTCCAATTTTTTCGTCAAACTGGGAAGAAAGGGCGAGGCTGGGAATCAAACCCACAACCTCAAGGTTTGCTTGTTGGCAGAAGAAGGTCTTAACCATTCTGCCACCCTCCTATGGTTGATAAGAACATACATACCCAGGGTGTGTGTGTGTGCGCGCGCGCGCGCGCGCGTGTGTGTGTGTGTGTGTGTTTGTGTGTGTGTGATTTGAATGTAAGCGCCTTTATTTGTTTTGCTTTTCAAGATTCAATGCTATTAACATTCCATACATCAATATATCATCTACTTACAGAACTTTGGGGCTTTCATTCTGAAACTGAAGTTGGTAGTGTTGATCCATAACTTATTTTGATTTAAGTTTGTTCGTCGTGTTCGACGATGACTTCCAATACAGCAGAGGAGACAGCCGCTGTTTCGGAAATTGGGCAGAAATTTGATTATAGTGGAGATGCCTTGCCCACAGCACACCCCCACATATCGGCCAAGAGGGCACACGGACAGTCAGCATTGGAGATGTTCTCCAAAGGACAGCTAGCCTCCAGGGCTGCAGCACAGAAGGACTGTGCAAGTCAAGCCTCCTAGTCAGAGTTATAATCTATCACTACTAAGCTGTAAAGTGGAATTTCATGAGTGAGAAAGCCATTGATCATACAACCTCTCACTTTGCTGTTGCTCCCAGGGTAAATGTTTTTGATAATGTGTGAATAAATAGCGATGCGAAATGTACAGACAAGTCTTATTATGTACGAAAAAATTAACTACTGCTATTTCATATTCAGTGTGTGTCTGTACGCGTCATTTGCAAATGTATTATTTAAGCAGTTGTGTGTGTGTATGTGTGTTGTTATGTGTGTTCATGCGTGTGTGTGTGGCATGCATGTGTGTGTGTGCGTGCGTGCGTGCATGCGTATATACGTGTACGCGAGTGTGTGCATGTGGACCCGAGGTGTGATGTTTACCTCCACAACATTTTTTCTTCTCTTGTTTCAGTGTCTTGGAAGGGGACATCATTGGATGAAGGCTGGAAACTCGGGATCTGAATCAGAGTGATGCACACAGACACAAGTTTGACTTAGGAAAAGGTGTATCAGCCTTTGCCTGTGAAATAGAAATAATAAAGCATATAAGTATTGTTACAATTCTGGTTTTGTTTCTTGGTGCATCGTCTCCTAAAGAGAGTGAGTGAGTGAGTTAGTGAGTCAGTCAGAGAGTCCGGTTTTTAAAAAGAAAAAGTTATTTTATTTCGAGGATAATGGAATAAGCACTCGTATGCTTTTTTTCCAGCCAGTTCCCGTGTGTATGCAGTTTTGTCAATTTTGTCATCCGTTTCCACCGGCACACAATGGCCTACTCTTCAGAAAAGCGGAACAGGTTTTAACGTGTGCGCAAGATGTTCTGCGTGCGTTTGCACATGGGACTCTCGGTTTATAGACTCATCCGAAGGACTTTTGGGGAGAGTGGAGTCGGCACTGACGTTAACTCCAGAGGAAAAATGCTCTTGAACGAGACTCGAACCTGGGTCAGCAGATCACGAATACATCACTGTAACCACCAGGCTATCCCGCTAGTCGGTCAGTCAGTAAGAGAACGATTTCTTTTTCGTTCCTCGGCTAGAGCTCCCAGGTGCATCAATGGTGAGATTATGCGTATGAGACAGTGTTTTTGCCCACCATTAAGGTCGCTGCGGGGGACGGGATAGCTCAGTGGTCGGAGCACTCGCTTCCCCCCAGCCAAGTTAAGCAGCGTCGAGCGTGGTTACCAGTTGGATGGGTGACCGTTTGCGCGCCTTGGCTTCAGTACAGTTCCCCCAGTTCACCCAGCTGTAAATGGGTACCTGCCCTCTTTAGGGTCAGGGAAGGTAAAGCAGCGAGGGAGAGGAGATGGGCGCCGCTCTCAATATGCTGGCCCTAGAGAAGTGAGGTCTCTGACGCCTCGCTCCCCTACGACCTTATATGTTATGGGACTCCTTTACCTTACCCTTTAAGGTAGCTGCATTGCGACTTCGGGGAGAACGAAACACTAAAGGTATGGATAGCTGAAGCGGTAGATGGAGAGACAGATACGCATCTATGGATAAGAAGATAAGCACTTAAACAAGACAAAACTAAACAATAAACATGTACACAAATATTTTCCCCTAAGATAACAGACCTGAAGAATATGAAGATGTCCCTGCACACTGCTTAATTACTGCATTGCACTTATACGAATCCTAAAGTGTGTGGATGCTGAAGGGTGATGTACTACTCCATCTCATGGTTAGATACCTTAACACACATCTAAACTACTCTACACTATTTTCTCCCTAAAATCTAAAATCCTATTTATTAATAATTACAGGTTCTAAAGACTTTGCAAATTACATTTCATGATTTATTATATTATTATAATTTATATGCAAATTAATTATATAATATATATATATTATGTATTTATATATTTATATCTCTTATTTCATTTCATTATTATTATTCTCTTCATTCTCTCGTTGCTGTCTGTTCACTCATCTGGGTCACCTCCCGCTACTCTGTCTCTCTCTCTGCCCATCTTCTCTAATTAAAAATTACCAGAGGTTCACGTGGAATTGCCAGAAATCATAGACGATCTAGAGTGTTATTGTTGATTGGTGGGGTGGGGGAATTTATGCCCATATATTTATATAATATATAATAAGTCAACAGTCGATAATGATTTGTTTGATCCTTGTTTATTCATGGAAATGATAAAGTGTATTATACCTAAAATAAAAACTGTCGTATATATATGAACATACTAATTGTGAGTTTCACATTGGTACATCACCACCAAGTCTAGTTGCTGTCGTCAGTTCTTCGCAACCATTAGGAACAACCCGAATGCTAGTGGTTAGAGCAGTGGCCCGATCTGAGGATGACTGGTGTCTGAATCGAGCCTCGGGGGGAGGGTTCAGGGACTTCCTCCTATGTTTAAGCTTTCAAAGTACGCATCCATTGCACCAGAACGTCCGATAGCCATCGACTGGGTCTGTCGTGCCTTGCACCATTATTGGACAACGTTAAAATATACGCCTTAAGAACAAAAGTGACCATTTTTGTGGTAACAGTTCCAATTTGTCTTTCCAAAGGAACATGACAACTAATGTCAACTGTACCAATAATCGTACACACACGGGACGTCGTTGGTGGTAAGCGTGGTTTCGGCAAATCTTTGGACGAGTCGAATTCCCGTCATAGATTTTTTCCTGAATACAGTGCATGACTCCACTCTCCCTAAAAGTCCTTCGGATGAGACTATAAACCGAGGTCCCGTGGAACACGCAGAACGCGCAACGTTAAAACATCCGTTACGTTTATACGAACCGTTGGCCTTTGGTGTGGCCCTGGTGGCTGGGGGAGAGAAATTTTGACTGGATGTAAACAAGTACATGAGTGCTTATTCCATTATCCTCGAAATAAAAGAATAAAATAAAAATAAATAAAAGTCCGAATGCCGCCTCCTTAATGGTGGGCAAAAAGGGTTGCGTACACAAAATCTCACCGTTGGTATACACTTCACTACACTACACACACACACACACACACACACGTCTACCCTAATTCAACGTACAGTGGGATGGTAATGGATGGTATGGTATGGTAGGTAGGTATGGTTTTGCACGGTAGATGTATTTTTTTGATTGTTTATATTTATGTATTGTTTTGTATTGTATGTATTGCATTTTCATTGTATGTGTATTGATTACATGTATGTATATGTATTTTATTGTTCGTATTTAGTCATTTATTATTGGCATGAATTTCGGCTGTTTTCCCGGATTGGTGTATCTAGTATGCTATCATACTTTGGTTTCTTTTCTTTTCTGTGTTAATTTGCTTTCCCTCAGAGTGGCTGGTCGCGTTTTCACCAAGGCGTCGCTATTTGGTGTTTTTTTTTCGCTGCGCTGATTGTTTCGCCTCTGATTGCTTCTCTAGAATTTTTACTGACTCTGTTAGTTGGCCGATGCAGGCAATGGGCATCCAGCTGAACTTTTGCTTTCTATGGAAATCGGTTATCGCTCACCGACTTGCACCTAGTATGTCATATAGCGTAGTGACTGGAATATCGGCAAATGGCCATCCGGATCATGTTTGTGCTTTAACCATCAAATGTAAACCCAGCATCCACCTCGTAGCAAAATTGCGCAGTAAAGATGAACTAGATAACGAGAAGAAAATCAAGTGCGGCATCAAGTGTGCACATGTATTTACCACTCAATGACAAAATACAATACACTGCCCTGACTCTTCTAACAGAACTTAAGTAAACGACCATGAGTTAAAGTCAAAGAACAATGTATTCCTATAGTATACATGCTATTACCTTGCCGGCCTTTCTGCAAAGACAATGCTAACATTTGCTATTTTGCTAAGACACATTTAAGTAACACCTCTAGGAGTTAATTCAAAGCAATTAAATCATTATATCTTACTGGCATACCTTGCGCTTAGCTGGCTTTGACCATTTGCAAAGAATAGATATTTTTGTTTTGGGGGGGGTAATGTACATTTACATGGCCGAGACAGTTTCAGCCCGTAATGATTATTGACTCCTGCGCAAGTATATCATTTTTCCAGTGAGCTTACCGTTTTGCACCAAACTAGATCGAATTTTTAAAAAATTTCTGGGGCAGTAAACATTATGCGCAGGATCTGTATCAAAACCCTGAGTAAGCTTGTTGTGGCAATGCAGTCAGCTCAGCTATAATTTTCCCCAGTGAAAGTAACAGTGTGTTCCTGCCTGACTCCGCCACTGACAACATTTCAAAACAATATTCTATACAGTCAAAGCATTTGACCAGGATCTGTAATAAAACCCGACATAGAGTAAGTTGTGTGATTATGGGCAACAGTACTTCAGTCTGAAAATCGGTGTTGTGTAGTTAAGTAGCATAAGCAGACAGCTGGGAGATAGTCTATTTTTTTGGGGGGGTCGTGTTTTCTTCCTCACTTTTGCTAAAATTTTAAGGTATTTTTAAGCTCTTTCTTTTCAGTTTTGCTGTATGGAATTTTTTTTTAAACTGAGTTATATGTTCTGATTGGATGTGTGACCGTTTGCGTGCCATGGCTTCAGTACAGTCCCCCAGTTCACCCAGCTGTAAATGGAGATAAAGTAGCGAAGGAGAGGAGATGGGTTGTTGTTGTTGATATCGATTTTACGTCTGTTCACTCTCAGTGATATTTGACGAGAAAAAAAATATACAAGGGGTGTATGAGAATTGAGGTAGTGGTGGAGGCCCTACTGAAAAATGCGAGGGGGGAAAAGTAGTCTAAGAGGAGATGGGTGCCGCCCTTAATATGCTGGCCCCTGGAGAAGCCGAGGTCTCTAATGCCTCGCTCCCCTTCGACCACATAGGCTATGGAAACACCTTTACCCCAATGTTCTGAAAGCGAGATTGGCCAACAATTTAAATTAATGACTGATTTTCAGAGATGAATGTGGTGGTTGCTGTCGTGGCTGTCGTCTTGCTGTGGCAGCCTGGCGGATCACAGAACTCTTCCCGTGGATCCACAGTGGAGGAGCTCATCAACACCTGCCTGGACAGTCGCTACCACAAGCCCAAACCCAGTCCTGAACCAGGCCTGATGACCCACGTATGTTGTTGTTGTTAATGTTGTTGTTGTTGTGGTGGTGGTGGTGTTTTGTTATTGTTGTTGTTGTTGTGGTGGTGGTGGTGGTGGTGGGGTATTGTTGTTGATGTTGTTGTGGTGGTGGTGGTGGTGTCGTGTTGGTGTTGTTATTGTTGTTGTTGTTGTTGTTGTGGTGGTGGTGGTGGTGGTGGTGGTGCGTTCCCCAACTTAACACTCCCAGGGTCAGCCAGAATATGAACTCTCACTCACTCATTCCACATGGGAATCATCGTAAGACAATCAGTGTACACTGGATGAGAAATTTGCGTGTATAATTTTTTCTAAAGTATATTTCCTCATAGACAGCCATACTCCGACTTCGGAGGATATTTTCTAATTCCTATTATTCAAGGTGTGCACTTTGTCAGGATAAGAACTTGCGGTGGATGGCGACTTTCTCAAAACATGACATTTAAAATCATAACATTTTAATACTAACCAAGATACGTAGGAGGAGGCACCGTGGTCGGGTGGTTTAGGCGGTCGACTCGTGATCCAGAGGTCGCGGGTTCGATCCTCGCTCGGTTCGGTGTTGTGTCCTTGGGAAAGACACTTAACTCCTATTTTCCTCACTCCACCCAGGTGTACAAGTGGGTACCAGCTCTGCTGGGGAAGTATCTGGCGACAGACTAGCGTCCTGTCACAGGGGTGGTGAAAAACCATCAGTTCGCTTAACGCTACAGAAACCGGGATAAGCTCCGGCTCTATGGTCCTTCTGGATCGAAAGAACATACTTTTTTCTTTAAGATACGTAGGACGGGATAGCCTGGTAGTTAGAGAGATGTGCATTGTGCTCGTGATCTACTGACCCTAGTTCGAATCTCGTTCAAGGGGATTTTTCCTCTTCCCCCCAAATGTCCTTCGGATGAGACTATAAACCGAGGTCCCGTGTGCGAACGCACGCAGAGCATCTTGCGCCCACGTTGAAACTTGTTCCGCTTTTCGGAAAAGAAAGCCATTGTGTGCCATTGGTAATGGATGACAAAATTTACAAAACTGCATGCACACGGGAACTGGATGTAAAAAAAAGCACATGAATGAATATTTCATTATCCTCGAAATAAAAGAGTAAAATATAAAATAAAGAGATAAATAAATACAGAGGAAGCCTTGGGCCTCAGCCAAGTATGTCATGAAACGAACTATCTTTTCTTCAATCGCATTTATTTGTGATGTTCTATATAGTTTTTATACCGGTGAATATTCAAGACCTTACATATAACCGTAGATGTCTTCTACTGCTTGCCAACAGCAAGGGGCAGTGACGGCACGAAAGCCCTGAATTTGGGCCAGTACACACACACACACACACACACACACTCGTGGATGGTCGATCAAATACATTCTGACGTCAGGGATACAGTTGGAAATTGAACCTACCAATTTTGCCAGGACAGTCCGGAGGTACCTTCCTGCTCTCTCCGATGTTCCACTGTCGGGAGTTTCTTTTGACGTGCATGAGTCCGAAAGCACACGCGTCTGACTGGTTTAGAGTCTCCCCCCGATAGACTTGACATTCAGTTCGATTTTCCCCGTGAAGACAGGCCTAGGGTGGGGATCGAACCCAGAACCTCACGGTTTACTCGTTCGGCAGGTGAACGTCTAAACCGTCCTGCAATCTTCATTCTTCTTCTAACAGATAAAATGGTTAAAAGTAAATAAATAAAATTGTTAAGAAGAAGTAATAATAATAACAATATAAATACTACTGCTGCTGCTGCTGCTGCTGCTGCTGCTGCTGCTGCTGCTGCTGCTGCTGCTGCTGCTGCTGCTGCTGCTACTACTACTACTACTACTTCTACTACTACTACTACTACTACTACTACTACTACTACTACTACTACTTCCACTACTACTACTACAACAACTACTACTACAACTACAACTACTACTTCCACTACTACTACTACAACTTCCACTACTACTACTACTACTACTACTACTACTACTACTACTACTACTACAAACTACAACTTCCACTACTACTACTACTTCTACTACTACTACTACTACTACTACTACTACTACTACTACTACAACTACAACAACTACTACAATAACTACTACTACAACTACTATTACTTCTACTACTACTACTACTACAACTACTACTACTACTACTACTACTACTACTACTACTACTACTACTACAACAACTACAACTACTACTTCCACTACTACGACTACTACCACTTCCACTACTACTACAACTACAACAACTACTACTACTACTTCCACGACTACTACTATACTAACTACTCACTACTCCTTCATACTACTACTTCCACACTACTACTACTACTACTAACTACCACTACTTCTACTACTATTACTACTACTACTATACTACTACTACTACAACTACTACCTACTACAACTACACTACTACTTCCACGACACTACTACTATACTACATACTTTCCACTACTACTACTACTAACTACTACTACAACTACAAACTACAAACTACTACTACAACTACAACTTCCACTACTACTACCACTACTACTACTACTTCTACAACTACTACAACTACAACAACTACTACAATAACTACTACTACAACTACTATTACTTCTACTACTTCACTACTAACTACTACTACTACTACTACTACTACTACACCTACTACAACTACAACTACTACTTCCACTACTACGACTACTACCACTTCCACTACTACTACAACTACAACAACTACTACTTCCACTACTACTACTACTACTACTACAACTACTACTTCCACGACTACTACTACTACTACTACTACTACTACTGCTGCTGCTGCTGCTGCTGCTGCTGCTGCTGCTGCTGCTGCTACTGTTGCTACTACTACTACTACTACTACTACTACTACTACTACTATTACTACTACAACTACTACAACTACCACTTCCACTGCTACTACTACTACTACTACTACTTCTACTACTACAACTACTACTACTACTACTACTTTCACTACTACTACTACTACTACTACTACTACTACTACTACTACTACTACTACTACTACTACTACTACTACTACTACTACTACTACTGCTACTACTACTACTACTACTACTACTACTACTACTACTACTACTACTACTACTACTACTACTACTAGTACTTCCACTACTACTACTACTACTACTACTACTACTACAACTTTACTTCCTCTACTACTACAACTACTACTACTACTACTACGACTACAGCTACTACTTCTACTACTACTACTACTACTGCTAAATCTGTGTATAATCCCCCCCCCCCCCCCCCCCCCCCCCAGTGTTCGCCATGGATGAAGAGATCTTGCTGCACAGCAGAAAGCGCCCAGGCCATTGGGTATGGAGGAAACTGGCTGGGGTTCAACTTTTTCCACTGCGGCAATTTGTCACAACCGTGCAAGCAGGTGTTCATCAGAGATGAGTGCTTCTACCAGTGCTCTCCCAACCTGGGCCCCTTCTTAGTGTCTGTGAGTTCTTTTTGATGGTTATAAAATCGTCCCTTAATTAATTGAAATCGTTACTGCGTGTCTGAGAATTCTTTTGATGAATAAAATCGTCCCATAATTGAAATTAATACTTAATTAAAATCATCCCATAATTTTTTTCAAAAAATCATCACCGCGTGTCTGCGAGTTCTTTTGATGGTTAGAATCGTCACGTAATTAATTAAAATCATTACTGAGTGCCTGTGAGTTCTTTTGATGGTTACAATCATCACGTAATTGATTAAAAGGGTTACTGAGTGTCTGTGAGTTCTTTTGATGGTTACAATCATCACGTAATTGATTAAAAGGGTTACTGAGTGTCTGTGAGTTCTTTTGATGGTTAAAATCGTCACGTAATTAATAAAATTTATTACTGAGTGTCTGTGAGTTCTTTTGATGGTTAAAATCGTCACGTAATTAATTAAAATTATTACTGAGTGCCTATGAATTCTTTTGATGGTTAGAATCATCACGTAATTGATTAAAAGGATTACTGAGTGTCTGTGAGTTCTTTTGATGGTTAAAATCGTCACGTAATTAATCAAATTTATTACTGAGTGTCTGTGAGTTCTTTTGATTGTTAGAATCATCACGTAAATAATTAAAATTATTACTGGGTGTCTGTGAGTTCTTTTGATGATAAGAGTCATCGCGTAATTGATTAAAATCATTACTGAGTGTATGTGAGTTCTTTTGATGGTTAGAGTCATCACGTAATTGATTAAAATTATCACTGAGTGTCTGTGAATTCTTTTTATGGTTAGAATCGTCCATTAAATAAAATTATTACTTAATTAAAATCATCCCTTAATGTTGAAAAAAATCATTACTGAGTGTCTGTGAGTTCTTTTGATGGTTAAAATCGTCACGTAATTAATTAAAATCATTACTGAGTGTGGGTTCTGTTGATGGTTAAAATCGTCACGTAATTGATTAAAATCATTACTGAGTGTATGTGAGTTCTTTTGATGGTTAAAATTGTCACGTAATTAATTAAAATTATTACTGAGTGTCTGTGAGTTCTTTTAATGGTTAAAATCGTCACGTAATTAAATAAAATAATTACTGAGTGTGAGTTCTGTTGATGGTTAAAACCATCAATTAATTAACACCATTACTGCCTGTGGCTTCTTTTGAGGGTTAAATCATCACTTAATTAAAATAATTACTGAGTGTGTGAGTTTTTTTGATGGTTAAATCATCATTTAATTAAAATTATTACTGAATATCTGTGAGTTCTTTTGATGGTTAAATCATCACTTTACTATATAAAAAAATCATTACTGAGTGAGTTCTTTTGATGGCTAAAATCCAGTTTGGCCTGCTCCATAACCATAAATATTTTGGGTGTGAAACGCTGTAGTTTCAAATTACACGCCATTTTTCTGTTATTTGGGTACTTTTTTGTTATTTGGTTACTTTTCTGTTATTTGGTTACTTTCTTTTGTTACTACTTTCTGTTATTTCGTTACTTTCTGTTATTTCGTTACTTTTCTGTTATTTCGTTACTTTTCTGTTATTTCGTTACTTTTCTGTTATTTGGTTACTTTCTGCTGTTTCGTTACTTTCTGTTATTTCGTTCATAAACACAGTCTGTAGAGTAGGCAGTCTCAGAATGGTTGCCAAAATGTCCCAGAATTCGCTTACACAACAGGAAAAATATTCTGGCCCAGATCAAAAGCTTTTTCAGCTATCGATGTAAGCACAGTATCTATGCCCACATCGACATGTAACCGGTTAAGCTTGAAATTGTTATGGAAATTCTGTGCTATGAATTCTCTCTTCTCTGTTCCTCTCTTTTTCTGTTTTGTTCCTTTTCTTCCTGTCACCTCCTTCTTGTCTATTTTCTGACTTCTTGGTCCATTCTCCTCTTCACCCCCCCCCCCCCCCCCCCCCCCCCCCCCCCAATATCTTAAAAGATAAACATTTTCTCCCACGCAGGGCCTGACTTGTCAGGCGCTTAATGGCAGCGCAACGCATTTTTGCCCATGTGACAGACTACAATAGTTGCTGTCTGAGCGTTCGACGGCTACGAAGAAGAAGACACTCCCATTATTTGCTCAGTATATAGTGAGTGTTAAGAGGGTGGGTACCTGGGCAGTGCCTGGATACAAACCTTCTATCAAAACCATTGAATCAACAGTTAAGAGTTAATGGTCAAACTACAAACTGGTTCTCTAAAGGTAGAGGCTGAAGACAGGGTGGTTCACTATCTCCATATCTGTTCGCACTCTATGCAGGAATTGTTAGCAAAAAAAATGAATCAAAGATAAGGAAAAGCAACGAAGAGAACAAAATTTCTTAATACGCAGATGATAGATAACGCATTGGTTGATTCACTGAGGTTATAAATTAATGTCATCATCAGGTAAAACGAAAGACTCGCACCCAGCAACCCAGGCATATCCCTTTCTGCCAAGGGACGTGTGATGCTTGGTGGGAGGCTTGCAAGTCTGATCTGACCTGTATCGTGAATTGGTCACAGAATTTCACCTGGGTGAACGGTAATGTGAAATTGATGTTGTTGTTGTTGTTGTTGTTGTTGTTAATGATGATGATGATGAGGAGGAGGAGGAGGAGGATGAGGAGGATATGTTATTGCTTTTCTGTTCTTTCCATGAAGTAATCAAGTTGTTTTGAATATAATAGAGGTGTGTGTGTGTGTGTGTGTGTGTGTGTGTGTGTGTGTGTGTGTGTGTGTGTGTGTGTGTGTGTGAGAGTGTGAGGAGAGAGAGAGAGAGAGAGAGAGAGAGAGAGAGAGAGAGAGAGAGAGAGAGAGAGAAGAGAAGAGAGAGAGAGAACCAGACAGAGACAGACAGGCAAACATAAAATGACAATGACAAACGATTTACTGTGGCTTAGACATTTGATCCATTCACAAAAAAGAAAATGTGGCCAAGGGGGGTTTGAAAATGAACTCTTTCGCTGTTTATACAAAACGTTTCCAACAACAAATCTGAAAAAATCCACGCGCCGTGGAGGTCATTTCGCAAAAAAAAAAATTGACAGGCATAGTAGTCCTGATTCATCACTTCATAATCCACATCAGAAAGCTTTTCTTCCTTTTTGATAGTTTTCCGTAAAATGGTCGAATGTGTTTCGTCTTCTGGTCAAGTGTTCATTCTAGAATCTCCCCCCTCCCCCTTCTCTCTCTCTCTCTCTCTCTCTCTCTCTCTCTCTCTCTCTCTCTCTCTCTCTCTCTCTCTCCTCTCTCTCTCTCCTTAGAAACTTGTTGTAATAATATGAAATTAAGTGTAAACATAGACAAAACCAAGATTATGGTATTCAGAAAAGGGGGATACTTAGGACAAGGTGAAAAATGGTTCTTTTATAATAACAGGTTAGAGGTAGTTAACAGTTATTGTTATTTGGGATTCAATTTTACGTCTTTGATAAGTGCAAAGAGAGGTACATCACATTTGGTTACTAAAGGAAAAAAAGCAGTTACACAGCTTAACAAAGTTTTTCAGAATTGCAAGGAAATGACAGTAAACACATTCTTTAAAATTTTTGATTCCAAAATCCAGTCAATACTGTTATATTCAGCTGAAATTTGGGGGTTAAATAGACTAGAACATCTGGAAAAAGTGCATCTAATCGCTTGTAAAAGATTCTTAGGTGTGCCTGCCAAGACACCAAATAAAATGGTGTATGGAGATCTGGGCAGGTACCCATTGTATGTAAATACATATGTTGCATGCGTAAGATTCTGGTTTAAATTATTACACATGGATTCTGATAGATTGCCACATAAAGCCTATAATATGTTGTTGGGGTTAGATAGAAAAGGGAAACAATGCTGGATCTTTAAAATCAGGGAAATATTATGCATAACAGGGTATAATATCGTTTGGTTAAACCAAGGAGTAGAAGACATAAAAATGTTCTTACGTGCCTTTAAACAGAGACTTGTAGATTGGTTTGCCCAGGAATGGACTGGCACCATCAGGGATCGTAATAGATATGATTGTTATAGAAACTTTAAGACTGTTTTTGAAAGAGAGAAGTATATCAGTGAAATGGATACATCTTGTTTTCGCGTTGTAGTTACTCAAGTACGATTCAATGTTCTACCACTAAACAATAATATACATCGCTATAGTAGTTCAAATGAAGATAAGCAATGCCCTGTTTGTAAAGACCAAATAGAGAATGAAGAACACTTTTTATTTAATTGTCCAGTCTATGAAGATTTGAGAAATAAGTTTCTAAAAGATTCGAAAAGATTTCCTTTGCACGTGCTACTCAAAGCCACAGTATCTACTGATAGACATAATTTATCTCGATTTATTTTCCATGCAACCAACAAAAGAAATAGGATAACTTTCTAGAAATTGGTCATTATATTGATGAATACTACATTCAAAACATTGTCGATTATGACGCACGTGAATTATTTTGTGATGAATTTTCAAGATATTGTGGATGAAATTTCCTTGTGTTATTATTGCTGCTGCATTGTTTCATATTTATATACGTTGATAGTAATATGTTTATAACACTTATGTCATATGCCCACTCCATATGCCCACCATTCTTTTGTATTGTGGCCTAAGGCCAATGTACAGTATAAGTCTGAAGTCTCTCTCTCTCTCTCTCTCTCTCTCTCTCTCTCTCTCTCTCTCTCTCTCTCTCTCTCTCTGCTGTCTGTCTGTCTGTCTGTCTCGCTCGCTCTGTCTCTCTGGCCGTTGTTTTGTTTTTTTCTTGATTTTGAACCCACCTTGATCTTTTATTGTGTCCAGTAATTCTGTGTCCAATATGCATCAAGATTTCTTATAATATGCCATGTGGTTTATCATCTTGCTACAATCTATTCATGTGTTTAACTGTACGTTTTCTGCCTGTTGTGCGCTATGTTTATGTTGTTGACTGCTCTAAGTGATACAAATCATGCTTTTCTTTATTAATGTGGTTTCGTGCGTTGACTCAAAATCAGGTGTGTTACAAGTTTGGGTTCCGAAAAGATTCCCCTGTGGGGATACTGGGGGCCTGTCAATATAAACAGCATCCCCACCAACTGGAAATTCTGTGTTAGGAATTCTCTCTTTTCTATCCCTCTCTTTGTTTCTGCCTTGTTCCTTTTCTTCCTGCAACAATCTTGTCTGTTTTCTGCCTTCTTGGTCCATTCTTCTGCCTTTCTCCAGAAAGACTTAACAGATAGCAAATTCTCTCCCACGCCAAAGTCAGATCCGCTGGGCCTGACTTGTCAGGCGCTTAACAGCAGCGCAACACATAAATTTTTGCTCATATGACAGACAACAATAGTTGCTACTGCTACTGCTGCTGCTGCTTCTGCTGCTTCTGCTGAAGAAGAAGAAGAAGAAGGGGAAAAAAAGAAGAAGAAAAATGAATTCTTGGCGTCAATCGGGCTGAAAGATATACAGCCACTTGCAGTGTTGGTCAAACAATTTGAGCAGTACCCTCAAAATTACGTCCGTTACAGCGGATGACGCCCGACTGTGTGGTCCTGGTCACTGGCGGTGGCTGGCCAGAAGCTGTTTAGAAATGACCATCAAATCTTTCTCTTTACAACAACAGGTGTCAATCAGTGCCCCGCTGGAACCAAATGCGACACGTTCATGAACGTCTTCAAAGACGCCAGCCACTTCTGCGGGAGCATTTGGAATAACAGCTACAAGGTTGTCCCGGACTCTGAAGATTGTTTCCGTCACTGGTTCTCAGGCGAAAACCCCAACGACGCAGTGGCTCGACGTGCTGCAGAAACACTGCTAGGTTTGTCCAGTTCAGCTGATGCTGCTTTTGCTGCTAGTCCTCCTATCGTTTGGATCATGTTCTCTTGGTGTGCTTCTTCTTTCATTCTCTTGGTGTCCAAATTGCTGAAGTAATGTCCAAGCTGTTTCTTTTGGCTCTTGGTATTTGTATGATTTTGGTGTAGCCAGAAAAAAAAGGAAGTGTGTGATATGATGGCTTCTAGATACTGTTCATGGGTGCGGCGTGTGCTATTTTAACTCGTGGTACCATGAGACGCTATTTCGGGACTGGCTATGAGTTTTCTCATTATATATATATATATATATATATATATATATATATTATATATATATATATATATATATGTATATATGTATATATATATGTATGTATCTATATATATATAATATATAATACGATCATCATGTGGCATTGCATATCAGTTTGAAGACTTCTTACCAGCAGTGACAGCTTTTGGCAGTATCTGTCTACCGTTCAACATTAGATACTTTGAGTTTAAAAACAAAGTATTGTGGCTATGGCTGGTGTAGCCAATATTCCTACAGGTAATCATGTTTAGGTATATTGAGGACATTCTACCCACACACAAAAAAGAGTTGGAAAAAGACTCAAAGTACTTCTGCCTTTATAATAATAAAAAACTATTTGAAGAAAATCCACACAAAACTTTTGAAGCTATGAGCACACATTGATCTTCATTTCTAGACTGAGTTTTGTACTATCAGTAGAACATCCACCCCCCCCCCCCCCCCCCTAAAAAAAGGGGGGGGGGGCATACTAGTTTTTAATATGAATTTTTTTTTATATATACCACATCTTTTGGCAGTTTTCATCCTGATTCTATTCGTATTATGAATGTGTGCATACATCTGTGGTCACTTTGACTGGACGTAAAAAGCCTATGAGTGCTTATTCCGTTATCCTTGAAATACAAGAAGAAGAAAAATAATAACATGTCCCAGAACTACGATAAAATCTACGAGCAGCAAATTTGGCAACTGTGCTGACATACATACCATCTCTTTTATGTGTCTCCATTGCATCAATGGTACGACTCAAGACTCAAAACTATTTTAATTTCTCCTCAACTAGAGAAATTATGAGCAGCATTTTAAAATTAAAATGACACAGCATGCATTATACATATTAAGAAACACCACAATATTTTAACAGCCCACAACACTCTACGTCACACACACATGCGCGCATGCATGCACACACCAGCAAAGGTTAAGAGTAGCAAAGCAAAATTATAACACAATAATCATTTAAACGCATCTCATGAAATTTATCATCAACGCAATACAAATATTACAAGTAATTTTGCAACGCCCCCAAAGGAAAATAGTTGAATACAAAAAAAGATCTGAGGGGGAAAATATAGCATTGATAAGGTAATAATCATAATTATTCCTAATGACGTTTCATTCCTAATATCTTTACTTTTCATAGGTAACATTGCACCACACATAAAAGATAATATCACGCTTGTTGTCAATTGTTCATATTCTGTATACATGAAAAGCAAGTATCTTTACTTTTCCTCTCAAATATTGCACTCACATAATTATAAAAGATGTTACATACTTGTCAGTACAGTCAATACTTCAGATGTTTGATGTATGGAAAGCATAGCATCATGCCAGCTGACAATATTTCTTTTTTTCTGTCTAAATTTTTAGGTTATAGACATAAAGCTGATTTTTAAGTACGTTTATTTGTTTTCTTCTTATTTCTGGACTGATTGGGGGGCGGATGCTATTCTTTGAAGAAAAGATATCGTTGACTTTTCTTAGCAAGTGAAGTTTCCATTGAGCAAGACACTGTAAAATGAATAAATCACATGTGTACCATTACCCAGGGCTGCCTCTGTTGTCATTGCTAAAATCACAGGCCCTGATGACGGCAGAATCATAAGGAATATTTAGGCTCTGTCTTGAAAGTAGTATTTCTTGATATTAAGATCGCTTTTTAACCCCGTTGGGGTTTCTTTTTAATTCTATAAAATGTCCAGTGCCTTGTTTGCAGGCTTTAAAAAAAAAAGGTTAATGAATAAGCTACACTAGCACCTAAGGGTAATGTGGGTGATAGTATACTTTACCTGTATTATGTTGTTGATGCTGAACGTTTTCGTGGAGTGGACGAGTGGACCGGGGGGCAGGAATGGGGTAGGGGTCACCCACAATATGTACTCTTTGTCTCCCTCATCACCAATGGGAATCACCGTGTGACAGTTCCCACTAGGTGAAAAATGTGCCTGTATGTTTTTTAGATACCTCACCTTCCCCGAAGTCGGAATGCGGCTACCTTAACGGTGGGTACGAACAGTCGATTACACAAAATGTCACCATTGGTGAACTTCGGAGATCTAACCAAGAACACCCCCCCCCCCCCCCCCCCCCCCCCCCTACCCCTTAAAAAAAACCAAAAAAATATCGTCAATAAAGATTACCGTAATGATACTCTACAGAAGCTTGACTTGCATAAAGCAGTCTGTTTTTGCAGCTGACAACCGAGTCAGGAGCCAGCAGTGAACGTGATGAGGTTCTGAAAGACCTATCTCCTGTGGGGATGCTGGGGGGCCTGTAAGTATAATAGCATCCCCACCTTCTAGAAATTATGTGCGAGGGGTATGACCTCTTTTCTGGCATTTTCGCTCACATGACAGGCAACAGTAGTTGCAGTCTGAGCGTCGAAGAAGAAGAAGAAGAAGAAGGAGGAGGAGGAGCTAAATTTATGTTATGTGTTGTTGCTATTTAATTTAGCTTCACGGAACACTCACTGGAAAAACAACAACAACCCAACACTTTTTAAAATTATTTTATGTCCGTCACCCTCCCTGTGTTGCCGGTCTCATCACACACAACCCTCCTACCTCTGCCCCTGTATGACTGGTGTGATTTGTATGCATAAAGTAAATATGAACATTCAGAAACTGGATTCGCTTTTATGATAAATCTCTGCGTGTATGTGTGTGTGTGCACGCGCGCATGTGTATGTGTGCACGCGCTCGATGTGTGTATGTGTACGCCACCGCATGTATGTGTGTGCGTGCACGCACGCATGTGATCATGAGTAAATAATCAATCTGGTGCTGACTTATTAAACCATCCTTGATCATGAGACCGAGTGTCACTGAAAAAAAACACCCCAACCATGAATACATTTACATACAATTATTATATCAAGGACAAGGGGGCAAATAATTTATTTTAAACAAAGGTCTTAACCTGCCTGACAGGTGACCCTCTCATAACCCCCTAGTAGTGTTGCTGTAATGCATTCTCCAGCTAAATAAGTAAAGGGGTCACCCAGAATATGGCACTCTTGTCTCACCTATCAATCGCAGTGATGCCGTTAAGTATATACACTGGGTAAGAGGTTTGAATATACTGTAAGACCTTTCTCAAGTTCGTTGCCACATAGCTCTTCATGTGATGGAAGGTTTCAAGTTCCAAACAAATTAGAACACTTGTTTGGTTGTTTTTTTATTTCGAGGATAATGGAATAAGCATTCATGTGCTTTTTTTTTTAAACATTCAGTCCCCTTGTGGATGCAGTTTTTGTAATTTTTGTAATCTGTTTGTGTTGTTTATTAATTATTTTCGTGTCTTTTTCATACCAGTAGCTGACATCAATATCTGAATTAACTGAAATTGAAAGATTGATGCATTTTGTATTGTAGGACAATTAGTGAACAAAAACCTGAGCATAATTAATTTGATAAATAAAGAAACAAACACGAGGAAATAGACAAAAATGGTAACAGAGAGAGAGAGAGAGAGAGAGAGAGAGAGGCAGACAGACAGAGACGTAGAGACAGGCAGACAGACAGAAAGAAAGACTGACAGACAAGTAGACCGACAGACAGGCACACAAACAGAAAGACTGAAGATGTTGAACTGAAAACCTACAGTCACAGTTTCTCCCAACACACATAACAATCAACCAGTCCTGACATCCAAAAAACTGAAATCAATGAAGAATTTTAATCGAGGATAAACCCAAAGGTAGTAAAAAACAAAACAGACCCAAAACAAAATTGCATGCGTTCCATGACACACTCGGGATCATCCAAAAACTACTAGTGACACACTCCATTACTCTAGCAATCATAAACGCTGGTGCTAGGACAAAATTTTTTATTGCATAGCCTACAGCATTGTTAACGTTCAAGTGAAAAAAGAAAAGGTTGTACAAATTACGTTCCTCCAAAAATCAATACATAAAAAAAAGATGTAATGACAATCGATTTAAATTTTGTGAAAGACTATGACAATCACCCCAAAAACTGTCCTGGATTAATAGTACGTGCCTACATCAATCTGGCTACAGTCTTTTGAGGGATTTTTTTTTACCGGGTAAGGGGGGAAGGAGGGAAGGGGGACAAGGGTGAAGGGATTGCAGTAACAGTGGGGTTTCAAGTATACAGTACGCTGCAAGAAGTCTTTAAAAAAAAACCCACCTCTACATAAAACAAAATTACCAAACAGCAACCCTTCCCCCACCCTGACCAACAACAAAAAAAACCCTAACACAAAACAACCTACAAAACTGGAAAAAAAAACCACCATAAAAAAACCCCCAAAACAATAGAAAACAAAACCCCAGCCAAACCCCCCCCCCCTCTCCCCTCGAAACAAAGACAAAACCAAATCCCATCCTTTCAAATCCGTGGGATATAAACAATTTGTCACCCATCGGATCACAAGGGCCATATTCATTGATTTAGAGTTCTCACCACATCAAACAACAATAAAAACAAAAAACTCATACCAATGATGAATTTTTAAAAAAACCCAACCCACAGACAACTGGAAAAAAAAGAAGCTTATGGGGTGGCCAAAAAACAGACCATTCACCTGCAAAGGCAGATGCTGCTGCTCGTTCTTCTTCTGCATTGCTTCTTGGATGGGGATGCGGAAGTGCCTGGTCTTCTCCTGTGCTTGTGACTCTGCAGAAAGTCTGCCTACAGGCCTCAGCCCCAACTTCGGAGCAGCTCATGACCAGTCTAGACTGTCTTGGTGCAAGATGCAGAGAACTCGTTTTCTTACTGAGCAGCTCATGACCAGTCTAGACTGTCTTGGTGGAAGATGCAGAGAACTCGTTTTCTTACTGAGCTGGATGTCCGCACCCCTGCCGTGTGTGTTCGTCACAGTTTGAGGCTGTGCACCACCCTACCTCATGTCCTCATCAAGAGAGCACCCCACCCTTATCAACACAGTGTGGAGCTGTGACTACAGAGTTCACTCACTCCCTGACCTAAGAGAGTGGGATATCTCCGCTGAGAGCAGGGCAGGAGCAAAAAGTGATGAGAATCTCTCAAAGAGAAGACTTAAGAAACATTCTACACAGACAGTCCTCAGATAAAGCTTGGTATGTGTACCCAGTTTTGCCAATTTTTTTTTGGTCAAACAGGAGGGTGGGGGGTAAAAAACAACATCACTTCCTTAAACAAAAGGGTACACAGCATGCATAATGTATGCATATGCACTCTGATCTGTCTTTGCAAGATATAGCGCTATACAAATTCCATTTATTATTATTATATGTACAAACGTTCACGCACGCACACACAAAAAAGGTAGTTCACACATGACTTGACTTCTCCCTTAACGCCTTCAGGAGTTGTTGGCAACTTGCACTGAAGTTTTTCAAGCAATACATTTTGTGCAAGTTGAAACCAGAGATGCAGGTTCAGTTCACAATATATACATATACCAGTGCAAAAATCATTTATCAACAAGAGTGCTGGTTGTACAGACTGGTAATATGATACATGTCATTGTATGTTGAAAAAGGTAGGATAAATTGGTGCAGTAGGTATGACTGCTGGTATAAAATAACACCAGAGAGAGAGAGAGAGAGAGAGAGAGAGAGAGACAGACAGAAAGGGGTAGTCAAAAGTGACAATTTCATATTCACACTCTTGCATAAGTTAGGTATTGCAAATTTTCTTAATCTTTTGGTGCTTGTTTCTGCACCAGATTTGTGATACTTATGAAAACCTGGCAGAGCTCACCTCTCTGGATCACCGATTGCATGCTAGGTATGATTGTGTTATTCATATCATTAAGTTACCTGGCCTGTTCTCCTATAAAATGTTGATGGATTTTCAATGTGTGCAAAAGTTAATGCATGCGTTTATACACACAAACACACTTTACAGTTTGATCTAAGGGATGTATGATAATAATATATGGAATTTCAAAGGGCTGAATCTTGTTAAGCAAACAAAATCAAAATTCTTGCAATTGAACTATCCACACGCATGTTACAGATTTTTAATGTAGACACTCACAAACAAACGCACACACACCAAAGTTAATGGACTTAGGCAGTGATGGAGATAGATGGGTTTTTTTTGTTTTTTTTTATAATAGTAAGAGATATGAGGTGTAACAAAAGGGGAAGATCCTAGATAAGAAATACATGCGCCTTGAGGATGGATTTGAAAGTATCAAATCTTCTTCTTCTCTTGTTCGCTTTTCACACGTTCGGATGTGTTTGGGAAAAATAGTGGCAAGTCCTTTCCAGCTCTTTTTGTGAGCCGTACAGCTTGGTTTGCAGGACCATCTCCATCGGCCACACAATCTTCCTCAGGTCGCTGAATAGCGTGAAAGTACAGAGGGTGGTCATTCTGAGGGATTGGAATCGAGTAAAGGATATGTCCTAAGAACAACGTTCACTGTAATGAACTGATAAACAGAGGCTTGGAACTTGAACCCTGAAAATATTCCAGACCACGAGCCCACCACTCTATCCACCTTGTTGACCATTCCCCCCCATTCATCACTAAATATCACAAAGAAAGAATCTACATCTCTGATCTGCCCTCTGGTACTGACCGTCTGTGTGACCAACTGCATAAGGAATTTTTCAACAGAATAATAGCACATGGGGTTAAACACACAATAATTCTGTACATCAGCGCATATCATGAGGAATTTGTCATGATGAAATGTAAAATTAATCATTAAAAATAAGAAAAATTTGTGTCATTAAAGATATGCACACCTCTGGGTACATTTGTTTTTGTAACACACACACACACTGCTCAATTACCAAGTCATTTAAAAGGGAAAATTTGAATGCATGAACACACAAACACACACACCAAAATGAAAAGAGAAATAAGTGATCCATATCAGTTTCCAAAATTATTTTCCCCAAAAGATATTTACACCACCACAAGGAAATAACATGCAATATATACGAAAATACAAGATGGAAGGTTGGAAAAAGGAAACCACCACTCCTGCAAGGATACAAAAGTGTCATTTTCAAGATTTCCAACAATACACGATGCATCAAAATTCACCCACAAAAAGGACTTGCTAATTTTCAACACCATTTAAAACACCCTGATAAGATACCAAATGTATCACTAATCGTAAATCTCTTTGACAAGTACAATTGTAAATCTCTTTGACAAGTACAATCGTAAATCTCTTTGACAAGTACAATAATCTTAATCCGCTGAAAAGAAAGGGTAACACACACACACACACACAAGGGGAGGTCAGAAAACATTGTCTTTATTTCTTGGAAGAAGTAATCACCGTTAAGTTTGGTATAGATATTGTCAAATGTACTCAGGCTGGCTTGTCCTACTGTAAGCCACTGTGACTTTCAATCACAGGACATTTCTCTGCATGAAATTCATGGTGCAATTGGAAGTACACACTGATTGAGAAGTTTGCGTGCAAGACTGCTGTTAAGTACCTTGCCACATAGGCAGCCATACTCTGACATAAGAGGGTTTTTGTTTTTTTTCCTTTTAAAGGGGAATGCAGGTTGTTATGGTAAGAGCTAGCCATGTCTGGAGACAACCTCAACATAACAGTTTTCAATGACGCTTTAGCGCAGGCCTGGGCATTTAATCTGCATCATTCACTGACAAAACTGGCCTGGGTCAATTCCAAACTTACGATTACTGCTTCTTGTCCGAAACAGCATATTTGCTCCCATCTCCTAACTACAGACTGAATCGCTCACTTTTTCTTTCTTTGGTCTAATTTTGGTCACCCTGTGAGTCCACCAATCTGATTGGTAAAACTAAACATGGCACAACCACAACCCTACCCTATTTCAGAGCCATCATCAAAAGTTCACAAACGGCCATTCATCTATGTCAAGTCAGCCAGGAGGTAACCTACTGTAGAAAACCCTGCATTGCTCAAATTGTATTTAAAGCTAATTACCTTATCTGGTCACGTTCCAAGGCTTGCCATTTCAAAAGTTCGATGTAACTAAAATGCCACAACACCTCAAGGAAAAGTTCGATGTAACTATAATGCCAACTGTCAACCTTTCACTGACGACGCTACAAATATAGGCTGTTATCAGCTTTTAAATGCATAAATAGAATATTGTATACAGAAATATTCCTGTTGAACACGATGGTAAAAATGAACACGATGGTAAAAATACTGCTTTGATAAGAAGTAGCAAATACAACACACACAAAACAGACTAAAAACAAATACAGTGAACACAGGCTATTTTAGTTCAGTAGAAGGCGAGGTAGGAGTAGTAGCACTACAAGTAGCTGCAGCAATGGTGGTAGTAGTAGTAGTAGTAGTAGTAGTAGCAGCAGTAATAGTAGTTGTAGTAGTAGTCATTGTTAGTAGTAGTAGAAGTAGTAGTAGATGTTGTAGTTGTAGTAGTAGTCATTGGTAGTAGTAGTAGTCATTGTTAGTAGTAGTTAGTAGCAGTAGTAGTAGTAGTAGAAACAACAGTAGTAATTCATACATGGTCTGACATTCATGTGGTGCCTAAATGGCAACATGAAAACCCTTACTGGAGTTTCTTTGCTGTCTTTTTTTTTTTTTTTTACTTGTTCATTTAAGTCATTCCATCCTTTCTTTGTTTTTGCCCCTTGTCAGTTCACACAATATCACCAATTTGAATAACTACGACTTCAAAATCTCCACTAAGTAAGGGCAGTAAGAAGTGTATGCTTATTCTAACTCATTTTCTTTTCCTATATCCAGAAGAGTAGGGTGTTGGACACCACTGAAGTAACTCTACTCAAAAACACTATCCGACACTACATAGTAAAGGAACATGTACATGAGCCCTGTGGACATCAATTTCAGCAATATACCCACACCACCTACAACATATTACCTGTATATTTGTTCACATTTTGGAAAACAGAGGCATTACTTAACCACATGTTTTACATGAATATCTGTTCACAATGTAATACCGTAACCACAAATTTTACAATGTCAGTCTGGGTTTTCTTCAATCTACCCCCCCCCCCCCTCTTCTTTTTTTTTTCTTAACAGAAACTAAATGACATGCATATCAAAATTTCATATTTGATTCACTTGATAAAAAACTTTGGGGAATAAATGAAAGACAAGTTTCAAAGACAAGTTTCAAACACAGCATTGACACGTGCTACAAATATTGGAGTAATTTGAGCATCACCTCCCTGATAATTTCACGATCAGATACATACTGTAACCGAATGGGCCTTTCGTCTGCTGATTAAGAACCTGGAGTGACTTCCCTTGGACTACCAGCTAGAAGCAGGACAAACGGTATACGGCTCCACCTGAGTAAAGCTGAAACTACTAACATAGAGGTTAGTAAACGGTATAATACATTCTATTCCCTCTGTTCTCAGGGTTTTGTCCAGAACAGAAAACATGGTTGAGAGTCAAACTTCTTTCATCATCACGGCATTATTGAGTATTCACACATCACTTTCTTCAATCTTGTTTAATCTCAATTAACTTCATAGTGCTCAGATCTCATTAGGCTGGAGTATTAACAAGAAAAAAACCCACCCCACCAACACAAAAATCAAAATGACAAACAATACATTTTCAAATTTGTCATTTGGAGTAATTCCCACACCAGAATAAAGTGCATTTTATGTCTGTCTCAAAATCATTACACAAATATTTCACAGCAAACAGCTCTGGAATTTGATGAGTAGACATTATAATTTGTCAGTCATGTACCAATACATGCATTCTGCCCAGTATTTGTCATTAAATGTACAGGGTGTCTTTCTTTAAACTTTTAAAAATATTTGGATTGCACTGACAAAAAAGTTATACCTATACGAATCTGTCATAAAAAAGAAAAAAGATCCAGAACAAATCATCAATAATAACAAATAATGAAATAACATAAAAACAAATAATGAAAAGACAGAGTGTTTTCGGACCAGAAGAGAGCACTAAAACAGTGAACACCAATGTGAACTAGAAAAGATCTGGAATAAATCATCAATAACAATAACAAAATGATAAAAAGGCAGAGTGCTTTTTTGACAAAAGAGAACACTAAAACAGAACACACCAATCTTAAACATGATAGTGCAATCAACAGAAAATGCAAAATGACTGTGTTCTTTTCAAACATGAACAGAAAAAAAGAACACAGCAAGGAGGTAACTCTAAAACTAGTTTGATCGAACACATCATTATGTAAATGTGTGATGGTTTTGTTGTTGTTGTTTTTTAAATGCAGGACTAGGAATAAATCAGTGACAAAGGTTGATCACCAACTCCCCCCCCACCTCCCCCACTACCTTTTCTCTACATGCAATTGCAACGAACCGAGGAAGGAGAGAATACACATGTATTAAAACTTGTCTTTCCATTTCATGGACCTCATATCAAAACACAAGCTCAATGCCCAACCCTCGAAGAATCAAAACAGTTGGAGGAAATAAATTCACACTTTTAAAATGTTAACGTATTTGGATACGACTGCTCTTTGCAAAAGCTGATTGATCAAACAGGAAACACTACGGATTTCAGCACAAACAAGAAAGTACGACAACTGGTTCACTCAGACTGCAGCCAAGAGAAACAGGTTTTATCTACGCCTGCTCTGCAGGCTTGCAGTTTTCAGAGACTAGTATGTTTCAGAATGCTTTACATCTGCCTAAATTCCCTATCCATCCCACAATAAAACTATAGGTGATTCATCAGGCTCATATACTGAATACATACAGGTTGATCATGATATCCTTAAATGCATAAAAAGGTTTTGCAAACATTAAAAAAAAAAAAAATCAACCAATATTATCACCCTACTGTACTGCATACGTACAAAGAGACTTAACTGACTAATCAGAGAGGACAGGCACATGAAGTAATCTCTTTTTGGCACTGCCGGGTCTCAAAGACAAGATCACTTTGCTGTACAAGTTAATTGTTCTTTCAAATTCATAGCAGTTAATTGAGAAGCGAAATCACATGAATTACCAAACAGGCATTGCTAACACTAGGCACACATCAGTTTTCATGTCATTCATTAGTCATGACAGCATCGTCATCGCTCTTGAAATACTTATTTTAAAAGAAAAATTAAGAACCCAGCAATCTCATAACAGCTAAATCACCCTAAACTCTCTTGAGTAAAAGACAAATTCTCTTCCTGATGAAAGGCAGCTGTGAAAACCGAATGCTACGCTACATGACAAAGATCAAATGGGAGGA
This sequence comes from Rapana venosa, assembly GCA_028751875.1. Lineage (NCBI taxonomy): Eukaryota > Metazoa > Mollusca > Gastropoda > Neogastropoda > Muricidae > Rapana > Rapana venosa. The sequence continues at coordinate 40,765,623 of CM054144.1, forward strand.
CAGGATCACGAATGAAGAACTATGGAGAATGTGCAAAGTTGATGACCTGAAGTCTGTAGCTAGTAGCAACAGACTGCGCTGGTTTGGGCACGTTCAACGGAAAGCAGACCACCACATCATAAAAAGAGCAATGAACTTCGTAGTGGATGGAAAGAGACTAAAGGGAAGACCTAGCAAAACCTGGGCTGCCTGTATTGCAGATGTGGTTTTGTTAAATTTCATGTACCCCTTGGAGGGTTTTCTTGAAATAAAATCTTGAAATCTTTATCTTAGAGAAAGGGGCATAAATAAGGAGGAAGCTCAAATCAGAGAGAGATGGAGAAGGCTCATCAATGTCAAACCTCCCCTGGGAGAAACATGACAAAAATGGAAGAAGAAGAAGAAGAAGCAGCTAATAGCTTTTCAAAGCACATCCACTCACACAGTCAATCTGCCATGCAAGTTTGATGAAATGGTGTGCATTTTTAATAACCGAGGATTGTACTTGATAAAAGAAATATGATGAAAAGTGCCAATAGTAAAGTCATTTTAGTCAACGTAAAGCCTGCGTACAAATCAACACTGGTCCGCCTCGGCTGTGAGCTAGCCTATTCCATTTCACAGGGTGAAAAAAGGCCTTAGCAGTGCACCTGGCATGCATCTGGCACACTGTTTATGGAAGCCGCTTCCCCTGTGCACTAGTGGGACGGTCTACTCAGAATCCCGTCAGCTAAATTTAGAACGCCGCAGTGATGCCAGAAAACAGTTTAGGGTAGGGATAAATAATGCTTTATATCAAGAGCTGAAATATAACCTGTACACTCCTTCATGTTCCCTCCGCTCTGCTGCAGATACCTTGTGCCTACGAATACCTAGATTCAACCAATCCACCGTTGGCTGCCACTCTTTCTCTATTTCGGGTCCATCGACCTGGAATGAGCTCCCCTCTCTCTTCGCCAGAAGCCTAGACATGACACTTTTAAATCCAGCTTCAAGACATATTTATTTAAAACCTAAGATTTCTCCCCCCTCCTATTTCATATCAGAACTATTCCACCTTCACTTACCCATGTCCTGTCACCCTGCTGAAGTATATGACCGGTGTGAGTGTGTGTGCTTTTGAAAAACATTTGACTATTGAAATTTTATTTCATAGATTTGGTCTGCAGCATACCATGTTTGCAATATCTGTTTGTTTAACTATTGATTATTTGTCATTGATTGCATGACTGTGACGGCACTGTGACAGAGAGAGATGGAGAAGGCTCATCAATGTCAAACCTCCCTTGGGAGAAACATGACAAAAAAGGAAGAAGAAGTTTGCATGACTGCGTAAGATTAGCTTGAATGCATGTGCTTTGCTTTGTCTTTGCAAGATATAGCGCTATATAAGTTCCATTTATTAAGAGTTGCCCAACATTCCCAACTTGGCCTCCAATGGATTTCAAACAAAGACATATTAAAGTTTCAAAATCGGTTGAAAAACTGAATATTTATCACAAAACAAGGTTTAGTCAAATTTGCAGTTGTTCATGCTCAGACTATTAGCCACAAAAAGACTAGTAACCCACTAGGAAATATGAACACTCATTGTACTCTGCGAACTAAGGAGATTCCAAACTTGTTCTCTATCGCATGCTGCAAGACACTGATTACCTGAAGTTTGAATATTGCTCAGAAATCAAAATGCCATTATGAAATACCACAAGTACTTGATTTTATCAGATTAAATGCAAAATTTTCCATCATAGGAAGCTGAAAACAACAAGGTGATAAAAAAAATACTAAATGCCTGATCTTGTGACAACTGTCATCCTCAAAGATATAAACTTTCCAAAACTAAACCATTGTAAACAAAGCAACACAGCCGTCTCAATGAAGCAATAAGCCCAGAAACAAGACAGCACGAAAGACATGGCCGACAGTGAAAACACTGTTGGCTGAACTGGTCAAACCCAGCAATTTGGCTGCTGCTCGTCGAGCTACAGCTTCGTTAGGGTTTTCGTCATCTGAGAACCACAGACGGAAACAGTCCTCAGAGTCTGGGATGACCTTGAACCCATTTGACCAGACGCCCTCACAGAAACTGTTGGCATCTCCAAAGATGTTGAGGAATGTGGTGCATTTGCTCCCTGTGGGGCACTTGTTGATCCCTGAGAAGGAAAAAAAAGTCTGGTTAGTAGCAATAATGCAAACGTGTTTCACGCATACACTTTCTAATATACATAATTAGAAGAGAAGATTCATCATACTAGTTCTCAAGTACAAATCATAAAAAAACCCAGAAGACCACTTTCAGGATTTGGAGAAGTCTTTTGATGTCTGCTCTACTTTCTGCTTGGAAATCAACTGTTTCCATTGGGCCATCTTGCCCCCTTGTAACAGGTAACATGTGCAAACAAGCAACTTGCAAGGTCATTTTTTTCATTGCTCCTTTGCTTGAGCTATGCCCCTGACATAGTTTTGTTGACTTCCAAGCAAAGTACACAATTCAATGTATGTACCTCATACTTCAGTGCATACAGCAAATAAGTTAGCCAAACACAAACACATAAGAAGTGGCTAACACAGAGACTAACATTTTAGCATCTAAGTCTTCATCTTACTTCACAAACAGACTCCCCCCCCCCCCCCCCCCCCCCCCCCCCCCCCCCCCGGAGCTAAAATGCATTGCAAAAGATTTTGAATACAGAACATAGCCAGAACATTCCACATTCTCTCTACCCCAATTTACAAGCACACACATGCCAGATATTCACACACACACAAGTTGAGTATTTGTTTTACAAAGCTAAAAGTAAAACTTCCACACTACCCAAGGACCTGTGGAAAATTGCTAATACAAAAGATGGAAGTAAATCTGCCATATTACCCAAGGACCAGGTAAAATCACTGTTACAAAAACTAGAAGTCAAAATCATACATTACTTGAGGATCAAATAAAATCACTGTTAGTGTTACAAAAACTTGAAGAAAAAATCCCACATTACCCAAGAACCAGTTGACTTTGCTGTTACAAAAGGTAAAAGTTAAACAGTAAAGGTGTCTCATAACCTATGTGGTCGTAGGGGAGTGAGGCGTCAGAGACCTCACTTCTCTAGGGGCCAGCATATTGAGGCATGTACCCATTTAAAGCTGGTTGAACTGGGGGACTGTACTGAAGCCAAGGCATGCAAACAGTCACCAATCAACTGGTAAACGTGCTTGATGCTGCTTAACCTTGGCTGGGGAAAAGCGAGTGCTCCGACCACTGAGCTATCCCGCCCCCGTTACAAAAGATGGAAGCGAAAATCCCACATGAGAACCAGTCAAAATTGCTGTTACAAATGATGGAAGCAAAACTCCCACATAATCTGATGACCAGTTGTTAAAATTGCTGTTACAAAAGATGGATGCAAATCTCCCACATTACCAAAGGACCAGGTAAAACCACCTTCACAATTCAAAAGTCCAAAGTAAAATTCCCACATTACATAAAACCAGCTGAAATTACTGTTACAAAAGATAGATTTTAAATCCCACATTACCTGAAACCAGTTAAAATTGCTGTTACAAAAGATAAGAATTAAACATCCCACATTACCTGAAGACCAGTTGAAATTGCTCATCCAATTGTTGGTACAGGTCAGGTCAGATTTGCAGGCGTCCCACCATGTATCACACGTCCTTTGACACAGTGGTACGTTCTTGTAGCGCTGGTTACGGATTTTTCGCACATCCTGGTGAATAGATTTGAACATAAAAACAAGAATGACACTATTCATTCACTTGTTTCCTAGTGCTGTTATCTAGGTGAATGAACGCTACAATTGTGAAACGGATACATTCAATCATGCGCTTATTTGTTATTATTATTATTTTATATCAAGGATAATGGAATAAGTACTTGCGGTTTTGTGAATTCTGTCATCTGTTCCCACCGACACACAATGGCCTACTCTTACAAAAAGTGGAACAGGATTTAACGTGTGCGCAAGATGTTCTGCGTGCGTTTGCACACGGGGCCTTGGTTTATAGTCTCATCCGAAGGACTTTTGGGGAGAGTGGAGTCTGCACTGATGTTAACTCCAGGGGAAAATATCCCCTTGAATGGGAATTGAACCCAGGTTGTCAGATTGCGAGCGCAATGTTCTAACCACTAGGCTATCCTGTCCGTCCTTGTGCAAGTGTGTGTGTGTGTGAGTGTGTGTGTGTGTTTGTGTGAATGAGCAAGTATGTGTGTGCGTACATGTGTCTGTGTCCAAACACAAGTATTCATGCATGTCTGAACATATGTGAAAGTATGTGTTTACACACATGAATGCATATATTCATCTGAGTAAATATGAATGGTTACATACACACACACAAATATGTATGCGTGTGTAAACACAATTAACACTTCTTTGCCTGTACAGATGGAGTACATTAAACAGAATTCAAATTCATTCTCACTCACTTCTTCCACCCACTCAAGACTATTTCACACAGGTGTGAACTGATGCCACAGTAGATGAGAAAGTAATTAAACAAACAACAAAACCCCACCCCAAAACAAATAACAACACCAACATAAACCAACCAAATCAGGGTAACCCCCCCCCCCCCCTCCCCCAACAAACAATAAAAGAAAAGAAAAAAGATGTAAAAAAACAAACCTAACTCAAACCAAAACAATTCCCTGAAGTCGGAATGCGGCTGCCTTAATGGTGGCCAAGAATGGTCAAATACGCAAAAACCTCACTCACGATCTGTAAACCTCAGAGATCTTACCAGGGAACGAAAAACAAACAGGACACCCCTAAACAAAATCTCACATTTAAGAAGCCAAACCCTGTTCAGTTCACAAGTAAGGCTGACTGAAAAGTTCTGCACGCGTTTGTACACGGGGCCTCAGTAAGGTTGACTGAAAAGTCTCTGGGATAAAGTTGGCAATTAACCACAATGATCTAAACACAATCTGCATGATTCACACTTCTTTAATATTATCACTAGTCGGAATGAAAAACTTTTCCCAAAGTTTTCTGATAACAAGCTTGAATAAACAGACACTCTTTTACTTCCTCAATAAACCCCACCAACAACAAAAAAACAAAACAAAAGAAGTTTGAAAGCAGTTGTCTGCCTTTACACTTACCATGCTTCAAATGCCATTAGGAATTAAAAAAAAAAATGTTCATACAATCATAGGAGTTTACGGGGGAAAACAACTTTTAAGCACGAAATTACATTTATCTCTGCACAGATTTCTTCATTAGACTGCCCACAGTAGGTTCTATCTTTTTACACATGGGCATGCACACACATATGCCCAGGCATATAGGTGGGCAGGCACATGCTTGGGAACATACGCACGTGTGCTCACTCATACCCAAACACCCTTTGGATGAAAGAGAAGCAAAGAAAAAGAAGAAAGGGTTTAAAAAACAAAACAAAACAGGGATGGTATGAAAAAAAGATGTTGAAGTGTCAACAAAAAAAGGTTGTTTCTTCTTTGTATTTTTTCCCCATTTCATTCTTTTTATTTTCAATGGATGCCCTAAAAGCGCACAATTTCTGGAGATGCTATACACTATTTCTTAGTAACTTTAACACACTATGCCTTCAGTATGTTCTTTCGAGCCAGAAGGCCCATAGAGCCGGAGCTTATCCCGGTTTCTGTAGCGTTAAGCGAACTGATGGTTTGGCTTTCCCACTCATGGAATTCCACTTTCCAGCTTAGTCTTTAGTGATCAACTATGACTATCTGACTAAGAGGTTTGACTTGCACAGTTACGTGCTGCAGCCCTGGGGGCTAGTTGGTCTTTGGAGAGAACATCTTCAACGCTGACTGTCCTTGTGCCCATTTGGCCAAGACAGTGGGGATGTACTGTGGGCAAGGCATCTCCACTATAATCAAATTTCTGCCCAATTTTAAAAAAAATGCCTCCTCTGCTGTTTTGGAGGTCATCACTGAACACGACGGACAAACATAAAACAACACACTAAACACTGTCAAGAGCTAGCTGCACTCACAGGAACAATGTATGGGCCTGCATTTGGAGTACACTCGTAGAAGCAGAGATCTTTGGTGAACTGCTGATTGCATGCAGGGGAGAGGGGGCCGCAGTGATGCCAGTCAAAATTCAGCCAGGACCTGTCCATCGCCATGCCTTGTGATGACTCTTTTGTGCAGCACGACCGCTTGGCCCATGGAGAACACTGCAAAAATGTCATTCGTTTGAGTAGGTGTGTGTGTGTGTGTGTGTGTGTGTGTGTGCGCGTGTGTGTGCGTGCGTTTATTTTTTATATTTTATTCTTTCATTTCGAGGATAATGGAATAAGCACTCATAAGCTTTTTTCATCCAGTCCCCGTGTGTATGCAGTTTTGTCAATTCTGTCATCCATTCCCACGGCACACAATGGCCTACTCTTCCAAAAAGTGGAACGGATTTTAACATGTGCACAAGATGTTCTGCATGCGTTCGCACGTGGGACCTCAGTTTATAGTCTCATCCGAAAGACTTTTGGGGAGAGTGGAGTTGGCAGATGTTAACTCCAGAGGAAAATTCCTCTTGAACTAGAATCAAACCGGGGTCAGCAGATTACGAACAGATCACTCTAACCACCAGGCTATCCCGTCCCTGCGCAAGCGCGCAGATCACGAACACATAACTCTAATCACCAGGCTATCCCATCAGTGTGCGTGCATGCTTGCATGTGTGTGTACATGCGCGGAAACATGTTCATGTATATATATGCTCATGCAAGCACAAACACAAACATACGTTCACACACACAAATAGACTTTACGTCCACACACACATTACAATCTGACTGCATGTGTGTCTAATCTGTATCACCAAGTAGTGAATAAACATCTAACAAAGCAAAACTAAAACAAAAACCATATACACATGAGCACACAAGAAAAAGACTCAAAGAGAGAGATATTTTTATTTATTTATTTTTTTTATTTATTCTTTTATATCGAGGATAATGGAATAAGCACTCATGCTTTTTTACATCCAGTCCCCATGTGTATGCAGTTTTGTAAATTTTGTCATCTGTTTCCACCGGCACACAATGGCCTACTCTTCCGAAAAGCGGAACAGGACTTAATGTGCACACAAGATGTTCTGCATGCGTTCGAACATGGGGCCTCGGTTTATAGTCTCATCCGAGATAGACAGACACACAGACAGAAAGGCAGGTAAAGAGTCAGAGAGAGAGAGAGAGGAGAGAGAGAGGAGAGAGAGAGAGAGAGAGAGAGAGAGGAGAGAGAGGAGAGAGAGAGAGAGAGAGAGAGAGAGAGAAGAGCGGAGAGAGAGAGAGAGAGAGAAGAGAGAGAGAGAGAGAGAGAGAGAGAGAGAGAGAGAGAGAGTTAGACACAGATCGAGAGTTGAAGGAACAGACAGCAGACACACAGAGAAAGACAGACAGACAGGACAAAAAAGAAAAGTCAACATAAAAGCGCCGCTGAACTAAAGAGGTGGGGTTGGTTACTCACATGCCCGAAGAGACTGGACTCGGGGCCAGGCTTGGACTTGTGGTTACGGCCATCAAGGCAGGTGTTCATGATCTCCTCCACAGTGGACCCAAGTGGGGAGTTGGTTGATCCACCAGGTTGCGCCAGCAAGACCATGACCACGACAATCACGATGGCCTCCATTCCTGAGAAAATGACCAGGCATTGCACTATTTGTTATTCACTCTTTTTTATTTGGAGGATATTGGAATATACACTGATATGCTTTATCTATCTATCTATCTATCTATCTATCTATCTATATATCTATCTATATATATCCCACAACTAACTACAGCAAAGGTCATACAGGAGAAGAATACACAACTTCAGCAACTGATATTATTAAATGCCGAGAGTCATATAAAACTTCTTGAACAGTGATATAGTTTTTATGAATATCTAGTTCTTTTCTTATAAACATGTCAAGAAAAATTGGGCAATCAAACACACTGAAACAATAAACGGGGGGATTGAAAGGGGTTATAACAGCCTGTTACATTATTACATATTTAGTATTCCAGGCATTTTGTCTCAATTTATGTATTAAAATTTCTAATTTCTATGAGCAAGAAATATTCTCAAAGTGTTATTTTCATTATTTGAGAATGAATACAATTAATCTAGAATTTCATATAATGACAATGCAAGACTGGAATCCAACACTTCAGTACTGCACTCAGCGGCACCTCACTTTGCCAAAAACCTACCACTGAACCAGCTTATTCCTAAACATTCCACAATGAGAACATCTAGCAAAAAGTTACTATGATGCCTCTGCCTGCAATACAATCTATCAGGAATTTAATCTCAAATACAATGTCTTTCCTTATTTTCCCCTGCCAGGTCTTTAACGCCATCGATACTGCTTTTGAGTCAATGCAAAATAGAATTTGGCAGACAGCAATAGCTGTATCAGACCAAACATTCAAAGCCATAAGGACTGTAAAAAATGCAGAATTAAAAATACCCCCCCTCCCCAAATGTTCTCAAAAATGAAATTTTAAACTTTTTTTGTCCTTTTAACACAGGAATCACAAATGCTGCCTCACTTTTGCCTGATTCTAAGAGTAAAGACAGAACCATCAGTATGCACTTTTACATGATTAGAATAATTTTCAAGGTGAATTTTTACATCAAATATGAGTAGATTTTCTAATAATAATAATAAATGGAATTTGTATAGCGCTATATCTTGCAAAGACAAATCAGAGCACTTTTTGATCTTCATTCTTTTTTATGTCCATCAAATGGTAGTGGTGAGTTAAACTAAGTGATCAGAAGTACACCTTCCTTAAAATAAAATAAGATAAAAAAAAAAAGAAAGAAAAAGTCAAACTTTTTTTCAAAAAGCTAGCCTGACTTGTTGAGAGAACATTACTCTTTTCACAACAGATGCTTAAATACAAGTTGGTTGTTTTTTTCATTACTTCAACTACGTGTGAAGTAAAATTGGTCTGTAACTATCTATAGATGACCGAAGCTTACCTTTCTTAATTTAAGGATGTGTGTGTGTGTGCATGCATGTGCGTGTGTATGTGTGCATGCACATGAGACACTGTGATGGAGGGAAGGAGAGACACAGACACAAACAGAAACTCAGAGGGAGGGAGGGAGGGAGGGAGGAAGGGGGGGGGGAGAGAGAGAGAGAGAGAGAGAGAGAGAGAGAGAGAGAGAGAGAGAGAGAGAGAGAACTCAGAAATTTAATGTATCTCGGCCTTAGAGAGAGAGGGGGGGGGGGGAGGAGAGAGAGAGAGAGAGAGAGAGAGGGGGAGAGAGAGAGAGAGAGGGAGAGAAAGAGAGAGAAAGAGAGAGGGAGAGAGAGAGAGAGAGGGAGAGAGAGAGAGAGAGAGAGAGGCAGACAGGTCTACACAAACAAGCATGGAGACAGAAGCCGAGAGAGACCCTTGCAACACATCATCTATTCTGACCTGAAGTTAAGCCTACCTTTGCCCAGGCCTGTCCATGCTTTACTTATCAACCCCCCCACCCCCCCCCCCCCCCCCCCCCCCCCCACAAACAAAACAAAACAAAAAAAAACCACCAAAAAACAGAAAACAGATAAAACCCCTCAGATTCGTGGCTCACCTGAATACTTCCTTCACATTCCACAATAGAACAATAGCAAGTGTGTCAATATAACAAGATTACCTTGGTTTAAAAAATCTATCTTGAAACCAGTTAATCGTCAAGTGGCCTAATTCGAAGATCTTTCGCAAACAAGAGTGATGCATGCGTGAAGCACCCACTAAAGATAAGAGAAAAAGAAAGAAAGAAAGAGAGAGAGAGAGAGAGAGAGAGAGAGAGAGATTGATTGTCTTGAGAGAGAGACAGAGAGATGGTGATCCATGAGCTGCAAATAAGTGAAGCCCATAATTTAAAACAAAATATGTATATATATATTAAAAAAAATAATCGTAATAACAACAATAGCATCAATGATAATACTAAAAAAACAGATGAATAAATAACAGCCACAAAGCAAATCAGAAACGAGATAATAGAGACATCAAAAAGTGTACAAGCCCACGCTTTACAGCATCAATTCTGAAACAATTCATAATTATTCTTTGTTAAAAACTCACAGTATTTCAGTTTTAACATACACTCAGCAGAGTGTTAATTCTCTTTTCTTTCTTTTTCTTCTTTCTTTCCTTCCTTGTCTTTGTCCTATTCTTTTCTTAACTTTCCTCTTCTTTCTTTCTGTCCTTTCTTTTTTTTTCTTTAGAGTTGTTGTTAGTTTGTTTTTTGGTGTGTTTTTTTGCTACTGAAAATACTTAGATACATGATCTATAAAAAATCAAGTCATTTATACCAAACCTGGATTTGCGCCTAGTCTGAAAGAAAACAAATGCTTTTACGTTTGAATGACAACTCAAATCAGCACATGCCACATGTGAACCCTAGCCCGAAGCAGGCTCCTTTTATACTCCAATCTATCTTTACACTTGTGGGAAAGCAGTCACATGGTTTAAGTGTGCATCATTAACCAATACACCCAGTGGTATGTAGGGCAGCAACAAAGCGCTTCCACTCCTGTCTATCCTGTCTTTAAAAAAAATAATTTTTTTTAAAAAAAAAAGCACATGAGTGCTTATTCCATTATCCTCGATATAAAAAACGCGCTTTGATTTGTTGCTTTACAAGATTCAGTGCTATATAAATTCCATACATTATTATTATTATTATCCTGGGCCAACCTAGTCACTGATCCCCAAGAGTGCTGCATGGCCTTTATCTCACTTTCTACAGTCCTCCTCCACGTTGCTTTTGGTCTCCTTCCCTCTGGGGTCCAGTGCAATGCTGTTCTTGTGACTGACTGTGGGTCTCTTCAGAGGATGTGCCCAATCCACTTCCACCGTCATCTGGTGATGATGGTTCCCATGTCTTCCTGCCTGCATCTCCGTAGTAGGTCTTCATTGGAGGTCTTCATTGGAGATCTTCTCTGGCCAAAAGATCCGGAGAATTCTTCGGAGGCATATGGTGTGAAAGGATCGAAGTTTGGTAAGATCCGCTTCCGTCATCCTCCAGCACTCAGAACCGTACAGGAGCGTAGATACAACACAGCTCTGGTATAGCTTCAGCTTGGTGTTGGTGCTGTACTGAGTTGATCTCCAGATATTGTTGTGCTGTACTGAGTTGATCTCCAGATATTGTTCATCTCCCTAAACACACTGCTGGCCTTGCCCAGTCTGTTGTGGATGTTTTCTTTTGTGCCACCCTCTGGTTTGATGCTGCTGCCAAGGTATGTGAACTTGTCTGTCTGGCGCAGGTCAGTTTTATTCATTTTCACAGGGGCTGGCGTGTTCACATTGAGCAACATTGTCTCTGTTTTCTTGGTGCTAATACGAAGCCCCACTTGCTGTCCGAATGTTTGGAGTCTGCTGGTCTTCTCCTGGATATGTTGGTGTCTGTGTGACAGCAGCGCCAGGTCATCCGCAAAGTCAAGGTCGTCTAGTGTTGAGAACAGGCTCCAGCGAATCCCTCTTGGGGTGTCTTCTGTTGTCTTCCTCATCACCCAATCAATGGCCAGATTGAAGAGAACTGCCGACATCACACATCCTTGTCTTACTCCAGTCTTGACTTCGAAGACAGTGTTGCTATGGCCCACAGAGCATCTGAAGTTGTCATAGAAGCTCTTGATAAGGTGTACCAGTTTCAATGGGATGCCATAGTGTCGAAGGATACTCCAAAGGCTGTCTCTGTGTATGCTGTCAAATGCCTTTTCGAAGTCCACAAAATTCACATACAGTTGTCTTTGCCACTCTGTGCACTATTCGATGATGTTTCTGAGCGTAAATATCTGGTCTATACATCCTCGTTGCTTCCTGAACCCTGCTTGTTCCTTCCTCAGTGCATCGTCCACAGCGTCTGATATTCTTCTGATGATGACCTTGGCCAGTATCTTGCTTGGCATAGACAAAAAGAGTGATTCCCCTCCAGTTGTTGCAGTCGCTCAGGGTTCCTTTCTTGGGGATTTTGACTATCACTCCCTTGGTCCAATCGTCAGGTACTTTCTCGTTCTTCCATGCAGCTGTGAACAGTGGTTGCAGTATGTCAGCTGCTAGTTCAGAATCTGCCTTGAACAGTTCGGCACCAAGGTTGTCCTGGCCTGGTGACTTGCCGTTCTTGAGGGTCTTGATGGCAGCCACTATCTCTTCCTTTGTTGGGGGGTTGACATTAATGTCTAAGTCTTTTGTTGCTTCTGGGATGTCGGCTGTCTCATCAGGTGGTGGGCGGTTGAGAACTTCCTGGAAGTGTTCAGCCCATCTTTCTTCTTGCTCTTTCTCTGTGGTCAACAGTTTCCCTTGTCTGTCCCCGATTGGTCCCCCAGCGCTCCTCTTAAATTTGTTGCATACTTTCTTGGTGATCTTGTAGACTCTCCCTTGCTCTCCTTGGGCCGCCGCCTCTTCTGCCTCAGCTGCCAGCTGGTCCATGGCTTCTCTCTTGTCATGGCGTGCGAGTCTCTTTACTTTCCTGCATGCCTCTCTGTACAACTCTTCCTGCCTCTCTCGTAGCCGTGGTGACTTTACTTGCAGAAGTCTTCTTGATCTCTCTCCTTTCTTTTATGGCATCGAGGGTCTCTTGTTGGATCCGGTCATTGTTGGTCTTCTTCTTTTGATGACCGATGTTCTCCTTGTTGCTCTCAGTGTACAGTTTACAGATCTGCTTCCATGTCGCATCTATGTCATGCTGTTCTGCCATGTTCTGCAGGATGTGGAATCTGTTCCTCAGATTGTTGATGAATGCAGACTTCACGTTGGTGTCTCTCAGTCGCTGGGTATCAAATTGCGCTTGAGTGGTTGGTCTTGTGTTCTTCTTCAGTTTCATCTGGATGTGTGCGGTCACCAGGTGATGATCGCTCCCGACATCTGCACTTTGCTTGGTTCTCACATTCAGAAGAGATCGTCTCCACATACCGTTGATCATCAGATGGTCAATCTGGTTCATGTCTCTCCCATTCGGCGACGTCCAAGTCAGCTTGTGGATGTCCCAGTGCGTGAAGAGGGTCCCTCCTATCACTAAGTTGTTCATGGTGCAGAACTCCACAAGTCTCTCCCCATTGTCATTTCTGTTCCCCACTCGTATTTTCCCATGACTCTCTCATAGTCATAGCCGGTGTTGTCGCTTCCGAGGTCCCCCATAATGACAATGAGGTCATGGCATGGGGCCTTCTCTGTCTGCAGCTGGTGATAGAAGTTGTCTTTGCTCTCATCGTTGCTGTTGTTGGTTGGTGCGTAGCACTGGATGATGGTGATGTTGATGTGCCTTCCCTTCAGTCTTGCACTCATTAGTCTGCTGTTGACGGACTTCCACTCCATAAGGCATCGCTCAACGCCTTTCTTGAGGATGATGGCAACTCCCTCGTGGTGCTGGTCATCATCTCTCCCAGAGTAGAGGACGGTTTCTCTGGTGGTGGTTCTCATTCTCCTAGATCCAGTCCATCAACTCTCGCTCACTCCTAGGACATGGAGGTTGAATCTTCTCATCTCTGATGTTACCTGTGCCAGCTTGCCCGTCTCATACATCGTCCTCACGTTCCAATGTCCTAGTCTGATCTTAGTTTTGGTGGTGTTCAGGTCTTCCCTTATCCTGCTGGTAGCTTCCTCTCGGCTTTGGCCATCAGCATTCATACGAGTCTCACTGGACCCGGGGAGGTCCTTCACACGCAAAAGTAGAAATTTTCTGTTGCTGTAACTTCTCTTTTTTTACGGGACAGGGTTGTTAGCCATGTGCCCAACCCCCAACCTGGAGGAAGGGTTCCACCTTAGTTGCCTCTTACGACATGCCTGGTTGGAGGGCAAGGATCCTATTCTTGCAATGCTCACTTTGTAAGCATACCCCGGGAGTCCCACAGGGGGGTTTCAGTGTGCAGTGTTGGTGAAGGGTGGGGGGGGGGGGGGGGGGGGGGGGGGGAGGGGGGGGGGGTGGGTGTGGGACGGGGCGGAGTTAGAGGGGAGGTGAGGCGGGTAAAGGGGGGTATGGGGGGGGTTGGGGGGGTGTTGAGCTTTATGCACATGTGTATAAGAGGTTATTTATTTGTATATTGCTCCTTTGCTCTTATTTTGCTTCCTTGTTTTCAAATGTATTTAACAACAAAATACTTAAGACTCTAGGTGTTCCCCAAATTTGCTTTACATTCCTCAGAAATATATATATAAAATGATGTGATGGACTGATGTCAGTCTCCCCACATATTTTTTTGTTCATGGTGTGTGTGTGTGTGTGTGTGGGGGGGGGGGGGGACATACCGACTGCAACTGTGGGTAGGTAGGTGAGTGTGATAAGTCGGAAGTAAAACAGACTGAAAATACAGGCATGTTTAGTCCAGCTCTCTGTTCCTTCCCTTTGGACCCAGACAAAGTACACGCCAAAATATAGATATCTGTCTCTGCCTGTCTGTATCTCTCTAAAACACACACACCAACCCATGCACATGTACCCCTCCCCCCCCCCCCCCCCCCCCCCCCACCCACACACCCCCCCCCCCCCCCCCCCCCCAACACTTGATTTACTGCCTCAATCTCTGAAGTGTTAGGCCTAGGCCTATCAATTCATGGGCCACCACAGCTTAGCAAGGAGCATATGGCATATGGCGTATGGGGAAGGTAAAAACATGAAACAAGTATGCACACATTGAAAAAGACTAAGAATATGAATTACAAACTAAACAAAAACAAACAACTTAAAATTCTATAACAGAAACGGTAAGAATGCAGAAGACAATGAAGAAGTTTGAAATAGAAAATAACAGAAGTAGCAGTAAACAGCCCACTTAGTGTAATAAAAAGTATGAAGGATGTAATGGCAATGAAGAGTCCTTGTCAAGTTCAGGTCAGGTCAAATTGGACCAATGGGCAACTTTTCCTGTTTTCTCCCTTGCTGAAGTAGGGCCTACACCATTCTCATAAATCCCAGCCTGAAGTAATAAAAACGTGTCCTTCAGACGAACTATGAGAGCCAAGGTCCGTGCACAAGCTCGCACAGAAAATACTCCGCACACAGTAAACCCCACTCTAGTTTCTTGGAAGTGTAGTCCATTGCCTGCTGCTAGGAGCGGATGCCAATATTTTTTTTGGTAAATGCTTCCACACTGGTGTTGAGCTTAGACAACGACACATCATCCCTAAGTATGAATGTGGCTTGCTTGCTTTTATGGTGCGTAAATGGTTGCATATGCAAAAATCTCACCAGCAGTGAACATAAAGCTCTAGCTGACGAACAAAAAGCAAAATTGTGGGCATTACAAACATTATTAGAGCCTATGTCTGCGCCTTTGAACACAACTACAAGATAGCAAACACACTCGTTATGATGTGCATGTACACACACACCCTTTTTTCTTCTTCTAAAGTATGAATGTGAAAGAATGGGTGATATGGTAAGTCATGTAATTTGTTTTCCGTTTTGATTTAAAAAACAAAATCTTTACCTAAGTGTGTGTGTGTGCATGCGCGCGTGTGCGTACGTGTCACATTGTGTGTGTTTATTTATTTATTTTTAAAAAATTTATTCTTTTACATGGAGGATAATGGAATAAGCACTTATGTGCTTTTTTTACATCCAGTCCCTGTGTGTATGCGGTTTTGTGAATTCTGTCATCTATTCCCTCCGGCACACAATGGCCTACTCTTATAAAAAGCGGAACAGGATTTTATGTGTGTGCAAGATGTTCTGCGTGCGTTCGCACAAGGGACCTTGGTTTATAGTCTCATCCAAAGGACTTCTGGGGAAAGTGGAGTCTGCACTGATGTTAACTCCAGGGGAAAATATCCCCTTTTAATATTGTGTGTGGGTGTATGCATGTGTATGTATGTGATTGTATTTTGCAGTGTATTATTTTATTGGTTTTCTTCTTTTTTATTGGTACACACTCTATTGGTAAAGGTTGTAATAATGTAGTACTTCAGTATTACCATTAAGAAATTTTTTATTCATAGATAGATGGCTTGAAAAGAAGCAAATGCATTGCTTATTCAATGTACCATCTGGAAATAAAATTTTGACTTGATTTCACCCCCCCCCCCCCCACCCTCTCTCTTTTTATTAGAAAGTTCTGATAGAGCTGCTTCAAATTCTCTCTAGATACATGAAGCATGATATATATATATATATGGCAGGGCAACCTTAAAGCGTTAATGATTATGAATATGATACTTTATTATCTCCCAAAACAGAAGTTTGGATGGGTTACAGGCCATATGTAAAACATCAAACAGAAAACATTAATCACTATTGTGTGGGCACAAACAGTGAAACACCCACCCACACATACATGCTCGCATTGCAAGTGACATAACACAAACTTCCAGTTACACACAAACATCTGTTTTTCTTCTTTTCCCCCTGTCTCCCTTCGTCTAATATCACCGGGTGTGAAAAGATGTACAATTTAACGAATAAACATAAAACTCCACCCCCTCCCTCTCCTTTTTGTTGTTGTTGTCTAATATTACTTTTATATGAACAGACAGAAAATTGAAGACAACACACTTACACACGCCCCCCCAAAAAAAAACAAAAAACCCCAACAACAACAAAAAACACAACAAACAAACAAAAAACAAAACAAAAACCAACACCAACAAACAAACAACAAAAACACCACCACAAGCAACCACACAGCGTCTGAGTGTGTGCAAACGTATTAACAAAGTGATAAATAGTTAGAACATATTAAATGTTAAGATTGATATCACAAGGTTTTATTAATATCTTGAAATCCTTTTTCTTGACTATCTTTCCATTTAAAAATATAAAAGCATCACACCTTTAGTTAAAAAGAAAGGCTACCTCTTCAAAAGTGTTCCTATTCACTCTGAGTCTCTCTCTCTCTCTCTCACACACACAAACAAACAAACTAGGTTACACAAATCTATGCATGTATACTTGTCTAAACTCACTTGAGGATTGTCGCGCGGCTAAATCACAACGGTCTCGCGGCAAATTGTAAAGAGTTGATTTCATATTTTCAAGTACACTTTACCATACTGCCAATGGCAGAGCAACATGTGTTAATATAATTTCAATGCAGCGAAACATTTATCAAACTAGAGACATTTTCTGGGGGCTCGTTCACATCAACTGATTTTCGCTATGCTAGATATGGACATATGTTTAAAAATATCATTATGGCTGGATTCTGATATGGTGTATCAGACAATATAAATGTTCATAAACCAGCTTAATGGATATGTCACATGGTGGCTTGTGCCGCTATTAGCAACAACACTGGGGATGAATGTACATCTTTGTTACTGTGTTAGCCAGTACATAAGATGGAATGTTAGGCAAACATATCCCAGTAAAATTAATAGTTGTAGATAGCCTGAGTTTAGTTTAGATTGTTTAGTTTTTAACCACCTTCTCCAAACTGTATTTGTGTAAAGCTCGTCCCCCCCACTGGACACTCAGCTTGTTGTGATAAATCATTCAAGTTCAACTACAAGTCCAAAGTTATCTCTTTATCTCCTCTTCTTCTAGCTATCTCCGGTTTATCAATTCATAATTCATTTTTTTTTCATTTTTTGTGCATAGCTTTTGTTGTTGCTTTTTAAGACAAAACCAATCTTCTCTTCTCTTTCTGTTTACATCAAAATGTTATTTGTCCTTTATTAATCGTCGCAAACCCCTATTCAGGCAAGGGTCCTGAATGAAAAATTAAGTATGTTAATACTAATCTGTCACCTTGGGAAAAAGAAAATAACAATCAATCAATCTCTTCTCATACGCCTTTGAAACAACCCTTCACAGCCACAAAACTGCTATGAGATAACAAAAAAATGTGGGTCACCACAAGACCAGAGCAACCTGGGCCCTCAATCAGAGATCATTTTCTTTCTTGTCTGCATGTTAGCTAATGATGATGAGGGTGATGCAACAATGCTGTTCGGGAAGTCGACTCGCGTGCTTTGAGACTCGCCCGTGACAGGGCAGTGCTATACACTTCTTACACTAATATCATCCCAGCATCAGCCAGACCCGGAGAGATAAGCTACACCTGCGTGTTGCCACTGCTGGTCAAATAATCTGACCAACACAATCAAAATTGCATTCCGTTAAAGATGATGAAGCGCATTGTGTTCAGTCCCGTCTTATCCATGAGCCATCAGCACACTACTTCTGGTAGAATCTGGCTGATAATAAAAAACCCAAACCATATAAAAACGTGTAATAGCAACAGAATTCCAACCACAGATAAACATCTACAGCAATAGAAAGGAAGGTTCATTGTTTGACCAAAAATGGCAATAATGGATGATCGTTTTGATTTGGATAATCACCTCCATTATGCATGCTAAATTTTTGTCTTTTGTTTTTTGGTCACAGTAAGATGACCTACATAGCTCAAGTAACCGCATTCAGAAACAGTAGCACATCATTTAAAAACAATGACAACAATATTTAATTATATGCCCCATGACAAATACTAGACAGGCATTTTTGCATACAATATCTTTGTAAGAACAGATTATATATAATTATATATCCAACTTGGACTTTGTAATGCGTGTTGGTGTCAAGGGACTGATGACGATGATGATGATAGTGTGGGCGTGTACTGTTTGGGGGGTGGGTGTTAAAATATTTTTATTTTGAGAATAAATAAGCACACACACACACACACACACATATATATATATATATATATATATATATATATATATATATATATATATATATATGAAATCTGTCCCCTTAGCATGCAGTTTTGTATATTTTGTCATCTGTTCCCACTGGCATGCAATGGCCTACTCTTCTCAAAGGTGGAAAAGGTTTTAACATGTGCGCAACATGTTCACACATGGTACCTCTGTTTACAGTCTTTATATTCTTTTTATAGTCTTTTAATATTTTAAATTCTCAGCTACAGCTCTGAAGTTCACCAATGGTGACATATTGCATATGCAACCATTTTTACCCACCATTAAGGTAGCCACATTCCGACGTCGGAGGTGATGTCTAAAGACAATACCAGTGCGCATGCAGGATTTTGTAAATTTTCAAATTGTCCCGACAATGCAATGGCTTACTCTTCCAAAAGGCAGAGCAGGTTTTAATGTGTGTGCAAGATGGTATGCACATGTTCGCATATAATTATGTATATATGGGTTATTCTCAGAAACATGTGAGGTTTTTGTGACATAGACCTTGAAAAATAAATGTCATTGGAAGTTTATGGCTTTTTGTTATATTTTAGAGTACTCTGTCATAATCTGCATTCTTTTGAAAAAATTATGAAATATTAATTGGTTTCCTAGTATTTGATGAATTAAAGTTCTATTTTTAGCCGTGTTGCGGTTGTGACATGGAAACCAAAAGTAGCATAAATAAATCTTTGTACTCAGAATATCAAACAAAAAACACTCCAAAATGCTGTTGTTTTCATTATAAACAAATCTAACATTTGGAAGTATGACAATCACTGACAAAGCATATTTTTGGCCATTTTTT
>CM054144.1:40785542-40813042 GCA_028751875.1 Rapana venosa
GTGTGTGTTGTTGGGGGGGGTTGGTGGTGGTGGTGGATGGGTGTGTGTGTGTGGGGGGATGAGTGTGTGTGTAGTGTGTATGTGTTTGTGTAGTATGGGTAGAGGGTGGGAGGATATGTGTGTTGTGTGTAGTAGTAGTAGTAGTAGTAGTTCTTCAGTTTAACGTCCTTCCACTAAACAGTGATATCAGACGGGAAAGTGTGTGTGTGTGTGTGTGTGTGTGTGTGTGTGAGGGGATGCATATAGCTAATCATTGACTATTAACAAATATTAATAATATAAAGCGTAAAAAAGAACTTTGAAAAGATAGAAATAACAGCTCGAACACTAACTTTGCAATTTCTACAACTAAATAAAATACAATGTACTATAGGTATCTGATAAAAGGACAATGAGTTAATGACAATACATTATCTTTCATTAAAGGGGTGTCTTTAAGTATTTGTATGTGTAAGTAAAGTAAGTCTTCAATTTTAACGTCTTTCCACTTTAAGTGATACCAGACGGCCCTAGAATAGGAGACTGAATGAAATAGATGGATAGATAGATAGATAAATCTAATCTGTGTGGTGCGTGCGAGTGTGTGTGTGTGTGTGTGTGTGTGTGTGTGTGTGTGTGTGTGTGTGTGTGTAATAACGAGTAATAACAAGGGAAATACACAAATAGTATTCTTAACATAAACAGATCAAGAACAACATTAAAAAAAAGAAAAGAAGGAAAAAAGAAGAAATTCAAACAGAACTACAACTACAATAAATGCCCTATAGGACTTAATAATAAACTTTTAGCAATGTCAAATGTTAGCTATGTGTGTGTGTGTCCCTATGGTGTGTGTGTGTGTGTGATATGTGTGTGTTGTTAGTATGTGGTATGTGTGTGTGGTGTATATGTGTGTGTAGTGTGTGTGCACGTGCGTGCGTGCGCGCGCTTAGGGAAGGAGAGAGGAGGGTAAAGTGTGTGTGTGTGTGTGTGTGTGTGTGTGTGTGTGTGTGCATTTATTCATATATCTATTGACTTATTTAGTATTGATTGTCTGTGTGTTTGTTTGCCTATTTTTCAACTTGATGTGTGCTTGATATTTAAAAAAAATCTGTTTTAATCTCTATACCCACTCGTTTCCTTACTTTTGGGGAGTCGTGTATATTTTTCTTTTATCTCTTTATTTATTTATTCAGTCGTTTAGATGGGAATCTCTTTATGTAGTCACTGGTTTCTTTATTTGCTTTTGTTCACGTGCCCATTTCTGCACGCACTAATGCGTATATTGATTCATTTGCACTAGCTAATGTAGGTTTTGTTCAGTCAAACGTTTCTTGTACTGCTCTCTCTCTCCCCCTCTCTCTCCCCCCTCTCTCCTTTCCTCTCTCTTTCACCTCTCTTTCTTCCTCTCTCTCCCTATCCCCCCTCTCTCTCATCCTCTCTCTCTCTCCCTCTCTCTCGTTCTCTCTCTCCCTTTCTCTCTTTCACCCCCTCTCTTTCTTCCATTCTCTCTTTCCCTTCTCTATCTCCTTCTCTTTCTCCCCTCTCTCTCCCTCTCTTTATCTCCGGATACACCCTATCACGAGAGGCAATGACCTAGACATGATTACATTATCGGAATTACCCCTATCTCTCCCTCCCTCTCCCTATCTTCCCCCCTCTCTCTCTCCCTACCTTTCTCTCCCCCCTCTCTCTTTCTCTCTCCCACCTTTCTCTCTCTATCTCTCCCTCTGTCTCTCTTCCACCCCTCTCTCCCTTTCTCCTCTCTCTCTCCCTTCTCTCTCCCCTGTTCTCTCTCTCCCTTTCTCCTTCTCTCTCTCTATCCCCTTCTCTCTCCCTACATCTCCCTCCCCCCCTCTCTCTTCCTCTCTGCTTCCCATACCCCCCTCTCTCTCTGTCTCTCTCCAAATCCCCAACTCTCTCTCTCCCTCCCAATCTATCTCTCACTCTCCCACCCTTCCCCCGTCTCTCTCTCTCTCACTCTCTTTCTACCTCCCTCCCTCTCCCCCCCTCCTCTCTGTCTGTCTGTCTGTCTGTCTTTCTGTCTGTCTGTCTGTCTGTCTGTCTCTCTCTCTCTCTGTGTCTGTGTGCTGGCCTCTCTGTGTACTCCTCTGTGGTATGCCACCACTGTGTCCAGATGCCGTTGGTCCCTACCTGCCTGTGCTCAGCATCTTCGTCAACCTGATGCTGATGATGTCCCTGTCTGCCGTCACCTGGCTGCGGCTGGTGGTATGGATACTGATAGGTAGGTGACTGTCTCAGTGCCATCTTTTACAGGTATGAACACAGGTAAGGATGCTGATAGGTAGGTGGCTGTCTCAGTGCCATCTTTTACAGGTATGGATACAGGTATGGATGCTGATAGGTAGGTGACTGTCTCAGCGCCATCTTTCACAGGTATGGATGCTGATAGGTAGGTGACTGTCTCAGCGCCATCTTTCACAGGTATGGATGCTGATAGGTAGGTGACTGTCTCAGTGCCATCTTTCACAGGTATGGATACAGGTATGGATACTGATAGGTAGGTGGCTGTCTCAGTGCCATCTTTCACAGGTATGAATACAGGTATAGATACTGATAGGTAGGTGGCTGTCTCAGTGTCATCTTTCACAGGTATGAACACAGGTATGGATGCTGATAGGTAGGTGGCTGTCTCAGTGCCACCTTTCACAGGTATGGATACAGGTATGGATACTGATAGGTAGGTGGCTGTCTCAGTGCCATCTTTCACAGGTATGAATACAGGTATAGATACTGATAGGTAGGTGGCTGTCTCAGTGTCATCTTTCACAGGTATGAACACAGGTATGGATGCTGATAGGTAGGTGGCTGTCTCAGTGCCACCTTTCACAGGCATGGATACTGATAGGTAGGTGGGTTCAGGGCAGGTAGGAGCACAATCGAACAGATTTTTAACTGCAACATCCTGATGGAAAAACATCTTCAACATCAGAGAGACCTGTTCCACAACTTCATCGACTTCAAGAAGGCTTTCGACAGAGTATGGCACGAAGGCCTGTGGCAGGTCCTCAGAATGTTTGGCATTGAAGAAGGACTAGTGCAAACCATTCAAGCACTATACAACACCGCAAGCAGTGCAGTCCTTCTGAACAATCAGGTCGGAGACTACTTCAAAATCACAGTTGGGGTCCGACAAGGATGCCTGTTATCTCCAGTCCTGTTTAATCTGTTCTTGGAAAACATTATGAGAGAGACCCTCCATCTCCATTGGCGGCAGACCCCTCAACAACTTGCGGTTTTCCGATGACATTGACATCATGGGCGGAAGTAACACCGAGCTGCAAGATCTTACGACCAGACTTGAGAACAGAGCTGGAGCATGTGGGATGGAGGTGAGCTCGGAGAAAAGTAAAGTACTTGTGAACAGCACGAGCAACGCCACTGCTAAAATTTACATGAACGGCCAACAACTGGAGGAGGTAGACGCTTTTAAATACCTTGGCGCTACACTCACAAAGGACGGGCGATCAACGACAGAAATCAAAGTCAGAATAGCCATGGCAACATCTTCCATGACAAAACTCACCACCATATGGAAAAGTAAAGAGATCAGTTTCCCAATCAAACTAAAGCTCTACAAAGCCCTAATTCAGACTATCCTGCTGTACGGAAGTGAAACCTGGACATTGACTGCTGAAACAGTAAAGCGAATCCAGTCATTTGAAACAAAATGCCATAGAAAACTGCTGGGCATATCCTGGAGAGAACGAAAGACCAATGAATTTGTCAAGAGTCAAATAACACGCTGGCAGGTCCACAGGAACCCCTTCTCACCATCGTCAAGAAGAAAAAGCTGACATGGTTCGGCCACGTCACCCGCCACAACACTCTGCCAAAAACAGTACTGCAGGGAACACTCGAAGGTGGCAGAAAGAGGGGAAGACAGAACAAGTCATGGATGGACAACATCAGAGAATGGACCAGGATAAATGACTCGGCACTACTGCGCAGAGCCGAGGACCGAGATGGATGGAGGAGGCTTACCACGGCATCGTCTTTCGTGTCTCCCCAACGACCGCCAAGGTCATGGGTCTGATGATGATGATGATGAGGTAGGTGGCTGTCTCAGTGCCATCTTTCACAGGTATGGATACAGGTAAGGATGCTGATAGGTAGGTGGCTGTCTCAGTGCCATCTTTCACAGGTATGGATACAGGTATGGATGCTGATAGGTAGGTGGCTGTCTAAGTGCCATCTTTCACAGGTATGGATACTGATAGGTAGGTGACTGTCTCAGTGCCATCTTTCACAGGTATGGATACAGGTAAGGATGCTGATAGGTAGGTGGCTGTCTCAGTGCCATCTTTCACAGGTATGGATACAGGTATGGATGCTGATAGGTAGGTGACTGTCTCAGTGCCATCTTTCACAGGTATGGATGCTGATAGGTAGGTGACTGTCTCAGTGCCATCTTTCACAGGTAAGGATGCTGATAGGTAGATGGCTGTCTCAGTGCCATCTTTCACAGGTATGGATACAGGTATGGATGCTGATAGGTAGGTGGCTGTCTCAGAGCCATCTTTCCAAGGATAGATACTGATAGGTAGGTGACAGTCTCAGTGCCATCTTTCACAGGTATGGATACAGGTATGGATGCTGATAGGTAGGTGACTGTCTAAGTGCCATCTTTCACAGGTAAGGATGCTGATAGGTAGGTGACTGTCTCAGTGCCATCTTTCACAGGTATGGATACAGGTATGGATGCTGATAGGTAGGTGACTGTCTAAGTGCCATCTTTCACAGGTAAGGATGCTGATAGGTAGGTGACTGTCTCAGTGCCATCTTTCACAGGTATGGATACAGGTATGGATGCTGATAGGTAGGTGGCTGTCTAAGTGCCATCTTTCACAGGTATGGATACAGGTAAGGATGCTGATAGGTAGGTGACTGTCTCAGCGCCATCTTTCACGGGTATGGATACAGGTACGGATACTTAAAGTGATAGTTAGATGTGACTTGTTGCCATCTTTCACAGGTATGGATAGTGATAGGTATACTGACAGGTATAGATTCTGACAGGTATAGATACTGACAGGTATAGATACTGACAGGCATAGATACTGACAGGTATATATGCTAATTAGTAAGTGACTGGCTGCCATCTTTCACAGGTATGGATACTGATAGGTAGGTGACTCAATGCCATCTTTCTCAGGTATGAATTCTCATAGGTAGGTGAATGGCTCAGTACCAGATTTCACAGGTATAGATACTTATAGGTAGGCGAATAGGTGCTGTTTTCACAGGTATAGGTACTGATAGGTAGGTGACTGGGTGCCATCTTTCACAGGTATGGATACCGATAGGTAGGTAGGTGACTCAATGCCAACTTTCACGACAAAACAATAACAATATAAAAAATAACAGAGAAACATAGAGGCTAGGACGGGGGGTGTTACATAACAGGAAAATCAGGCCATGTTCTAGAATGGCTGCTGATGTATGGACAATACATACTTGTAAAAACACTAGACATACACAGGTAAGCGGGAAAATAGGCAGACTAGGATTTCGATTGGCAGGGAGGCAGCGAAACTGACAGGCAGACAGGCAGGCATAAATTTCGCACGCACACACACACACACACACACACACATACACAAACACCACACACCACACACACACACACACACACACAACACACACACAACACACACACACACACACACGATGTGGCAAATCTAAAACTCAATTTGTCACTACAAGAATGTTATCAGATCGTTGCAAAAAAGCGATGCAAGTGTTATTCAAGTATGAGAAAAATAGCCTTGATTGTTTAGAACATATGAAGAAATGGTAAAACCCGGGTCTGTTATTGAAATACAGGAAACCGATTCCTTATCGTATTGAGCAAATTGTTTGTCTGGCTTGCCGATGTAGATAGAACTGTTTAAAGACAATATATGTTGGATATGTCTCTTGGATATGCGGCCATAGTATCACTATTGATCGTATAATATGTAAAAAGGGAAAGGTGTCCCATAACCTATGTGGTCGTAGGGGAGTGAGGCATCAGAGACCTCAACTTCTCCAGGGGCCAGCACTCTGAGGGCGGCGCTAGGGGACCATAGCTAAGCCAAGGCGCGCAGACGGTCACCCATCCAAGTGGTAACCACGCTCACTGCTGCTTAACCCTAGCTGGGGAAAGGGAGTGCTCTGACCACTGAGCTATCCCGTCCCCATTTTGATATGTAGCATGCTAAAAATTTAAAGACGTGTTCTTATCATAGCATCGTCATCACTGATATTTAGTAATCCTTTACTGGGGTACATTTTTAAAAAAAAAATCGTTATTTAACACACCTGTGGGTACATTATTATGATCATCATTGACTTTAAAGACATTATCCTTCTGCAGATTAGATTGTTTATTATTGGTTAGGGTCACAAATATAGTTTTATTTTTCATTTGTTAGAAATTGGGATCTTTACTATTCTGTACTTGAGGGTTAGGGAACGGGATAGCTCAGTGGTCAGAGCACTTGCTTTCCCCCAGCTAAGGTTCACAGCTAAGGTTAAGCAGCGTTGAGCGTGGTTACCACTTGGATGGGTGACACTTTGCGTACCCTGGCTTCCGTACAGTCCCCCAGTTCACCCAGCTGTTAATGGGTGCCTGCCTCTTTAGGGTCAGGGAAGGTAAAGCAGCGAGGGAGAGTAGATGGGCGCCGCCCTCAATATGCTGGTCCCTGGAGAAGTTGAGGTCTCTGATGCCTCACTCCCTACGACCACATTGGTTATGGGACACCTTTACCTTAATTAAGGGTTACTTTAGATGTACACTTTCCGAACTGTTCATAGTAGATTTAGTAAATTAACCCCCTACCCATCTTCCAGAATCCTTTCCCCCCTCATCCCCACTCTTTTTTTTGTGTCTATCACATTTTGTGAAGAGAACAGATGACAGAATTCACAAATCCGCATACACACGGGGACTGAATGTAAAAAAGCACATAAGTGCTTATTCCGTTATCCTCGATATAAAAGAATAAAAAAAGAGATGTAAAATGAATTCAAACACACACACACACACACACACGCGCGCGCGCGCGCGCGCGCACGCACGCACGCACGCACACTCTCACACAAACACACACACACAGACACACAGACACACAGACAGACACACAGACAGACACACAGACAGACACAGACACACACACACACACACACACACACACACACACACACACACACACACACACACACACACACACACACACACACACACACACACACACACCACACGGTTCGGGATAACTTAGTGGTTAGGACATTGGGTTCGGAATCTGACGACCCGTGTTCGAATCGTGTTCAAGGGGATTTTCACGGGAGTTAACATCAGTGCAGACTCTCTCTCCTCAAAAGTCCTGCAGATGAGACTATAAACCGAGGCCCCGTGTGCGAACGCAGGAAGAACATCTTTCCCATACGTTAAAACCCGTTCCGCTTTTCGAAAGAGTAGACCATTGTGTGTCGGTGAGAATAGATGACAAAATTTACAAACCGCATACACACGGGGACTTGATGTAAAAAAGCACATGAAAGCTTATTCCACTATCCTCGGTATAAAAGATTAAATAAGTAAATAATAAAATCACACACACATTCACGCACGCACGCACGCACACACACACGCACGTTTCAACATGTTTATATTGTGGTTTATTATTCAATATAACGTTACATGTAGCAAGTGTGTGTGGGGTGGGGGTTGGGAAATGCAGGTGTCACCGATGTCATTATTGTCATAATAAATGTTATATGGCCCAAATTTATCCAGTCATATGTATGATATATATATATATATATATATATATATATATATATATATATAGAAGTCCCAATCTGTCGATGGGGATGATACAATATTAGACCTGATATGCTTTGGTTCTGTGTGTGTGTGTGTGTGTTGTGTGCGCGCGCGCGCACGCACGCGTGTGTGTGTGCGTGCGTGCGTGCGTGTGTGTGTGTGTGTGTGTGTGTGTGTGAGGGGGGGGGGTTGTGTTAAAATGGTTTTTAAGAAAATCGTATATTTATTTTCGATGTGTGTTTGTATCTTTTTTGTTTGTTTTGTTATCGTTTTTTTCTTTGTTTTGTTGTTGTTTATCTGTTTTGGCATATGTTGCTTGTGGTGTGTGAGTGGTGTGTGTGTGTGTTTGTGTTTGTAGTAATTGTTGATGTGTGTGCATGCGCTTTGATTTGTCTTTGCAAGATATAGCGCTATATAAATTCCATTTCTTCTTCTTCTTTTTCTTCTTCTTCTTCTTTTTTTCTTCTTCTTCTTCTTCTTCTTCTTTTCTTCTTCTTCTTCTTCTTCTTCTTCTTCTTCTTCTTCTTCTTCTTCTTCTTCTGTATGTGTGTGCATCGGTTTTTTAATTTTGTTTTTATGAGTGTATTTTAAAAATATTTGTTGCGTTTGTTTGATTTCTATGGCTTGTTTTGTTTAGGTTTTTATTCTAATAATTATATGCATAGATATGGGGGTTTTTTTGATGGATGGTTTGATGACAAAAACCCCAATAGCACTGCTTACTGAACATGCCATCAGAAAATAAAAGTTTGACTTTGACACACATTAATGATGAGGATAAAAAAGGATAATAGTGTTTAATGATGATACTGATAACGATTGAGCGCTTTGATTTGTTGCTTTACAAGATTCAGCGCTATATAAATTCCATACATTATTATTATTATTATTATTATATTATTATTATTATTATTATTATTATTATTATTATTATTATTATTATTATTATTATTATTATTATAACGACGACGACGACAATGATGATGATGATGACGACGACGCCAACGACGACGAAGACCATGATGATGACGATCATGTTTATAATGATGATGATTGTTTTATTGATGACCATGGTGATGTCGACGACGATGATGATAAGGATGATGATGAACTTCTTCTTTCTTCTTCTTCGTTCATCTTCTTTCATTCTTTCATCTGCCGCTGGTGCCTTTCGGCGTCGCGGGGAGACACAGACGTCTGTCTGCAGCAAGGCGGGAGGCTTGATGTAGTGACAGGTCATGGGCTCGCAGGGTGTCAGCCACGGAGTCGCTCCATCGTCTCCTTGGTCTACCTCTGGCTTTCCAGCCATTGTGTTTGGTGGTGTATGCCCGTAGGGCTGGTTGGTTGGGCGGCATTCTAGTGAGGTGACCAAACCACCTGATCCTTTGTTGTTCGATATGGTGGAGAATTGGTGTTAGTCCGACCATGTCTCTGATCACCTCATTCTTGATCTTGTCGCGTCTGGTCTTGTTGACAGCTTTTCTCAGGCAGCGCATTTCACATGTGACCAATTTTCTCTCTAAGGCTTTTGTTAGGGCCCATGTCTGACACTGGTATGTGAGTGTTGGAACGAAGATAGCGTTGATGAGTTTTGCCTTGGGGCTCATTGGGATGCTGGAATGTTTTAGAAGGGGGGCGAGTTGGTAACTGACTGCGTTCACTTTCTGGCATCTTGTTTCTATCTCTCTGTCCAATGTTCCATCTTCAGTGAAGAGGCTGCCAAGGTATTTAAATTCTTTGGTCTGTTTCAGCTGGGTGCCGTTGATGTTGATGTCCAGCTTTCCTGGATTTCTACTGACAGACATAACTTCTGTTTTGGTTATACTGATCTTCATGTCACACCTCTCGCAGCTTGTGTTGAGTTGGTCTGTGTGTTCTTGAAGAGCTGCTTTGTTCTGATTCATCAGGGACTGGTCGTCAGCAAATAATAGTTCGTTCAGGGCCTCAAGATCTGGGTTGGCTTCCTTTTTAATCTGGTCCATGTAGATCACGAAGAGATGGGGAGAGAGTACGCAGCCTTGCCTGACCCCTGATGTAACCGGGAACCAGTCGGATGTTCCACTGGCTGTTCGGACTGCGCTCATACTGTTGGCATAGATTGCTCTGATGTTATCAAGCAACTGCCCCTTCACGTCGTACTGCTCCAGGATCTTCCAGAGCTTGTCTCTGTTGACTCGGTCAAAAGCTTTTTCTTGATCAACGAATACTGTATGCAGGTCTTGGTTGTATTCGATGGCTCTTTCACACAGCTGTCGGAGTGCGAAAATGGCATTTGTGCACCCTCTTCCTTTCCGAAAGCTGAACAACAACGTTAAAAACAGCACGTATGTTGATAAATATAATCAACGGTTCATCATAGTGCTAAGGTACAAGACCACTTGAACAATAGTATGGCGCCTTGAGCATTGTCTTCCATTTTCAATCTAATCATAGCCTTTTTCTGCAATTTTTGTTTTTTTGATGATAATAATAATGATAATAATAATAATAATAATAATAATGATAATAATAATAATAATCATCATCATCATCGTCGTCGTCGTCGTCGTCGTCGTCGTCACCACCACCACCACCACCACCACCATCACCATCATCATCATCATCATCATGAATGGAATTTATATAGCGCTGTATCTTGCACAGACAAATCAAAGCGCCTGCATTCAACTCATTCATACACAGTCATGCAATCAATAGCAATTAATAGTTCTAACAAGTCCAAATGTACACACACACGCACGCACGCACGCACGCACGCACGCACGCACACCCACACACACACACACACCCACACACACACACCCACACACACACACACAGGTTACACACTTTGTCAGGATGATGGGACTTTGGCTGTGGAAAGCAGGGACAGCTATGAAATGAAACAGGAGAGGAAAATCCTAGGTTTGAAACAAATCTCTATCAGATCTCTCTATTTTGATCTCTATCACACACTAGCCCTTTTTGTAAGTCACTTTAACTGGTTTTGATTATTTTTTTTATTCCGCTTGATTATTTAGTCATTTCTTATACACCGTACATTTCTAAGGTGTGCTTATTGTTGAGTTCTTATCAAGAAAATTTTTAATTACAGCATTTTTTAAAAACAAAAAGTGGCCCAGGTGGCCCTTCGGCAGTAATTGAGGTAAGCTAAGTACCATGACCTGTACTAAATGCTGTTCTGTTTTAAACTGTCATGTTAAGATTCAGTTCAGCTAAGATAACGACCCCCAAATCCTCTGAAATGGGAGTATGGCTGCCTATAAGGGGACGGGATAGCTCAGTGGTCGGAGCACTCGCTTTCCCCCAGCCAAGTTAAGCAGCGTCGAGCGTGGTTACCAGTTGGATGGGTGACCGTTTACCGCGCCTTGGCTTCAGTACAGTTCCCCCAGCTGTAAATGGGTACCTGCCCTCTTTAGGGTCAGGGAAGGTAAAGCAGCGAGGGAGAGGAGATAGGCGCCGCCCTTAATATGCTGGCCCTAGAGAAGTGAGGTCTCTGACGCCTCGCTCCCCTACGACCTTATAGGTTATGGGACTCCTTTACCTTTTTTATGTGGATGTACTTGGAAAGAGTCATATGAGCAAACTTTTTTTTCGACGGGGATAGTGGAAATGCAGTCATGTGTTTATTTTTACATCCAGTTCCCGTGTGTATGCAGTTTTGTAAACTTTGTCATCCTTTCTGTGTGCACTCAATGGTCTCACAGAGATTGCCAGGTGGGATGAGTGAGTCAGAGTACTTCTTGTTGGTGAGCCAGAGGGTGGGGGTGGGGTTAAGCGCAACGGCAACATCAACAACATCAACAACAGTAACAACAACAACAGCAAAAATCAACAACGTAACGACAACAACTACGCAACAACATCATCAACAGCATCATCATCAACAACAACAGCAACGCAAGAACATCAACGCAACAACATCAACAACAAGATCATCATCATCATCATTAACAACAGCATCATCATCATCAACAACAATAACAGCAACGACAACAATGCAACAACATCAACAACGACAAAAACAACAATAATAACAACATCAACAACTGCAATAACAACAACAATGCAACAACATCTTAACGACAACAACAACAGCATCAACAACATCAACGACAACGACAAAATCTATCTATCTATCTATCTATTCTATCTATCTATCTATCTGTCCCGTAGTCTGACGACCGTGGGGGCACCCTCAAAGACTCAACAACCAGTTCCCTCCATTCTTCTCTCTGTTCTGCCTTTCTCAGGGTTTTGTTGAGTTCTAGGCCTGTCCATTCACTGATGTTATCCTCCCAGCTCTTCCTTGGTATGCCTCTTCTTCTTCCTCCTTGGACAGTGCCTTGCAAAACTGTCTTTGCAAGTCCTTTGGATCTTGTGACATGCCCATACCATTTAAGTTTACGTTTTTTCACGATCGTTAGAAGGTTCTCATAGGGTCCAATGGTTTGCTGGATTCTGTTATGCACGCTTTCGTTGCTTATGTGGTCTTTGTAGGAAAATGTCTGGTTATATTGTCAACCTTTACGGACACCGGCAGACTTCACAGCTGTTCCTAGTTGCCTACAGTACATGCTGTGTGTTAACTATCTCACCACTCACTCTTCCCATGGACAGCTCTTTTAATGTGTTTTTTTAAACTTTAAATACTATGATCGATCGATCAATCAATAGATAGATTGCTTGCTTGCTTGCTTCATTGCTTCTTTGTTTGCTAGGTTCATTCATTCATTCATTCAATCATTCATTAATTCATTGATTGATTGATTCACTGGTTTTAGGCCTAACCCATTAAAGTACTCTTCTATTCTACAGGTTTGGTAGTCTATTTCGCATACGGTGTACGCCACAGTCAAGAAAACGAGAGCAGTAGCCAGAGTCCGACGCCACAATCAGAGAAACAACTGACTTCTAACGGCCACGACAAGCTTACCTCACGGTCAGAAGAAAGCCCACTAGCACCACCAGAAAGCACGAGGGATTGAACACTGGGAAACCAACGACAGCAGAAAAGAGGGATTTAGCATCAGAAACAAGGGACTGTACTCCTGCAGCGACAGAGCATTGACCTGCAGTAACATCGATCTAAAGTGAGCCAGCTACCAGTAGAGACAGTGGATTTCCTACCAGCAACAACAGGACGTTTAGCAAAGACAAGGGATTTGTGCTGAGATGAGGACACAACTTTTGATTAGCTTACCAGCAACACAAAAGTGGATTCACACCAGCTGAAAAATGGTTTGACTGTGAAAGGAATTCAGGTGATGTGAAGCAAGATTAGAACCAGCAAAAAAGTTTAAAAATGGTTAGAAATAACAAAAGAAATTTAACAATAGTATTTAGAACTAACAAAAGAAAGGTACGTAAAAGAACCCACGGCAACAAGGGAATTGTTCCTGGCAAAATTATTATTTAAAAAGCCACTCTGGTAGCGAAAAATATAGTTACCGACAGGAAAATAAAAAAAAATAGGTGGCGCTGCTCTTGTGGCGACGCGCTCTCCCCAGGGAGAGCAACCCGAATTTTCAGGCAGAGAAATCTGCCGTGACTTAAAGTGGTATACAATACTGTATACAATACAATACAAAGTTAATAATTTAGAACGAGCAAAAGAAAGCTAACAATGTCAACAGTCTTCTTCTTCCTCGAATGCTCAGACATCAACTATTGTTGTCTGCTATAAATTATAAGGGAAAATGCGTCACGCTGCCATTAAGCGCCTGACAAGTCAGGCCAGCGCATCGACTTCGGCATAGGCGAGAACTGTTATCTTTTAAGCCTTTCTGGAAAAAAAGGCAGGAGATTGGACCAAGAAGGCAGAAATTGGACTCGGTTTCACTGGAGCTAGTTTTGTTCATAGTGCTTAGTCCCCTAGTGAGGTGAGGTGATTTTTTAATTAAAAATTCTAAAAAAATATTTTATATCGAGGATAATGGAATAAGCACTTATGTGCTTTTTTACATCTAGTCCCCGTGTGTATGCAGTTTTGTAAATTTTTGTCATCTGTTCCCACCGGCACACAATGGCCAACTCTTACGAAGAGTGGAACGTGTGCGCAAGATGTTCTGCGTGCGTTCGCACACGGGGCCTCGGTTTATAGTCTCATCCGAAGGACTTTTGGGGAGAGTGGAGTCGGCACTGATGTTAACTCCAGGGGAAAATATCCCCTTGAACGGGAATCGAACCCGGGTCGTCAGATTGCGAGCGCAATGGTCTGATCACTAGGCTATCCCGTCTCTCGATTTGGAAGAAAACAAACTTTTTGATCTTTCTAAATTGCACATTTGTAACTCAGTGTTCCACATTGAAATGGTATCCCTGAAAAATGTCACTTGTATTAGCCTCTTGCCGTTATTAAAACCTGTTTCCATGAAATGTATCGCCACCAAGGTGAGGTGAGGTGAAGAGTCCCTTTCGCTGCTGCGACATTGATAAGTGCTCAGTCTCCTTCGTTGGTGCTAACCCCTTGTTGACAGTGCTGAATCCCTGTTGACATCACCCCCCATCCTCCTGGGGATGCCAGGGGCCTGTCAGTATAAATAAGCATCCCCACCTTTTGGAAATTCTGTGCCAGAAATTTCCTCTTTTCTCTCACTCTCTTTGTTTCTGCCTTGTTCCTTTTCTTCCCGTCACCTCCTTCTTGTCCATTTTCGGCCTTCTTGTTCCGTTCTCCTGCCTGTTTTCTTACTGACGATTTGGAAGAAAAAACCTTTTTGATCTCTCTAAATTGCACATTTGTAATTCAGTGTTCCACATTGAAATGGTATGTCTGAAAATGTCAATTGTATTAACCTCTTGCCGTTATGTAAAACCTGTTTCCATTAAATGTATCGCCAACAATTTCATAGGCCACGCACAAACTCTTACATGTGTTTTTATTATATCATTAATGTTTGATGAGATTATTTCCATACCGCAGAGAGAGAGAGAGAGAGAGAGAGAGAGAGAGAGAGAGAGAGAGAGAGAGAGAGAGTGTGTGTGTGTGTGTAGTGTTGTGGTATGTATATATGTATGTATGTTGTGTATGTATGTATGTATGTATGTATGTATGTATGTATGCATCCCCTGGAGTTACCATGCGTGTGTGCGTGGTATGCATGTATGTATGTATATATGTATGTATGTATGTATGTATGTATGTATGTATGTATGTATGTATGTATGTATGGGGACGGAATAGCTCAGTGGTCGGAGCACTCGCTTTCCCCCAGCCAAGTTAAGCAGCGTCGAGCGTGGTTACCAGTTGGATGGGTGACCGTTTGCGCGCCTTGGCTTCAGTACAGTTCCCCCCAGTTCACCCAGCTGTAAATGGGTACCTGCCCTCTTTAGGGTTAGGGAAGGTAAAGCAGCGAGGGAGAGGAGATGGGCGCCGCCCTTAATATGCTAGCCCTAGAGAAGTGAGGTCTCTGACGCCTCGCTACCCTACGACCTTATAGGTTATGGGACTCCTTTACCTTTTATGTATGTATGTATGCATCCCCTGGAGTTAGCATGCGTGCGTGCGTGCGTGTGTGTTGTGTATGTATGTGTGTGCGTGTGTGCGCGTGCATACGTGTGTGCGCGTGCGTGCGTGTGCGCGCGTGCGTGCGTGTGTGTGCATGTATTTCTACATACAGAGGTGTTTATAACATGCTCCTCATGGTTCAAAGACAGAAAAATATCCACAAGTTTTGATGAAGATGCACTCTTGAACTTTAACAATTGGTTGATTGATTGATTGATTGCCTTCTTGACTGGTTATTTAATTGGTTTGATTTAACGACAGGCTGAAGTTTTTTGTTTTCATAATATACAACTGTAATAAATAACTGAATGATAAATTGCCTTCTTGATTGGTTAATTGATTGATTGATTGAATGAATACTTCTTTGAACCACACACAACACACACCACACACACACACACACACACACACACACACACACACACACACACACACACACCACACACACACACACCTCTCTCTCTCTCTATCTCTCTCTCTCTGTCTATCGCATGGTATTTGAAGCTGGGAAACGCCCAACAATTTCTTATTTGTGGGTGTGTTTCCTTTTTTTTATTTTATAAATAGAAGCAATAATTTCCTAGCTGTTTTTTGTATGGAAGTTATTTAGCTTTGGCATCAGGCTAATGGCATGGTATACATATATGGATAATAGCATGAGTGTGTCATATTATTTTGTTTATTTATTTTATTTGTTCTTTTATATTGAGGTTAATGGAATAAGCACTCGTGTGCTTTTTTACATTCAGTCCCGGTGAGTATGCGGTTTTGTAAATTCTGTCATCTGTTCCCACCGGCACACAATGGCCTACTCTTTCGAAAAGCGGAACAGGATTTAAGGTGTGCACAAGATGTTCTGCGTGCGTTCGCACACGGGGCCTTGGTTTATAGTCTCATCCGGACTTAATGGGAGAGTGGAGATTACACTGATGTCAACTCCAAGTGAACAATTCCCTTGAACGAGATTCGAACCTGGGTAAAATAGAGTGGGCTGTATCCATGGGGTAAGAATAACAGCTGGGGTTAGGGATGGGGTAAATCTATGGTAGGGCTAGTGACTTTAAAAACAAAGCAAAAACAAAAGCATCACACTTTCTCTCCCCCATTCTTCTTGTTCTTCTTCGACGTCGTCGTCGTCGTTGTCGTTGTCATCATCGTCGTCGAACTCTCAGACAGCAAATATTGTTGTCTGTCATATGGGCAAAAATGCGTTGCGCTGCCATTAAGCGCCTGACAAGTCAGGCCTAGCGCCTCCGACATCCGGCGTGGGAGAGAATTGCTATCCTTTAAGTCTGTCAGGAACAAAAGGCAGGATAATGGACAAGAAGGAGGAGGCAGAAAGAAAAGAGCAAGGCAGAAACAAAGAGAGGGGCAATAAAGAGGGAATTACTAGCACAGTTTTTTTCCCCAGAAGGTGAAGATGTTATTCATACTCACAGACCCCCTCAATCCCCACGGGAAAGGGGTGGGGGTGGAATCTCAGTCATCTTTCAAAGCAAAATGACATCCTTCTGTAAGCCTCCGACCTTAACTTGTATCAATCAATCACCGATGAACGTTTGCCCTTGGCTAAAAATGTAACTAACACACAGTGTATGTGTGTCCGTCGTGTCCGACGATGACCTCCAAAACAGCAGAGGAGGCAGCTGCTGTTTTGGAAACTGGGCAGAAATTTGATTATAGTGGAGATGCCTTGCCCACAGCACATCCCCAATCTCTCGCCCAAGTGGGCATAAGGACAGTCAGCGTTGGAGATGCTCTCCAAAGGCCAACCAGCCCCCAGGGCTGCAGCACATGACTGTGCGAGTCAAGCCTCCTAGTCAGAGAGTCATAGTCGATCACTAAAGACTAAGCTGTAAAGTGGAATTCCATGAGTGGGAAAGCCACTGGTCACACAGCCTATCACCTTGTTGTTGCCCCCAGCGTCAATGGTTTAATCAAGAACTGTGATAGAGCCCAGGCGCTGTAATTGTTCTTTAAATGGTTGCCAGTTATTGGTCGTGACATTACTCACCCCAGCACAATGACAAGCAAGTCAAGATGAGCACAGAGGTGGCCGACATGCCGACAACATCATGACTCTGTGACTATTGTGTGTCCCTGGTCAGATAGACAGCAAGCCCTGGCCGTGTTTGTGGCTATTGTGTGTCCCTGGTCAGATAGACAGCAAGCCCTGGCCGTGATTTCAGCAGTGCCTGACTGCCACAGGGAAGGGTCCCTTTAGCCTGAACCCATCCAGGCCCACCGCTGTGTCCGTCATTGATGCAAGCCAAGCACTGAAGCCTACCCACGTTACCATGTTGTTATGTTATAGAATGTTGTTTGAGATTGTCTTCAGTCATGACAAGCTCTTAGCACAACAACTTGCACTAGCCTTTCAACGACCCCCCCCCCCCCCCCATCCGTAAAAAAATAACACCCTGCAGCCAGAGAACGGCTGCCTCTGTGGTGAAGTAGTTGAGAAGAGTCATACACACGCCAACTTCCCAAGCAGTGAGTACTTCCTATCTCACAGTGATTCCCAGGTGGGATGAGTGAGTCAGAGTGCGTGTTCTGGGTGACCCCCAGGGTTTTCAGCCGGGCAACGCTTAAACCAACAAAAACAATGTATGTTACCACTCGCGGTTGGTCAGCAGCATCGACCACTGGCCGGTCTTTCTCTGTCGCTGTGTCCATGGTCAGACCGGACAGGCTGTGGTTTAGCTGTGCGAGTACAACTGGACCAAGACAGATTGACATGGACATACATGACACGTCAACCCCAGTCTTGGGACGGTACCTCATCCATCCATCCATCCATCCATCCATCCATCCATCCATCCATCCATCCATCCATCCATCCATCTATCCATATAGTAATCGTGCACCTGAAGATGAAATCTACTTCCCTTTCTACTGCCCAGCATACACTGAATTTCGGAAAACTTTCAGAAACTAGAATTTATCTCTATTAGATTCACAGGAACCTGAGCAAGTTTAGATCTGGCAAACTTTATATTCTATTCCTTCAAAAACAGAAAATCTTAATCCACTTTGCAGCAAAACATCCCTTAATTAGGCTTACTGGGTATGACATAAAATTGGGCTAATTTGGCAACGGCCAAAGACCCCTCTGTCTGTCTGTGTCTGTCTCTCTCAAGGAATTAGTTATATAAACTGATTTGCATATTAAATTATAATGAATGGCTGGATTTGTTTGTATCTACCCATTCCCCCTTGTTTATGGACACTCCGAGTCTGAACAATAAAATATTTTGTTTACTTGTCATCCGTCCGTCCATCCATTCATCCATCCGTCCGTCCGTCCATCCATCTACCATACATCTATCCATCCAACCATCCATCCATCTATCTATCTATCCATCCATTCATCCATCCGTCCATCTATCCATCCATCCATCCGTCCATGTGAATGACCGTTGAGGTGAAGGGCCATAATTAAAACTCCTGAAAGACAACCCCTCACACCTTTTGGTGTGACTCTTCCAACATTCACCAAGACCAAAATGGGGATCAGTCATTTGCGATGTGCTGTGCTGTGCTGTACTGTGGTACTCTGTGCTGTGCTGTGCTGTGGCACTCTGCGATGTGCTGTGCTGTACTGTGCTGTGGCACTATGCGATGTGCTGTACTGTGCTGTGCTGTACTGTGCTGTGGTACTCTGCGATGTGCTGTGCTGTACTGTGGTACTCTGCGATGTTCTGTGCTGTGCTGTACTGTGCTGTGCTGTGTTGTGCTGTGGTACTCTGCGATGTGCTGTACTGTGCTGTGGTACTCTGCGATGTGCTGTGCTGTACTGTGCTGTGGTACTCTGCCATGTGCTGTGCTGTACAGTACAGTGCAGTGCTGTGCTACTCTGCGATGTGCTGTACAGTGCTGTGCTACTCTGCGATGTGCTGTGCTGTATAGTGCTCTGCAGTGCTGTTCTGTGCTCTGTTGTAACAGTATTGTCTACCACTTTCATTTATGGCACATTTTCTTTTCATTGCGTGATTCCTTTTCCTCCCTGTCTGAAGTTGAGGCTGATCTCTTCAATGAGATTGCATCTTGCCTTCCTGTGTGCACATTCGTTTCCTTATGAGAGTGGCTAGTTCATTATCATTATGCTTTTCCTTCAAAAGCTTGCCAGGGACTACGCTCTTGTTCCCGAGGGTTCCTTTCTGTGCACTGAGTGTATTTTGTGCAGCTGTCCATAGTTAATGGTGTTGCCCAGAAGACCAGCAGTAGCCAGGTCACCAACCAAGGCCTAGGAGATGGGGATAATTCGTATTCAGACCGAAACCCAAAACCTAGGAATTTATTTGATGAATGCATTACCTCTAGACCCCTGCTCCACCATATCCCTCCCTGTGACACAATGGTTTGATGGCTCCTACTAACCTAGTCAGAGCACTCGCTTTCCCCCAGCCAAGTCAAGC
Source organism: Rapana venosa (assembly GCA_028751875.1). NCBI lineage: Eukaryota > Metazoa > Mollusca > Gastropoda > Neogastropoda > Muricidae > Rapana > Rapana venosa. The sequence continues at coordinate 40,805,278 of CM054144.1, forward strand.
AGCGTCGAGCGTGGTTACCAGTTGGGTGGGTGACCGATTGCGCACCTTGCCTTCAGTACAGTCTCCCAGCTGTAAATGGGTACATGCTCTCGTTAAAGTCAGGGAAGGTAAAGCAGCGAGGGAGATGAGATGGGCGCCGCTCTCAATACGCTGGACCCAAGAGAAGTGAGGTCTCTGACGCCTCGCTCCCCTTCGACCACATAGGGTATAGGACACCCTTTCCCTTTACTAACATAAGTCATGTGGAACGATATTGTACTGTAACATAGTGTTTGGTTTTCCATAAGAACATAAGTCATGTGGAACGATATTGTACTGTAACATAGTGTTTGGTTTTCCATAAGAACATAAGTCATGTGGAACGATATTGTACTGTAACATAGTGTTTGGTTTTCCATAAGAACATAAGTCATGTGGAACGATATTGTACTGTAACATAGTGTTTGGTTTTCCATAAGAACATAAGTCATGTGGAACGATATTGTACTGTAACATAGTGTTTGGTTTTCCATAAGAACATAAGTCATGTGAAGTTATATTGTTCTATAACATGGTAGTTGGTAGTTCCTCAGATTTATTGTGAACTGATAATGTTCTTTAACATAGTGGTCGGTGTTCCCTATGTTCTTTAACATAGTGGTCGGTGTTCCCTATGTTCTTTAACATAGTGGTCGGTGTTCCCTATGTTCTTTAACATAGTGGTCGGTGTTCCCTATGTTCTTTAACATAGTGGTCGGTGTTCCCTATGTTCTTTAACATAGTGGTCGGTGTTCCCTATGTTCTTTAACATAGTGGTCGGTGTTCCCTATGTTCTTTAACATAGTGGTCGGTGTTCCCTATGTTCTTTAACATAGTGGTCGGTGTTCCCTATGTTCTTTAACATAGTGGTCGGTGTTCCCTATGTTCTTTAACATAGTGGTCGGTGTTCCCTATGTTCTTTAACATAGTGGTCGGTGTTCCCTATGTTCTTTAACATAGTGGTCGGTGTTCCCTATGTTCTTTAACATAGTGGTCGGTGTTCCCTATGTTCTTTAACATAGTGGTCGGTGTTCCCTATGTTCTCTAACATAATGATTGGTGGTACGTAAGAACATACGTCATGTCAAATGATATTGTTCTCTAACATAATGATTGGTGGTCCGTAAGAACATACGTCATGTCAAATGATAATTATTGTTCTCTAACATAATGATTGGTGGTCCGTAAGAACATACGTCATGTCAAATGATAATTATTGTTCTCTAACATAATGGTTGGTGGTACGTAAGAACATACGTCATGTCAAATGATAATTATTGTTCTCTAACATAATGGTTGGTAGTACGTAAGAACATACGTCATGTCAAATGGTATTGTTCTCTAACATAGTGGTTTGGTGGTTCCCAGGAATATAGACATGTAAAATACTACGTAGAGGTTTGGTAGTTCCAGATAACATTTAAACAAATTTGCATGTTCTAAAACAAAGTACCTAATTACACACACACACACACACACACACACACACACACACACACACACACACACACACACACACACACAAACATACACACACACACGTACACGCGCACCTTTGCCACTAACAACCTGCAAGCAAGTGCTGAGAGTTCAGTGTTGCACCAGTTGGCAGGTAGCAACCACCAGCCTGTGAAACTGTCCATCCACCTCCAGCCTGTGAAACTGTCCTTCCACCTCCAGCCTGTGAAACTGTCCTTCCACCTCCAGCCTGTGAAACTGTCCTTCCACCTCCAGCCTGTGAAACTGTCCTTCCACCTCCAGCCTGTGAAACTGTCCTTCCACCACCACCTCCACCCTGTGAAACTGTCCTTCCCCCTCCAGCCTGTGAAACTGTCCTTCCACCTCCAGCCTGTGAAACTGTCCTTCCACCTCAACCTCCAGCCTGTGAAACTGTCATTCCACCACCACCTCCAGCCTGTGAAACTGTCCTTCCACCTCCAGCCTGTGAAGCTGTCCTTCCACCACCAGCCTGTGAAACTGTCCTTCCACCCCCAGCCTGTGAAACTGTCCTTCCACCTCATCTCCAGCCTGTGAAACTGTCCTTCCACCCCCAGCCTGTGAAACTGTCCTTCCACCCCCAGCCTGTGAAACTGTCCTTCCACCCCCAGCCTGTGAAACTGTCCTTCCACCCCCAGCCTGTGAAACTGTCCTTCCCCCTCCAGCCTGTGAAACTGTCCTTTCACCACCAGCCTGTGAAACTGTCCTTCCACCTCACCACCAGCCTGTGAAACTGTCATTCCACCTCCAGCCTGTGAAACTGTCCTTCCACCTCCAGCCTGTGAAGCTGTCCTTCCACCTCCACCTCCAGCCTGTGAAACTGTCCTTCCATCACCAGCCTGGGGACTGTAAACCACTACCTGTGTGGAACTACAGAACAGCCGCATGATTTGACTTATGCCTCTTGGTTCCTTGGGGAACATAGGGCTGCAGCAACAACACCCCTCCAACAAACTCGGCTTTGGGAGATCCTCTTCAGCTCGGCCCATGTCATTCCGGCACAGAACAGCCGCATGGGAAGACTTCTTTACCATGACCAACGAGTGTACTATCAGCATCAACACTTATTGCCGAGATGTGAGTATAATGACCATGGCCTTCAATGCTGCAGTACTGAAGGCAGCTGCAAAGACCATCCCATGAAGAGCCAGAAAATATTATTTACCATACTGGATGGAAGAACTCCAACACCTGGAAGACCAAGTCAACGAAGCAAAAGAACCGACAGCAGAAAACACTATCAGCCTGAACAAAGAGACAGCTTCCTCTAAGAAGGCCTTCATTCAAGCAGCAAGAAACAGCTGGAAGAGAAAGATTGAAAATCTGAACATAGACAATGTAGGGGAAGAAACTATGGAACCTTACAAAAGCAATTAATGATTAAAGACCTTCAACAGCTTCCATAGAGTTAGAAGTTAATGATGGAGTCCTCACTGGCAAGCAGGCTGCTGACAGCCTCATCAACACCTTGGAGGAAATCAGCAGCATCATCATCCCAAAGGACAGAGAAAAAGCAGAGTACTGAAAGAAACAGGGGCAGTACAGGAATGCAGACTCAGGGGAAGAGGTAGCGAAAAAGCCTTTTACAGACAAAGAACTTGAAACAGGAAAAAAAAACACCTACAGAAAGAGAAATCGTCTGGGCAGGATGGCATTACCAATGGCATGCTGCAAAACCTGGGGCCATCAGCAAAGAAGATGCTACTTAACATCTGTAATGCCAGCTGGTCTAGAGCATCAGTACCTCAGTCATGGAAAGATGCTGCAATGACGCCAATTTACAAGATGGGAAAAGACAGAACCAAAACAGACAGCTACAGGCCAGTAAGGCTGAGCAGCTGTGTTGGGAAGCTTATGGAGAGGCTCATGAACAAGAGACTGACCTGGTACCTGGAGAAGGAAGAGATCATCTCTGACAACCAGGCTGGATTCAGACAGCACAGATCCACCAAGGGCCAGGCTGCTTATGTTGCCCAAGAAACTGGAGACTCACCCCTAGACAAGAAGCAAACAACAGTCTGGATAGACCTGGAAAAGCATTGGAAACATGGCCTGAAGCTGAAGATGCATCGGAATGGAATCACATCCATAGACAAGAAGCAAACAACAGTCTGGATAGACCTGGAAAAGCATTGGAAACATGGCCTGAAGCTGAAGATGCATCGGAATGGAATCACATCCATAGACAAGAAGCAAACAATGCAGTCTGGATAGACCTGGAAAAGCATTGGAAACATGGCCTGAAGCTGAAGATGCATCGGAATGGAATCACATCCATAGACAAGAAGCAAACAACGCAGTCTGGATAGACCTGGAAAAGCATTGGAAACATGGCCTGAAGCTGAAGATGCATCGGAATGGAATCACATCCCTAGACAAGAAGCAAACAACGCAGTCTGGATAGACCTGGAAAAACATTGGAAACATGACCTGAAGCTCAAGATGCATCGGAATGGAATCACATCCATAGACAAGAAGCAAACAACGCAGTCTGGATAGACCTGGAAAAACATTGGAAACATGGCCTGAAGCTCAAGATGCATCGGAATGGAATCACATCCATAGACAAGAAGCAAACAACGCAGTCTGGATAGACCTGGAAAAACATTGGAAACATGGCCTGAAGCTCAAGATGCATCGGAATGGAATCACAGGCCACATGCACGATCATATCAGCCAGGACTTTACCAACAGAAAGGCCGGGTGCAGAACAGAAGAGTTCAGAGCAGGAAGAGGACCATGATGGAAAGTGTTCCACAAAGTGGTGTACTCTCCCCAACATTTTCCCCTCTCTTTATGAACGGCATCGGGGCAACATCCCAGCATGGATCAATGATGCAGTTTACATTTGGTGCTCTGAGCAGAACGTGACTACAGCCACAGTGAGAATGCAGGCAGGAAGTAGTGAAGAAGGTTGAGAAATGGACAAAGAAGTGGCTGGTGACCATCAACGATAGAAAAACAACATACGCCATCTCCAGTCTGGCCAATAACGAACAGCGTGTATATCTCCTGGTGAACAGACACACCGTACACCAAGACAAAAAAAACCCCAACCTACCTTTGGGTTATCTTTGATCCCAGGATAACCTAGGAGAGCTAGATCAAAAAATGCACAGCAGAAGCCAGACTGCGAACAGCCTTGTTAAGAAGTTGTCTGGAACATCCCGGGTAGCAGATCACAACATTCAGAAGAAACTGAACCTTGGACGAGTAAGACCTGTCCTTGAGTATTGGTTAGCTGCATGGGCCACTGCATCAAAATCCAATACTGACAAAGTTGCCTGAGTTCAGAGCCAGGCATCACAGATCATCACTGGTGCCCCCACATATGCTCCCATTCCGGCCATGGACACTCTGAGCGGTCTTGCAAACCTTGAAAGCAAGCAAGACACCGAAGTCCTGACACAAGCTGCTAAATTCAAGAGGCTGAAGAACCACCCAGAGCACAAGAGAATGTCAGAACCCACAAAGTGCAGGATTAAACACAGCAGCTTTGTGCACAGGGCACAGAGACTTGAGAGGCTGGATCCTGGACTGATGCAACAAGGGAACACAGAAAGACCGACCCACTCCACCGTACCAGCCTGGAGGAGAGAGCAGTCCACTGTAATCAGACACATGTCCTGGTATCCTGCAAAAGGGGGCACCGTCAGAGTATGTCAGAAAAGCACTCATGCTAAACTGCATGGAAGAAGTATTCTATCACAGGGTGGCTGGAATGCAAAGGTAGGAGAAAAGGGTAACAAGCGCTTTGACCTGTTGCTTGTTTGAGCGCTTTGACTTGTTGCTTTACAAGATTCAGCGCTATATAAATTCCATACATTATTATTAACAAGAAGTGGAAGGGAATACTTGACAAATGCTGCAATGTTGATACCAATGAAAGAGGCTTGAGGTTCCTAGAATTTGCCAGATATAGGAACCTGAAGGTGGTGAACACATTTGGTCTACACACGCCATATAGACACTGGCCATGGCACAGCCCAGAAAGAAATCACCACAATCAAATTGACTACATTATGGTCAAATGTCGTTTCCCATCAAGTGTCAATATTGTGAAGACAAAGAGCTTTCCAGGATCTGACATCGGAAGCGAACGTGAGCTTGTGAAGATGACTTTCAGACTCCACCTAAAGAATATTTAGAAGCAGGGCATTGTAAGGATCAAGTTCAGTCCTGAGAAACTGAAAGATCCAAACATAGGAGAAAGCTTCAAAGCAATGGTAGGAGGAAAATTTGCCCCTCCTTGTTCTTGACAACCAGACTGCTGAAGTAGAAACCTTGATCAACAGCTTCAACACTGCTGTGACTGAAACAGCCATGACATCTTTTGCAAACACTGACCAACAAAGAAGCCCTGGGTCAGGAAAGGCATACTGACATTGTGCCATAACGCAGAAAACTGAAGCTAAAGGTGCAAAACAATAGAGAGAAAACAATCAACATATGAAAAAGGCATGAAAAAAGTAAAGGAAAATTAATATGGATTACAGAACAATGAAAGGATTGAAGAAATCCTGTAGAAAAACAACTGCAAGAAAGTCTGCCAGACCTGACAAGCTCGAAACAAGAGAGAACCTCTACCATCCAAGACCAAGCACATTCATGTCTCACAGAAGAACAAGATATATTCTTAAGAGGTGGACAGCGTACTGCTCTGAACTGTAAACAGCAACAGGAGATGCCACGTGTACGATGTCCCTCCACCAATGAGCAACGACAGTTACCCCATCCTACAGGAAGAAGTGGAAAGTGCAGTAAAATCACTGAAGAGAGGGAAGTCAGCAGGAGCGGCCAACATTCCCTCCTCACAGCTGGTCCAGGAAGGAGGAGAGGCCATGATGTATGTGTTACTTGCCATCTGCACTGACATCACCATAGACAACAAGAAAATTAAGACCGTCCATATCTGAGAGCTTTAGTATCGATTGAAGGTTAAAACTTGAAAGAAATTCTCTCCAGGATAGCCCAGACCACAGCTGCAATGACCAAAGTAAAAGTCCTTTGGAACAACAAGAGCATTGCCATCAGCTTCAAGATCAGACAGTGCGTTTAATTTTTATCATGATTTTATTTATTCTTTTATTCTGTTATTTCAAGGATTATGGAATAAACACTTGTGTGTTCTTTTTTTATATCCAGTACGGTGTACATGCGCTTTCATGAATTTTGTCACCCATTCCCCCTAGCACACAATGGCCCACTCTTTCAAAAAGCAGAACAAGTTTTAACGTACGTGCAAAATGCTATGCGTGCCGTTCGCACACGTGACCTTGGTTTATAGCCTCATCTAAAGGACTTGGGGAGGAGGGGGGGTGGAGTCGGCATTTATGTTAATTCTAAGGGGAAATCCCCTTGAACGGGATTCAAACCCGGGTCAGCAGATCACAATCGCAATGCACAATACTCTAACCACCAGGCTATCTTGTCCCCGCTTCCTGGTCACGTCCATAATTTTGTATTTGCGTGTGACCTCTGGACCTTAACAGCAGACTTTGAAAGAAGGATACAGGCAATTGAGATATTATGCTTTCACCAAATTTTTAATATCTCATACAGAGATCACATAACACAACGAGGAAGTGATAACCAGAATTGAAAGGACCAGGGAGCCATGTGAAGAGCTCCTAACTTCAATGATAAAAAGCAAACTGAAGTGGTACGAGCACGTCACACGAACATGTGGACTGGCCAAGACTGTCCTACAGGGAACAGTACAAGGAGGGAGATGAAGAGGTAGACAGAGAAAACGATGGGAAGACAGCATCAGAGAGTGGACTGGCCTTGAGTGGAACAATTTGCAACCGAAAGCTGAAAACCGTAAGGAGTGGGGGAAACTGGTTGCAACATCTTCAATGGTAACCCAACAGTTCACTAGACTACAAATAGGTGAATGTGAAGGTGATAATAATCAATGACGTTGACGCAAAATAGTGGTGGTCCTAACACAGTACCCTGGAGGACTCCATTTTTGACTAAACCTTCTGATGAGCCCTTCCCATCATAAAGCAGGTATTGCTTTCTTTTTCTTGAGTGTAAATAACAGAATTGCACTGATGGAAGTTTATTCATATAGACCAATAGAATTTTCGGACAGATAGATTGATACAAAAACATCAAAGGCCTTTGAAAAAATAACACACAAACACACACAAACAGCGAGAGGAGAGAGAGAGAGAGAGAGAGAGGAGAGAGAGAGAGAGAGAGAGAGAGAGAGAGAGAGAGAGAGAGAGAGAGAGAGAGGCAC
>CM054144.1:40815542-40853042 GCA_028751875.1 Rapana venosa
CATCATCATCATCATCATCATCATCATCACCACCACCACCACCACCACCACCATCATCATCATCATCATCATCATCATCATCATCATCATCATTATCATCATCATCATCTTCATGGTAAGTACGTAATAACGATAAGAAGAGGAAGAACACTACTACTACTTACTACTACTACTACTATACTACTACTACTACTATACTACTATACTACTACTACTACTACTACACTACATAACAACAATAATGATGATGATGATGATGATAATAACACCAAGAACAATAACAATAATATTAATTAATGATGATAATAATAATAATAATAAACAACAACAACAATTAATAATAATAATAAGAAGAAGAAGAAGAAGAAGAAGAAGAAGAAGAAGAAGAAGAAGGACGACGACGACGACGATGTTTGATGATGATGATGATGAGGTTAATGATGATGATGATGATGATAACAGTGGCATCAGTAAAAACGATACGTTAAAATTATAAGATAAATAATTTCTCGTGTCATTTAAAAGCGATAGCATCTGTTTGATTTGGCAAACAGAGTGTGGACACCGACTTTAAGACAAGGCTAAACAGAGGTGCTTTTTGCTGTCTTTTTGTTTGTGTGTTTATTTGCTTGTTTTGTTGGTCATTCCTGTTTCTGAAGGTTTACTCTGGTGGCTTCTAACCACTTTAAGAGTTTCACTTCATTCAGCTTCCTCCTTTTCTCAGCCAGAGCATTGAAGGTGTACACAAAGGGGTTCAGGACAGAGTTTAGGGGCAGCAGGAAGATAGCAAAGGCCACATTGACTTCACCAGGAACAGCAATACCTGCCATGGCCAACAGTCCACACACCCCGATGGGAAACCAGCACAGAAAGTCTGTGACAGCCACAGTGATCAGTCTGCGAGCTATGGTCATGTCCTGGGACTGTTTGGTAGTGTCCATTGCCAGTGTGTTCTTCTTTATTGACCAGTAGATGAAGGCTTGACAAGCTGAGATCACCAGAAAGAGAACAAAGTTGAACACAATCATTATGACAAAGGAGTAAAGGTGTCCCTTGAATTTCAGTCTAGTAACTGGCAGTGGAATGCAGATTCCTGTTTGGCTGTAAAACTCCCAGTGGGATGTCAATGGAAGAAGTGGCAATGATGCCAGGCATAAACCCACTGACCAGGCCACAGCACAAGCAGTTATGGCTGATTTCCTCTCAAATCGAACAGTGCTGAATGGGAAATGAATCACAAGAAAACGATCCAGTGAAATCAGCCAGATGATCATGGCTGACACTTCACTGGACAAGAGAGACAAGAAACCAGCCACTTTACAAAACACATGATTTTTCCATACATGATCATAGAACACATAGCTCCCACGGTAAACTCCATCAGCCACTCCAATGATGGAGAGGTAGATGCCCATCAGCAAGTCAGATACACAGAGACTGCTGACGAACAAGCCGTAAGTACTGACTGAAGTTTTGTGAGCACACTGGCGTATCATTAAACTGCACACATTGCCTGTCACAGACAACCAGCTGATCAGCCAGAGGAAGGCACGGTATGTGGATGTCTGAAGTAAGTCTTCACAAGAGGAAATTTCATCAGAAGGTGAATAACAAAATGCCGAATGGAAATGGTTGGGAAGAACATGTTTACAGCACAATTTAAAATTTTGAGCCCAGAGAACACTGAGACGAGAAAGATCCCTGAATATGTCTGATGGAAATGTTTCTACAGGAGTACCTGCTAATGACAGTGATGTTAGATATGGAATATCTTGAAATCCTCTTGGTCCAACCGTCTTAATGGAACTGAATGACATATCAAGGTTTCTTATGCTCAAAAACTGTGAAATAACTTCACTGTCAAAGATCCGCAGCCTTGTGCATGACAGATTTAAGGTTTTCAGAGCAATTTGCTGCATCTCATCTATAAGATTATAGCTGACAAACCTTAGAGGATTTCTCGCCAGGGATAGTATCTGTAACTTTTTTAAGCCAGCAAACAAAGACATGTTTACATGCTCCAATATGTTTTCAGATACATCCAAAAAGTACAAATTAGATAATGTGATTCTGGGTAACAGATGCAAAGAGCACCTGACCAGAGATAGATAAACCAGATAGGTGTTCTCGTTAAGATCAGAGAACGTCATTCCTGAACCTGTCCCATCCAGGTAGCGGAGCTGAGGGAAGAGACGAGCAGAAAATGGCTGAGGACACAGAAAGGAGTAGCCATGACACAGACAGGTTTCAGGACATGTCATGTCACACAACAGTTCATCGTCATGCAGTGGACAGTGAGGCCATCCATCACACATATGGTCACTGTGAACACACACAGAAGAGGACCGACATCGGAAGAATCCTGGACAGGTCACATCCTCACAGGCCTCTTCATCCTCGTGACCAACACAGTCAAACACCCCATTGCAACGGGTGTAGACAGGCAGACAGTTTTTGACATCACCAGGGCAACGGTAATGGGTGTTAGGGCAGAGATCTCCAGGTTTTAGTTTGGTCAGAATGAATTCTTGGATTCCATCAAAATTGACCAACACAGGTGCAGGCAAATGTGAATTGAAAGAAGTCCTTGGAATTCTACGCTGTTGACAGTCTTTTTCATCTGAGTCATCCAAACAGTCAGATAATAAATCACAATGCTTGATGTAGGGCACACATTGGCCATTCAGACAGGTGAACTCATCACAAGGAGGGTGTACACAGAAAGATTCATCAGATTTATCTTGGCAGTCAGGTCTGAAATCACACACAAAGGAATAGGAACACTGTGTTTGCTGCTAGTGACAGGAAAAGAAACCAACTGGCAATGCAGGCCCCTTCACCAGTGTCTGGTCACTGCTTGAGGACTCTGGTCCATTGAAAAGGCAAGGAGTTATGTGTCCATCCTCACACACATTGTGTGGACCACATGAAAGAAATGTGTGTGTCACATGACCATCTTGACACTGGATAAAATTTCCTCGTTGATAGTGTGAGAAAGATAAGTTGAAGAAGTGTACAGATACTGGTTTTAGTTGTTTAGCAGTGTGATTAAGTGTTTTTCTCTTTTGACACAGTACATTTTGTCCACGGGGATATGCTTCGTCTGTATCATCAGGTAGCAAATGATCCATAAAATAGGTCATGATTTTTTCCCAATAGTTTGTTCTGAAAGGAACCCTGACTGAGTGATACAACACTGTGCCATCGTCAGCTATAGGGCTGTGTCTGTATATGTTGGGCTTGGACATGTCGTTCCACGCAACCCCAACTGGTGTGTGCTGAAACTCAACATTTGATGACCTGAACATGTACATTGCCTCTTCCCATTCCTGAGCACGTGTTGGTGCTGCCAGATGACCTCCCATAGATTGACACACCTCTTTTGCCATGTCGTGTTCGGTCTTATGCAACAATTTCAAGTTTAATGGTTTCTCCCGCCTCATCCATTTGTAGCTCGTGTGCTTTGATTCCAAGCAAATCTGAGAATTGAAATCAGTAGGTGAAGAACAATGTTCAGGTTTAGTCCATCTGCCAACCCTGCTGAATGCTGCAGATATTTGTAGCATAGATATCAAAAGACAGATTCAAATGTAAAAGATTTTATTCATACAAGTACCTGCAGTTAAATTGCAACAACCTTGTATACCTCTTCACTTACAGCGCATTATACATCCTGTAGTTTAGTTTTAAATACATGTGCAAGTATGCTGCCTATCAGTTATCTTTAGTTTTTAGAAGAAATTCCTTGTAGATGAAACATCTTATACAGTCTTGTAAGTCTTCTACAATCTTGTGTATATGCTGAAAAGTTGTGGGGATAATATGCAACCATGACAGACTCCTTTTTATATCAAAGAACTCATATTGCTCGCCATTCCATCGGATAGTTGCCTCAAGATCTGAATAAGAAATTGGTATGAGTGAGACCAGATGCTTAGTAAAGCTGATTTCTAACATTTTGATAAACAGATGGTGATGTTTGACAGTGTTAAACACCTTTTAGAGCCTATGAAAGTTATGAGTGCCTCATCTTTAGTATTTCTATTTTTCTGTAGCAGTATCTGAAGCACAAAAAGCATGTCTGTTTTTCCTCGTCCACGTCTATATCCTGCTTGACAAGCAAATATTTCTCTTTCTTATTTATTTTTCATTAAAGTGAGGGATATGATCAGAAGAATGTTTTCTGTCTGTGCCTTATCAAGGCAATTGTTCTATAATTGCCACCCTTGTGGAACATGACACATTCTTCTTGCTTCTACTGGCTGGGTCATTAAGAGGTCTCCCAAATTCTTCTACATTGATGATGTAAATCTGTAAAATGGGAAGCCCTGAGTTGTGCAGAAGGTGAGGGAAAAGGTGTTTATGAGGAATTTACTTCCTCCATCCTAATCTGCACTTGTCACACATCCACAACTCCCTGACATGCAAACTAACTTTAGACCTCTGTTTCAGACATGCCCTGCATGCAGGTATCTACACCTGATAAACCCTTTGCTATTATTTAGGGATGGGGGGGGTGGGGTAACTTAGCAGTTTATTTGTTTACACCTGTCTACTTTTTTGCAGTGCATTCTACCAAGAGTGCCCCATGTGTAGCTGTTCACATACTGTTTTAAAGTCCCCAGCGACACCTTTTAATCCTTCAGCAATGACAAACTGACTCAGCTTACACACAGGCTACTCCACCTCCGTTCCTTCCACCACCCACCAACAGGGCTTCTGCCTCTGAGTCACTGGAAAGATCTCTAGCAGTGTCAGACTCCCTTAATTAAATCTCTTTTCCGCTTGTTAATGTTGAGATTGTTTGTGTTATGTAGCGTAGGCTCAAAGAGAACTGATATAACCAGTGATCATGGCAGACCTGCCTTACTGAGAAAGAGGCTAAGTTTAACCAGTATGATAAACGCCTCACACAAATCCATATGAGGCACGTTTACAACTGAATAACGTACAGCTATCCATTCCCTAGCCACTTAGCTCCACCTTCCACTCCAATCATGTCATGCATAGCCCCGCCAACTACAGAGGCATTATCAGGGCTGTCACCTCGTCAACACTTTAAATCTCAGAATAAGTACGTGCAATCATGTACAGATTAAGACGGGGTTTAAAACCAACTCTACCATCATTTCTTGTATCAATGCCCTGGCCAACCAAAAAGGTCAATCTAGGACTGTCACCATGTTGTGGGAGAAACCACATTAACAACACATGAAATGAGATAAAACCAAACCAGATTCCTTAAAGCATCCTTGCTCTTAATGACCAGCTATGACATCTTCACTTATATCAGATGAAAATGGCTGATCCTCGAAGGAAGTTAAAAATGTCCAGAGGAGCATCGCGAAAAAAGGACGTTTAGGAAGTCTGCAGTAAAGTGCTGATGTATAATATGATGTACATCTCGACACTCCAGAAGCAGATGCTTGACGGTCATTTGCAGATTACAACTCATGCACCATGGAGTTTCCTCCTCTTCGAGCAAATGAACAGGGGTAACATGAGAATAGCTCGTGTCTACCAAGGCGAGCACCATTTCTTCCCTTGTGTTTTTGGCAGAGAAATGAAGGGCGTCCTCCAGGTTAGGCGAATCTGGGATAGTTTATTGTCAATCTGGGCATTCCATTTATCTTGCCAGAAGGACTACCTGGACATTCACTTTTAGGCTTTATGTCTGTGTATGGCAAGGTATACTTTAGGATCTTCTTCTTTATGGTACTCTTGGTGTGTCGGTCAACTCTGTTGTTGCCCCAAATGTCTTTAGGCTCCGGCATTCATGCCACAACAATATCACACACATCCCGTCTCAAGGAAGTTTAGAGATCATACAACGATTGAAGCTTGGGATGGTTTATGATCCCACAAGCAATGGCCTCCAGAGCTGAAAGCAAATCCACACAGATGAAGAAATCTTTCCCATAAGATAACTACATCCGTTTTGGGAACAAAATGAGAGCTCTGATTTCAGCAGTGTGCACCAAGCTGCTCAAAGACAAGTGCTTGGAAAGTGCAGATTTGTTGATGGTAGAACAATAGGCATAGCAGGCCACCCTGCCTTGGACTTGGATCCGTCAATAGACGACTTGTGTAAGACAAATAAGACTGACAGAATTCCTGGAGAAAGGCCTTGTAAACTTTAGAATTGTTTACGTCACTTTTTTAAGCAGCAAGATCAAATGAAACAACTGGAATTACCACTATCCACATAGGGTTGTCAGGGAACCGGGGAAAGTTGCAGATAACACCCAAAGTGGTACCTGCCCCTTGGAGAATAGGAGGGATATGAATCCTGGAAGAAGGGGTGGCAGAAAGAGACTCCTTAAACATTGCTCAGAACCAAGGGTTTAGAACATAGTTGCAAGCAGGGATTTTCTACTCCGAATACAGTTTCAAGTAATAGTTCCAAGCCTGTTTCAGACACCGTTTTTCTCTAACTTCCACATAGAGACTATAAACAGGTCTAATTTGAAATGCTCCAGAACAGATTCTCAGCCTCTGGTGGTAATTGGGATCCAGAGATTTTTTGGGTATGGAGGCCTCACTAGCCCATAAACTTAGAAGCTATAATCCAACTTGGAGTGTACAAGCACCCTCTAGAGATAAAACCCTGCCTTTTGGTCAGCTTCCCAGTCTGTATGGGTGATGAACCACAGAAGGTTCAGGGTTTTCTGACAGGATGTTCTCAAGCATTGAATACAACTTTTGAAATTAAACCTCTGGAAAAAAAAATCCCCCAAAATATCTCTGTGTCACCGGAATGGTGGATCTTCCCAAGTGGATGATGGAGTCATAGGAGTATTCTTTGAATTTCTAATTGGAATCAATACATTTAGTCTTTGTGGCATAAAACTTGAATCCATTGTCCTCCGCCCATTCCTGCACATTGTTCACACAAAGTTGAAATGATGAACTCACACAAAAGTACTGCCCATTGCAGAGAGTGAACAAATTCAACCACAAGAAGGGAGCATTCTACTCCCTGGTGAACCAATCTAATGATGTCATTTATCTTTATGCTGAAGAGGATGGGAGAGAAGACTCTCCCCTGTGGAACCTCATCTCCTGCTTGGAGAAGTCAGACAGCAGAGACCAAGGTGCACCTGAAACTTCCCCTTCACCCAGAAGTTCTCCAAAATGAAAGACAGATTACCTATGTCCAACACAATGCCATACTTCAAAGCTGTATCATAAGCCTTTTCGAAATCAAAGAAGACAGCAACATCATGTTGTTTTTTACTGATGGCACTGCAATTGGTCTTCTCTAGGCGGACCAAATGGCTGATGGTGCAACGGTTTATAGAAAAGCCATACACTAATCCTTGGTCAGAGGGCCATCCATTTCTAGCTTCCACATGAGATGGAAGTTGCTAATTTTCACCTACAACTTACAAAAAGTGCTGGTCAGAACTATCAGTCTGTAGTTATTTGGGTCTTTTAGGTCCTTAACAGATAAAAGGATGGGGACAACATTGGCCATCCACCATAATGGAGAAAATTCCTTGTCATCCAAATGTAATTGCATACTTTTTGAAGCATCTGTCTGGAAGGTGTTTTAAAAGGCTGTCGTAAATCCCGTGAAGGCCAGCCCAGGTCTTGTAACATGAGTGCGGGGCATTTTCTAGTTCAAGAAGGGAAAAAGCAAGATTATAACTTTCATGATTCTTGGGGGCATAATTGAAGTAAGCCCTTTCTTTGGGCAGTTTTGCTCTGGGGACACCTGCTTTCTGGAAGTCAAAGAGTTCCCCTTCAAAGTATTGACTAGCAGGTTAGCCACGGCCTGCTCATCAGTAACAAGAGCATTCTGTAGCCTCAGAAAAATTAACAGATGTAGATGTGTTTTTACCTCAGTCTTCCCAATCACTTTCCAAACTTTCTTGCTGGATATTCTGCTGTTGAGCATGAAGCAATAACAATTCATTGCCTCATACCTGCTGGTCTTGAAAACATGACAGTTTCACACATGACTTCAGTTTCTGGAGGCCATTACTTTTACTGGAGATTATTGCTGTTGAACCAGGCTGTGAGCTTTCTTCCTCAGTGTCGGACATTCTGACATTCCTTGTTAAATGAAGGTATATTTTAGATACCATTGGCTGACCATTCATCCTAGGAACTGACTGTTTAGCAGACATAATTATAGACGTGATCAATGCCTCCACTGGATCTTCCACAGCCAATATACTCCCTTTGTCGAATTCTACTGAGAATGTCCAACCTGAAAAGGTCACAGTTGTCCTCTCCTGACACCAAACTGCTCCAGAGTGAACTCCTCTACCCCTGCATTCTGTAACAACATGACAGGGGATGGTTGCTGCCATGCAGATTGTCATACATTTCCCACCAGAAAAAATATAAAGTCAATGAACATCAGATAATCAAGAGAACGGCACTTCAAGCAGCCACAACAAGTTATGATGGTAACAAGAGTATAAACAGCAGCACAATTACAAAAGGCTTTTCTTTCATCTGTTGATAGCATAAAACTATACCTGGAGAGATTGTGTCCGTGCTTTGCATTTTCAACTTTCAGCAGTCTTGATAGACGCATGTATTTAGATTCTTTAAGAAATGTCTTCCTTAAATCTGTATATAAACTGCACATTTATTTATATTCTGTTCACACAGAAAGGACATCGTTTGCCTCGTGCAGATCCGCTATATCTGTTAACATTATTATTGATAGGAAGCACATTAAATCTTAATTGCGTAATATCCACATGCAACAATACATATCCATGTCATAAATGTTCTTTTTAAAACAAAGTGCTTTAAAAGGCCTATAAATGTTACATCTTTCACGTTCTCTGATCTTCCTATCTCATTCTTGGATAAATATATCAATAGGTTGCATTATACAAACATAGAAAGATCTTTCAGGGACGGGATAGCTCAGTGATCAGAGCACTTTCTTTGCCCCCAGTCAATGTTAAGCAGCATTGAGCATGGTTACCAATTGGGTGGGTGACTGTTTGCGTGCCTTGGCTTCAGTACAGTTCCCCATTTTCCCCAGCTGTAAATGGGTACCTTCCCTCTTTAGGGTCAGGGTACCTTCCCTCTTTAGGGTCAGGGAAGGTACAGCAGTGAAGAAGAGGAGATGGGCGCCGCCCTCAATATGCTGGCCCCTGGAGAAGCTCAGGTCTCTGATGGGACACCTTTACCTTTTTACCGTTTAGAAACATCTTTCCATCTCCAACACCTTGCTACATCCAAATAATGTTCAAACCTGTTCTAAACAAAATTGCTCCCACTTTTGAA
Source organism: Rapana venosa (assembly GCA_028751875.1). Taxonomy (NCBI): domain Eukaryota; kingdom Metazoa; phylum Mollusca; class Gastropoda; order Neogastropoda; family Muricidae; genus Rapana; species Rapana venosa. The sequence continues at coordinate 40,824,798 of CM054144.1, forward strand.
ACCCAAACTTAGCTTTTGCCAGCATGGATACAAATTTAATAGGCAGTCAGAGATGGAGACAGAGACAGTAGAAAAGACACACTCATAAGCAGACAGACAGACAGACAGAGAAGAAAGGTAATGAGTTGCAATAAGAGGTGTATGTGTTTAGTCACCGCCCTGACAGTTCTATTTGAATGCTGCCTCTAGCAATGATGTCGTGATATCTTAGCTTTCATTGCCTGGAGAACACGTTGCTCTTTTTGTTGTTGTTGTTTGTCGTTCACACGACTCCAGCAGTACAGCAGTGGGTACAGTGCAGAGCTGAGAGGTGTGAGGACAACAGCCAGGATGACTATGAGTGTGTCTGAAACACTGGCACCATGCAGGACCATCAGACTGGTGGTGGTGATGGAGAACCAACACACAGCTGTTGTGACACTGATGTTTGTTACCAGTGGCTGTGAAGACAGTGCTGCCTTTGTCTCTGTGTCTGCCATGATTCTGTATTTTGGCTTTGACCTGTAAATCAACAGTTGGCCAACACTCACCATCAGACACAGCACTGTGTTGAATGTCAGAAAGAAATGCTTCAAGGCAGTGTTGCCTTTAGAATACTGCTCGTCAAAGAAAACCAGATGGCACAAACCACTCAGGCTGTAGCCCCCATTCTGTGAAGGCTGATGAGCTAGAGGTATGAATAATAAACATAATCCAGGTAGCCAAACCACTCCAAGACATACAAACATTGACTTTGTAGAAAATCGCGGACTGATGTTGGGAAAACAAAAAGCAGTGCCATGATCCAATGTCATGAACCAGATGATGAGAAGTGACATCTCTCCAGAGAAAAGAGAAAGAAAGCCAGCTGTCTTGCAAGCCAGGCTGTTAGTCCAGGCCTGTTCATACAGAAGATAGTCACCTCTCAGCTGATCATCAGCTACAGCAATGATGGTGCTGCTGATTCCCATGCATGTATAGATGCACTGTAGATTGAGAACACACAGAACAGTACGCCCTGGAAATGCTGGCTTACTGGCCTTCTGAGTGATGAAAACAACAGTCGTTCCAAATATTGCAAAAACCCCAAGAAGCCAAAATAAGGACGTATACAGTTTTGATGACAAGAGATTTTGGCAAGAAGAAAGCACAGGTTGTGGTGCATTACAGAAAGGTTTTCTTGAGAGTGGAGCTACAAGTTTCTTGCAACAAATTTTGAAGGTTGATGAATGAATGATGGACAGTTCTTCAAGTCCTGAGAATATATCCAGTGAAAAACTGGTCACTTTGTTTTCCCGAAGATCTAACTCTTTAAGCTGCTGCATGAGTCGAAAGCCCTGGGGTCCTATAACATGTATTTCTGAAAAGGAAATGTTAAGAAACTCGATATGTGTAAAACCCTGTAAACTGTTACTATCAAATGTAAGAAGAAGAGTTCCAGATAAATCGATTTTCCTCAAAGAGTTTTGTGTCAAGTTAGAGGTATGTTCTATGAGTAAGGACAAAGGGTTATTGGTCAGAAAAAGAACACGGAGATTTGTTAATGTGAGAAAAAAGTAAAGAGGGACACTTGTAAGGTTATTGTCACTCAAATCCAGAAACTTCATGTTGGGAAAGGACATGACAGGCACAGAAACAAGAGAGCAGTGTGAGAGAGTCAGTCGAACAAGGTAAGTGTTGTTCCTCAGATCAGACAGCGTCATCCCTGAACCCTGAGCATCCAGGTAGCGAAGCTGGGGGAAGAGGTGAGGAGAGAAAGGCTGAGGACAGACAAAAGACAGCCCCTGACACAGACAGCCCACAGGACAGGTCATGTTACACAGCCATTCATCATCACGTTGTGGACACTGTCCCCAGCCATCACACACATGATCTATGTGCACACACACTGGAGAAGCACGACAGCGGAAAAATCCTGGACATTCTGCACTCTCACAGCCTAGTTCATCCTCCCTGTTGATGCAGTCATAATATCCATTACAGCGAGTGTAGGCAGGTAGACAGGTGAGCTGCTCAGTTGGGCACAAGTAATGACTGTCAGGACAGGATTCATTCACTCCCATTCTTTTATAAGTGAATGAACCAGTGCCATCCAGGTTAATGAGATACACTCGCTTTGTACTTAGAGAAATGAAGTGCTCAGGTTGAGCAAAGCAGAGAATTTTCTTTTTAGTCGATCTAGCAGTTATTAGTTCATCAGAGTCATCCAGACAGTCAGAAAATCCATTGCAACGTTTATCAGATGACACACACTGACCATTGTCACACAGAAAACCCTCACATGGAGGATGTTCACAGAAGGACTCATCACTGTTATCAAGACAGTCCTGTCTGAAATTACACACAAGAGTGTATGGCAGTGTTGTGAAGTCATCATCACATACAAACAGATCCACTTTAGACACAGCATGATGTTGACAAGTCCGACAGACTATGATTTTGGTTATGTATCTATGTTGTTCACAGTTACTGTCCACATCAAACACCAAAATCTGGTGTGTGAAATGACCACTGGGACAGAAATGAAAAACTTTTGGTACTGTTTTACCAAGTATAACAGGCAATACAACAGCTTTTAACCCAAACGTATTTTCTGATGCATATTCACACAGAACATCTAGCCTAACATCTCCTAGATTCAACATCAAAAGCCGTTGGAGGCGTGCATGAAAGAATCCATACATTGGTTCTCTGTCAGAGGAAATGGCGTACCCCAAATGAAGAGGAAAGGAGCCATAGACTACTGTCTTGTCAGACCACATGTAACACTGTCTGTACATGTAAGGCGACGTGTCCAGTCCAGTGTGAACACCTATTCTCACAGGTTTATTAGAAAAACTACAGGTTGTATCAAGTCGTTCGGCGGCTTCTAAGCATTCTGCATCAGTTTTCAGTGCTGCAAGTCGTCCACCGTGAAGTGTACACTGCTCTTTTGCCTCACTGTAGTCATAAGGTGTATTTTGGCTGCTGATTAAGAACAAACACTTGCTGACAGACGAAATCCACACTCTGCAACCGGCAGAATAAGGGGGGCAGTATCGTGTTTCGTTTTGTCCATCCTCAGTCTGAGGACCCTCACTACAAAGTGACCCCCTAATCCAGATGTCATCAATCAGACTGCAGTTGAAGACTCTTTTCAGCTGAGTCTTGGAAGAAGAGTATGCACTCTTTGTAAAAAATATGTAGGTGCGAGCTCGGTGAGTTATCAGGCCTTGAGAAACGCTAAACCTAATTTGCAAAGACGAAGAATTAAAAAACTTATGTAAAGAATGGCCATACAAATGGCATACACTTATTACCATAACTGGGTTTCTATCACTCTCCTCATCAAATATTTTGATGTAAACCTGGCATATGCTGTCCTCTGAACTTGTACATTTGACAAAGAAACCATGCCCAGCAGGCGCTGACATATTAAACCAGTCATGCCTTTCTTTTAGATAAACGCCCCGTGGTATATCAAAATGAGCGTATCCAGTAGACTTTGAATAATACTTGAGGTATAGGCCACTGCGTTTTTCAGCATAAAGGTACATATCAAGCTGTGGGTTGTTGTAAAGTGAAAGATAGGCATGGTTGGCGCTCCAGTACAACTCGTTACTCCGGTAAAAAAAGAAGGGCGTACGACCGCTGGTCACACAGCTAACAATGTAATCAGCAGATGAAGGACTTGGCATAGGAACCTCAGGAAGACTGTCATAGAAATGCACAGCCCAGTAGTGGACATGGCAAAGTGGAGGGGAAACACTGACTGGGGATCGTATATTGGCTCTGATAATATCCGAGGAGGAGAATGCCTTTGTGTGAACATGACAAAATGACTGGCAATTCACACACCTGCCGTACACCACTCCTGGATGTGATGGAAACATCAGTGTTAAATCTTCACACTCAGACACATTATCATAATGCAAAACTGTCATGTTGGGTTGTGGTAGTAAACGTTCCATGCCAGGACAGATCGTGTCCATATCAGGGGTCAGATGGTTTCGGGAATTAGCCACAGTGCTGGACTGTCCAGTGCTTGTGAGAGTGACCTTGTGTCTCATGGTTCCACCACTTTGGCTTGTGAAGGTTGAGTTACTCACAGTGGTGACAGAGTTGGTACTGGCAGTAGTGAAATTCATAAGAAAGTTGTTTTTGCTGTTGTTTACATGTTCACTTCTTATAGTCAGGCTGGCGTTGTCATGCACTGCTGTAGAGAGAAAAAGGAACTTTTTAGAGGGGGGAAGGAGGGGGCGGGGGTGTCAGGCTGCAAAAGCTGTGAAGCTGAGAGTAGAGAGTGAAGACAAGCCCTCACAGCTCCACACAGAACCCCAGTGTGCGTGTCATAGTCTCTGACAACCAGAGTTCCAGCCTTCACCCAGCACTGGTGTTCTGACTCAAAGAGAGAAGCTGCAAAGGTTGTACCTGACACTTAAAACCACACACTTTAGGCAGGTGAGGTTTATCGATCTTGACTGACCCTTCAACCAGGAGAAAACTAACCTATGTCGTGCAGCACTACACGCTATCAGAAAGAAGGCTTTGGGAGTAAACGTTATCGACAAGTTAGGAGCTAGCATCCCATATTTATCATTGATGTCAACTTGTGGTCTTCTGGCGACTACAGTGACAGCACTGTGCTAAGCTGCATTGCCTCAGCTTTTGCCTTCTACCTCATCAGTGACGTGGAAAAAAGCAATGCTGAGTATGGGACAGCTCGTCCTCCATGTCACGCTTGTTCATGTATGTGCCCTGAAAAGAACACTCTACTATTGCTGTGAATCAGCCATACAAGACGACACATGGCAGCTGCTGGTTTTAGGCCTCAGCAGTGCACGTGAACTGGGTGCATCACCAGTAATAATGCATTTCTGACAGCAAGAGAGGGGATACTGGGCCTCAGAGGGTGGCTTCTGCCGGCATGAAACCAGCCTGTACACTGTCAGTACGTAGTTATCCTGCCACTGTCTGTCTGTCTGTCTGACTGGATGTGTGGAGATGAGGGCTAGGGAAAACATTGCAAGATAACTGTAAATCCCAAGGACCTTTAAGAAGTACCACGAAGGAACAAGAGACAGGCCACTTTAAAGTTAAACACTGGAACAAACACACAACACAGCTGATATTTTAGCAGACATACAGGACAGAAATATTGCAAAAAATATATTGCACCGGTTTGCAAAGAATTCTTGAGACAACAACAAAGAAATTGCAGCATGATAAGCCGTAATGGGTTTACTCCAAGAGAAATTTTATTAGAGAAGACACTTTGCAAACACCATCAGAGGATATGGAACTAATTTTAATGATCTATGTTACGAGGAGGAGCAGATAGCACGTGCATGCTACACCTCCACACAACGCAAGGCTCTGTTAGCATCCTCATGAACAAATATATCACTACCTGCACTTCCATAGAAAACCTGCTCCTTCCTGGTCGCTTTAGCATCACTCTGCCGACCATGCCTCCTGGCTACATAACCAGGAATAGTTTGGAATGAACGGCATGAATGGGAATGGACAAGGAGACCTGAGCCACGCATTCCATAAAAGTACCTGTCCGCTGATGCAGCATCCAAACTAGTCACATCTCTTTATCTTTCACATCCGGACTATTGTAATTCTCTTTGGGTTGGTCTGCCAGCATCATCTATTCACTCCCTTCAACGCATACAAAACTCTGCAGCTCAACTAGTCCTCAAGAAGAAAAATAGATCTGAGCACGTTACTCCTCTCTTGTGATTTCTCCACTGGTTTCCTGTGCTATAGAGAGTAAAGTACAAGATCAGTACCCTCTGTTACAAATGCCTCCACAAAATAGCACCCGCCTACCTCTGTGAATGTCTTTACTTGTACACTCCTCGTTCCCTCCGCTCTGCTGCAGATATCTTGTGCTTACGAATATCTAGATTCAGCCAATCCACCGTTGGCTGTGCTCTTTCTCTATTTTTGGTCCATCAGTCTTGAATAACCTCCCTCTCTCCCTCCGCCAAAAGCCTACTTATGACACTTTAAAATCTAGCCTCGACATACCTATTTCAAACCTAAGACTTTCCCCTATTGTTTAATCTCATATCTGTCCCTGCCTTCAATAGCCAATATTCCCATCACCCTGCTGAAATGTATAACCTTTGTGTGTGTGTGTGTGTGCGTGTGTGTGTGTGTGTGTGTGTGTGTGTGTGTGTGTGTGTGTGTGTGTGTGTGTGCGCGCGCGCCATTTGAATTTATTAAAACTGTTTAAAATCGTCGTTGGTTGCATGTGTAGGAGTGGGTCGAGTGCAAGTGCTTTCATTTGTTTTTACGAGATATAGCACTATATAAATTCCATTTATCATCATCATCATCATCATCATCATCATCATCATCATCATCATCATCATCATCATCATCATCATCATTATTGTTATTATTATCATCGTCATCATCGTCGTCATTATAATAATAATAATAATAATGATATAATCATAATCATTATTATAATTATTATATTACAATGTTTTTCATTAGAATAAACTGTGCATTACCATCACCTTTGAAATAAACCACCACAGCACAAGGTGTCATGAAGACAGACATCCCCACTTCAATGCCCAGCATCAACTGGACCTGGTTCTGCTGTGACTCTCTAGCTGAGAAACGCCCTCACAACTGCTGACTACAGCACCGACTGTGGCACAGGCCCCTTCACACGTTTTCTACACAGACAAAGGTCAATCCAATGTGCCAAACCACCAGGCAAACAACGTTTCAACATCAGTAAATGACTACAACCTCCTGCCCAGAGAAGACCAAGGGACCATTGTGAGGCCGAGGACTGGACACAGACATCACACGGTTACCATGTTCCATATTGGTGATTCTGCCATGTGCCCATGCGGCGCTTCTCCCATGACATAGTAACGCTCCCTCCAGACATGCTCAACACACCAAAACCTGAGGGCAGATAAGTATCTGGCCTACTGACCTACCGATGAGGAACAAGCTTTTCAGACACCTGGAGGACCTTCAGCGTATCACGGTATTTGTCAGGGCCTCCAGAGTTGCTGTCTGAGCGTTCGACCACAAAGAAGGAGAACAGCAGAAAGGCAGAGAAATGGGAGAGGATGGAGGCACTTACATGCAGCATGGAAGCTGCAATGTGTGCAATGTAAAATGTAGCTGACATAGTAACGTTCCCATCCAGAAAACTGAGAAACTGTCAGTACCATTAGAATGGAGGCTGTATCTTTAATACGCAAGGCTAACGATATTATATCATGCCAAGTCCTAGTGAAGTATCTAAGTGTTGTTATCGACAACACACTCTCTATGCAAAGATTCATCACCCAGACCTGTCAGTCGTGCTAATAGCAATTACGGCGTATTAGTGCAATTTGAAAGTACCTGTCCACAAAAGCAACAGCCAAACTTGTCACTTCTCTCATTCTTTCACGTCTGGACTATTGCAATTCTCTTTTGTTCTGGTTTGCCAGCACCATCTATCCACTCCCTTCAACGTATACAAAACTCCTCAGCTCGACTAGTTCTCAGAAAGAAAAAATCGGATCACATTATTCCCCTCTTGCGATCTCTCCACTGGCTGCCTGTGCCACAGAGAGAGTAAATTATAAGATCAGTACCCTTTGTTACAAATGTCTCCACAAAACTTCACCCTCCTACCTCTGTGAATGTCTTAACCTGTACACTCCTTCACGTTCCCTCCACTCTGCTGCAGATACCTTGTGCCTACGAATACCTAGATTCAACCAATTCACCGTTGGCCGCCGCTCTTTCTCTGTTTCGTGCCCATCGACCTGGAATGAGCTCCCTCTCTCTCTTCGCCAGAAACCTAGTTATGACACTTTTAAGTCCAGCCTCAAGACATATTTATTTCAAACCTAAGATTTCCCCCCTCCTGTTTCATATCAGAACTATCCCACCTTCACTAACGCATGTCCTATCACCCTGCTTAAGTATACGACCTGTGTGAGTGTGTGTGTGTGCTTTTGAAAAACATTTGACTATTGAAATTTTATTTTATAGATTTTGTCTGCAGCGCACCATGTTTGTAATATCTGTTTGTTTAAACTATTGATTATTTATCATTGATTGCATGACTGTGTAAGATTAGGTGGAATGCATACGCTTTGATTTGTCTTTGCAAGATATAGCGCTATATAAGTTCCATTTATTATTATTATTATTATTATTATTATTATTATTATTATTATTATTATTATTATTATTATTATTATTATTAAGTCCTACAATGCGTCCTTGCAAAAGCAAACGCAGAAAAGCAGTCAGCAAATTATGAAAAAAGAGAAACACACGATGCTTAATAACAACGTCCCACCTCTCCACAATCACATCAAGACATAGTGCACAGTAATATCAATTTATCATTAAACACACACACAAACACACACATACATACACACTATTTAATGATAAAAAAATCAAGCAAAATGTTTGAGTAAACTATGAAGATCAAATCCACATTGTTTAACCAAAAGTATACACATCAAACAGTATAAAACATTAGTAGATTTTTTTAATGCTCAAGCAAGATGGCAGAAGTCTAGCAAAAAGCTGTTTATCTTCACAGCACACACAAGCTGAAAGAAATGTCCTGTCTGTCTTTACATGAAGCTGAAACCCAAACCTCTTGCTAGTAAAGTATCAGCAACACTAAGCCAGCCCAAGTTCAGAAAGTGACCTGGACTAGACACCTGATCAGGTGAGCTGCTAAAGAACACTGGAGAAACAGGTAACTGCCTTCCATCAGCAACGGACATAACAATATGAACATCATGCCAAAGGCCTAATGGCTGGAAACTGCAAGAATGTGTCATTGTAGGCCAACATAGGAAAGACTAGGCTTGCACATGCAGAGCCATTGCCATAATCAGGCATGGCACACCAGTAAAGAACTACCAGTCATCACACTGAACACCGTATATAGTGCCATTGCCATAATCAGGCATGGCACACCAGTAAAGGACTGCCAGTCTAACACTGAACACCGTATGAAGTGCCATTGCCATAATCAGGCATGGCACACCAGTAAAGAACTCATGAAAATACAAAGGGACCCTTACAACAGGGGTGTGAAAAAGAGCCCAGTTAAACATGTCATGAAAAGACAAAGGGAATCCTACAGTTACTTCCTGAACTGTTTAAATGAATTGTTGTCGTCAGCTTACCTTAACTGTCTCTACATTGTTTTGTTGCAAGATATAGCGCTATTCCATGTATTATTATTATTATTATTATTATTATTAACCACCCTAGTTCACACCTTAAATATGCTTCTACTTGCTTCTGACTCAGGGAAAATCTCCCTCCTCACTCTACTCGACTTATCTGCAGCCTTCGACACTATTGACCACTCTATCCTTCTTTCCCGTCTTCAAGAAACGTTTGGTGTTACTGGTACAGCCCTCACCTGGTTTAGCTCATACCTGACTGACCATTTCCAGACAGTCACAGTAAACAAGATTCAGTCAGTACCTGCCAGACTGGAATGTGGAGTCCCGCAGGGATCAGTTCTGGGCCCTGTTCTTTTCACTCTCTACACCGCTCCACTGTCACATATAATTAACCGTCATCAGATCAACCATCACTTTTATGCAGATGACTCTCAGATTCTAAGCAGTGACACTCCTGAAAATCTGCCTTCCCTCTTGATGAATATGGCCTACTGCTTTCAAGATATCCCAAACTGGATGATAGAGAACAAGTTACAACTAAATGCTGATAAAACTGAAGCCATGCTTGTAGGGACTAAAAACAAACTCTCTTCCATTACAACAGCTTCAATAGAATTTGGCAATGCATCAGTCCCTCTATCCACTGCTGTTAAGTATCTAGGAGTCATTATTGACAACACACTTTCTATGCAAAAACTCATCACCCAGACCTGCCAGTCCTGCTTCTATCAATTACGGCGTATTAGTGCAATTCGAAAGTACCTGTCCACAGACGCAACATCAAAACTCGTGGCATCTCTCATTCTTTCACGTCTGGACTATTGCAATTCTCTTTTGCCTGGTCTGCCAGCATCATCTATCCACTCCCTTCAACATATTCAAAACTTTGTAGCTCGACAAGTCCTCAGAAAGAAAACATCTGAGCACATTACCCCTCTCTTGCGATCTCTCTACTGGCTGCCTGTGCCACAAAGAATAAACTATAAGATCAGTACTCTCTGTTACAAATGTCTCCACAAAACAGCACCCTCCTACCTCTGTGAATGTCTCCACCTGTACACCCCTTCTCGTTCCCTTCGCTCTGCTGCAGATTCCTTGTGCTTACAAACACCTAGATTCAACCAGTCCACTGTTGGCCGTCGCTCTTTCTCTGTTTCTGGTCCATCGATTTGGAATGCCCCCCCTATCTCTCTTCGCCAAAGGCCTTCTTGTGACTCTTTTAAATCTGGTCTCAAGACATATTTGTTTCAAACCTAAGAATTTCCTCTCCTGTTTCATTTCATAGCTATCCCTGCTTTTCAACAGCCAAAACTTCCATCACCCTGCCAAAGTGTATAACGCGCGCGCGCGCGCGTGTGTGTGTGTGTGTGTGTGTGTGTGTGTGTGTGTGTGTGTGTGTGTGTGTGTGTGTGTGTGTGTGTATGTGTGCATTTGGGCTTGTTAGAACTATTAATTGCTATTGGTTGCATGACTGTGTAAGAATGAGTTGAGTGCAAGCGATTTAATTTGTCTGTGCAAGATACAGCGCTATATAAATTCCATTTATTATTATTATTATTATTATTATTATTATTATTATTATTATTATTGCATTGCCACTGAGGTCGGTAGGAGCTCTATATAATGCCACCAGGGTTCACCATTCCTCTCTCTCTCTCTCTCTCTCTCTCTCTCTCTCTCTTGCTGAGTTATATAGTCACCAGTAGCCCTCGCAGTTCTTAGCTTAAACACTGCCAAAGGCCACGGCTGGAACTGCAAGAATGTGTCATGGTTAGGCCAACATAGGAAAGACTAGGCTTGCACATGCAGAGCCATTGCCATAATCAGGCATGGCACACCAGTAAAGAACTACCAGTCATCACACTGAAAACCGTATATAGTGCCATTGCCATAATCAGGCATGGCACACCAGTAAAGGACTGCCAGTCTAACACTGAACACCGTATGTAGTGCCATTGCCATAATCAGGCATGGCACACCAGTAAAGAACTACCAGTCTAACACTGAACACCGTATGTAGTGCCATTGCCATAATCAGGCATGGCACACCAGTAAAGAACTACCAGTCTAACACTGAACACCGTATATAGTGCCATTGCCATAATCAGGCATGGCACACCATTAAAGGACTGCCAGTCTAACACTGAACACCGTATGTAGTGCCATTGCCATAATCAGGCATGGAACACCAGTAAAGAACTCATGAAAATACAAAGGGACCCTTACAACAGGGGTGTGAAAACGAGCCCAGTTAAACATGTCATGAAAAGACAAAGGGAATCCTACAGTTACTTCCTGAACTATTTAAATGAATTGTTGTCGTCAGCTTACCTTAACTGTCTCTACATTGTTTTGTTGCAAGATATAGCGCTATTCCATGTATTATTATTATTATTATTATTATTATTATATTTTATCATTATTGCATTGCCACTAAGGTCGGTAGGAGCTCTATATAATGCCACCAGGGTTCACCATCTCTCTCTCTCTCTCTCTCTCTCTCTCTCTCTCTCTCTCTCTCTCTCTCTCTCTCTCTCTCTGCTGAGTTATATAGTCACCAGTAGCCCTCCCAGACCACTGATCTCAGTGATGTTGGCAATATAGAATGTTGGTGGTCTGCCTCTTTTCCTTCTGCCCTCAACCTTACTTTGGAGAACTGCTGTCATGCTTCAGATTGTGTGCTTCTGTTTGTGTGGTCAGCATATATCAGGGTGGCCTTATATTGAATGTCCACCAACTGTTGTCTTTGCACATAGAGGTATGACTTGTTGTAAAGGGTGAGGACTGACTGATAAAAAGAGGACGAACAACATCAAGGAGAAAACTGTGGCTGTATAGACGACTCTAAGGAGTTACATTAACAAACAGCAATAACAAATGTTAAAATATTAAGAAACTGAATGGTAAGTAGCAGCTGCTAAGAGGTGAATCAATCAACCAATCGATCGACTGATCAATTAAACAATAAATCAATTGGTCAATCAAAATCTCTTTTTCTTCCTCCTTGACCACTCAGACAGCAACTATTGTTGTCTATCATATGAGCGAAAATGGGTTGCACTGACATAAAGCGCCTGACAAGTCAGGCCCAGTGCGTCCGACTTTGGCATGGGAGAGAATTGTTATCTTTTAAGTCTTTCTAGAGGGAGGAGGGGGGAGAGGACGGCAGGAGAATGGACCACGAAGGCAGATAATAGAGAAGAAGGAGGAGAAAGGAAGAAAAGGAACAAGGAAGAAACAAAGAGAGGGATAGAAAAGAGGGAATTTCTAGCATAAAATTTCCAGAAGGTGGGGATGCTAGTTATACTGACAGGCCCCTGGCATCCCCACAGGGAAATGTGTGTCTTAAAAATTGTTTATAGCTCCACATCCAAACGCGAGTAGTTTGAAAAAGAAAGAAAAGGACGCTTGATATCATGAAAAGACTGGTTGTCGAAATGTTAAAGTCACCAAGAGTGATCAGCTTCCTGGGAGAGAGGATGTAGTGGTCAAGCAGTAGTGAAACTCTTGATGAAAAGCTGAGGATGTCAGATCGTGTATGCTGAGGTTGACCTCAAAAGATTCAGGTGGGAGAGGGAGGGAGTGACAGAAAGAAAGAGCTGGTTCCACTGTATCTCTGTAAATAACGGCAATGCCACCTCCAAGGGAGAGTGAGGGGAAAGACAGTTTTATTATAAGGTGGTGTCAGCTTTGTTATCTTCTGTTCATGGCCTTGTGGTTTTAGTCAAGTTTCTGTAAGAAAGGTTAGATCAATGTTCTGTTCAGAGATAAAATTAGAAAAAAATGTTAGCTTTACCATCTGGGCAGAAACATTGCATGCTAATCAAACACACGTGAGGAAGATTTGAAGGGGGCAGACACGTTGATGATGACGGTAGTGACGAGGATAATAGTTATCAGAGGAAGAGGATGAAAGTGATGGTAGAGATGTGTGCAGTGAAGAGCAGACAAGCATTTGGATGGTGAGTCAGGTGTGGAAGATGGTGGAAGAACTGGGTCAATCAAAGGATTTGTAGTCTGATGCACACCATGGTACACCTTGTGGTCAGAAGCAAATATCACCAGTCACACACCAAGGTACACCTTGTGGTCAGAACAAATATCACCAGTCACACACCATGGTACACCTTGTGGTCAGAACAAATATCACCAGTCACACACCATGGTACACCCTGTGGTCAGAACAAATATCACCAGTCACACACCATGGTACACCCTGTGGTCAGAACAAATATCACCAGTCACACACCATGGTACACCTTGTGGTCAGAGCAAATATCACCAGTCACACACCATGGTTCACCTTGTGGTCAGAACAAATATCACCAGTCACACACCATGGTACACATTGTGGTCAGAACAAATAGCACCAGTCACACACCATGGTACACCTTGTGGTCAGAACAAATAGCACCAGTCACACACCATGGTACACCTTGTGGTCAGAACAAATATCACCAGTCACACACCATGGTACACCTTGTGGTCAGAACAAATAGCACCAGTCACACACCATGGTACACCTTGTGGTCAGAACAAATATCACCAGTCACACACCATGGTACACCTTGTGGTCAGAACAAATATCACCAGTCACACACCATGGTACACCTTGTGGTCAGAGCAAATATCACCAGTCACACACCATGGTACACCTTGTGGTCAGAGCAAATATCACCAGTCACACACCATGGTACACCTTGTGGTCAGAACAAATAACACCAGTCACACACCATGGTACACCTTGTGGTCAGAGCAAATATCACCAGTCACACACCATGGTACACCTTGTGGTCAGAACAAATATCACCAGTCACACACCATGGTACACATTGTGGTCAGAGCAAATATCACCAGTCACACACCATGGTACACCTTGTGGTCAGAACAAATATCACCAGTCACACACCATGGTACACCTTGTGGTCAGAACAAATATCACCAGTCATACATCAAGGAAGCAGCAGCTGGACAACAGAGAAATGAAGGAGTGTAGCTGCTGGTCACAGCTGGGTGAACTGGGGGACTGTGCTGAAGCCAAGGCGCATGGACGGTCACCCATCCAAGTGGTCACCACGGGCATGGCTGCTTAACCTTAGTTTGGGGAGAGTGAATGCTCTGACCACTGAGCTATCCCCTCCCTAATTGACCGCAAATATAATACCAATATGAATATTTTATTGTTTGAAACCAGAGAAATACATGTAGGTTATGAGCGAAGTAACAAATATCAAAGAAAAAGTAGCAGACATGTCGTCACAGAGCTTACAGCACCACACAAAATCCATGCATTACCTCACCTGTACAAACAACCGCGCGCACGCACGCGCATACATGACACTAATTTTGACATCATAAAAATGGTAACATTAACAAAGGTCTAAACTCTGAGCTGAACGAAAGACAAAATGTCCCAAAAGAGAGGCTCAAAAAGCCACCGAAAATCAGTGAAAAAAAAAGTCTCAGTTCAGTGTTAACCAAAAACTTCAGAAACGTGAAGAAATAAGTTCAGAAGGAAACATGAAGATTTTCAATTTCTGTGTTTCTGTGGACAGTCCAAGAACTGTCGAAATTTAACTTGCAGTGACTGTGCTAGACAAGTCACTTGGTGTGTTCCAATCCACCAGCTTGGACTTTTTAAAAAAAACATAAAAACAAACAGAAAATTCACTTGCAAACAGTGTATCACAAAGCATGTGAATAGTGATTTTCTTGCTGACATAGTTGAAGAGCTGAAATCTACATCAGAAGAGAACCATAAGGAGCATGATTTATCTAGATCTAGACGCCACTAACATCGTGCTTCTTAAACAGTTGATGTGGAACAGCCTACAATACTGAGTGAGCAGACAGAGGAAGCCAGGGAATGTACATCTCTGCAGCTTTCAATTATCAACCTTTTTAATACTGCCGAAAACGACAGGCAGAAACAGATGACAGAACTGACATAGGCTGTGTGAAGGGAGAGGGACTGACAGTAAAGTTACCAGCCAATCAGGTGAGACTGTTCCATGTCAAAACAGCAGGCAGCATGCTCACAAGCAGTTACCTCAACTGTTTCTCCAGCGTCCACATGTCTCCTGCTCCATCCTATGCTAACGTTGTGAAATCAGCATGGCTTGCTACAAAAGATAGCCCTTTCTTTTTTTAAAGAAAAAGAACAATGAAGAAAATGACGTCATTAAAAGCTCACTGTCAAGATCAACACCCTTGACTTAAAAAAAAACAGATGAAAAGAAAGAAGACCTCCGGGGACCCCCCCCCCCCCCAAGAAAAACAACAAACCAATAACAAAAAACCCCCACAACAAAACCCACCAACAAACAACAACAACAAAACAACAACTTCTTCTTCTTCATGTGCCAGGTCTGTTGCAGACATCGGCGATCATGGCCTTCCATTCCTCTCTGTTGTCAGTTCTCCTGATGAGTTCATTGTTCGTTGCGTAGCTATTCGGACTGTCTGTGTATTTTGTGCGTTGTCTTCCTCTGTCTTTGGTACCACAAATATTTCCACACAATATTTGCTTTTCTATTCCATCAGCTCTGTCTATGTGCCCCAAAAACTGTAGTTGTCTTTTTCTGATGGTTTTGAGTAGGGATCTTTTGTACCCGGCCATTTCCATTACTTCTTCGTTTGATTCTTTTCAGTCCATGGTATTCTCATAATTCTTCTGATATACCCCATTTTGGCTGCTTCAAGTCTTCTTTCGAGGTCTTTTGTCAGCGTCCAGCAATCACATCCGTACAGAAGGATGGACCATATGTAGGCTTTCAGAGTGTTGATTTTGGTGCTGAGTCTTATATTTCTGTTGGTAAAGATGGGCTTCATCTTGGTGAATGTGTCATTAGACAAAGCGATTCTCTTCTTTATTTCTGTGTCGCATCTTGCGTCTGGAGTTATTGTGAAGCCCAAGTATTTAAAGATGCAAACTTGTTTTATTCTTTCCCCTTTGCATAAAATGTTACATACAGGCATGTCTGACTGTTTTGAGATTACCATGCACTCAGTCTTCTTTGCATTCAGTTGGAGTCCTTTGTTTTCACTTTTGATTGTGACTGTTGTAAGGATATTTGGTAGTTTTTCCTCCGAGACAGCAATTAGCACTGTGTCATCCGCATATCTTAGATTGTTTATGTTGTGACCTCCTACTTTGACACCTCCATGCTGCTCTATGTTCCGCAGAATCATTTCGCTGTAGATATTGAAAAGGTCTGGAGAAAAAACGCAGCCCTGCCTCACTCCCCTACAGATCGGTCTGTACTCACTGCAGTCATTATCAACTCTTATTGCAGCTTCTTGTTCCCAGTACAAGTTTCTGATCACTCTAAGTTCTTTTCCATCACAGTTATGTCTTAGTAAAATGTCGAACAGATCGGAATGTCTTACTTTGTCAAATGCCTTAGAATAGTCAATGAAGCAGCGGTACAAGTCCTTTTGTACCTCAATCGCCCTTTCCATGAGGGTCCTCAGGGCAAAGATGGCATTTCTGGTACCTTTATCTGCCATAAATCCAACTTGGGTTTCAGATATCTCAGGTAGGATTTTCTTTCTCATTTTGTTCATCAGCACTTGTAACATGATTTTTGTGAGGTGGCTCATAAAACAACAACAACAACCCCAAAACAAAATCAAGAAACCCAACTAAAATCCTCAGGAACAAAAAACGACAAAACAGCACAAGCTCCAAACCTTTGCTAAAAGCCATATTGCAGTGCCTGGCAACAAAGTGGGAAAATCAGATTCTGATCAAAATGATCAAAATGACAGCTCACATCTTCCAGCTGTTTTAATTATGTATGATTTTGTAATGAACCAGATTGATAGTAAAAGGCTTTGGGATTCATATGGTTTTCATGCTACAACTAGTAAGATATTCACAACTGAAGATTGTTTTAAAGTGTTGGAAAATTATTGCGCAGATGACCATTTTGAAGCAGTAAATCTCCATCTTGGTATTAACCACAAGAAGAATAAAAAGCAAAATGCTGTAGCGAATCTTTGGTCTCCTGCACAAAAGCTGTACACTCCAAGTGGCCCAAAACATAGTGGTTGTAAGCAGAGTGGCACCTCTTAATGTCCCCGAGCTGAAAGCAAAAAGAGAACTGTTTAATGCTTACACATACTCACAGATCTGTGACCATGACAACACTTCTTTCTTGAGTCATGAAAACCTGAAGCCACTTCTAGAATGTATATGAGGGACTCTATTCCTCCTTTAGTCAGGCGACCAGTATCCTCGCTGAAAATTTGGGTGACACCTGCATTCTCTCTTGTGGAAAGAGTCCCCGAAAGAGGCCAACGTTGTGTGAATGGTTCTGGGAAACATTCTGTATTCTCACAGTCTGGCTATGCTGTCGCTTTTAAAACGAAAGATCGCTGGTTGTCTTCAAAACACAACATACAAGAGGCTAACTATGCTGACCCTAGGAGCAAACACTCTCATTTTCCCAGAAAATACCCCAGACAATTCTGGTATAGGAACAAGGCTAGCCACAATTTCTGGTATATCCCTGTGAGCAGGTCATATTTTCATGTTGACTTTTTTGCTTACTTTGAGGCATTGGACAGGCCTTGAATCAGACATTAATCTATGTGTAGTGTGTGCTACAATTTTAAATAGTTTGCTTAATTTTGTTTATGACTAATTAGCTACATATCTGTAGTGATCTGCATTTTT
This sequence comes from Rapana venosa, assembly GCA_028751875.1. Lineage (NCBI taxonomy): Eukaryota > Metazoa > Mollusca > Gastropoda > Neogastropoda > Muricidae > Rapana > Rapana venosa. The sequence goes on from CM054144.1 coordinate 40,842,633, forward strand.
TCTCCTGGTATCTGCTGTACAGCGAGGCCACCAGTGCAGTGTACTACAACAACATTGGAGAATGGTTTCGAACAACAGTTGGAGTAAGGCAGGGCTGTCTACTCTCACCCACTCTTTTCAACATCTTCCTTGAGAGAATCATGGCCGATGCACTGGAACATCATAAAGGATCAGTCAGCATTGGTGGCAGAACGATCACAAACCTCCGCTTCGCAGATGACATTGATGGAATAGCAGGATCAGAAAAAGAGCTTGCCAGCCTAACAGAACACCCGAATAAGGCCTCCAAAACATACGGCATGGAAATCAGTGCAGAGAAGACCAAACTGATGACTAATAACACCAACGGCATTAGCAATGATATCAGGGTTAATGACCAGAAGCTGGAAACAGTTCAAAGCTTCAAGTACCTGGGAGCCATTGTATCAGACCAGGGATCCAAGCCAGAAGTAGTATGCAGGACTGCACAGACAATAACAGTCTTTGTCCAAACTAAACACCATCTGGAGAGATAAAAATATCTCACTTATCTCCAAGATCAGACTAATGCGCTCCCTTGTCATATCCATATTTCTGTATGCCTGTGAATCATGGACCCTGACTGCAGATTTGGAGAGAAGAGTACAGGTGGTGGAGATGAGATGCTTTCGGAGACTCCTTGGCATCTCCTACAAAGACCACATAAGCAACGAAAGCATGCATAACAGAATCCAGCAAACCATTGGACCCTATGAGAACCTTCTAATGATCGTGAAAAAGCGTAAACTTAAATGGTATGGGCATGTGACAAGATCCAAAGGACTTGCAAAGACAATTTTACAAGGCACTGTCCAAGGAGGAAGAAGAAGAGGCAGACCAAGGAAGAGCTGGGAGGATAACATCAGCGAATGGACAGGTCTAGAACTCAAAAAAGCCCTGAGAAAGGCAAAACAGAGAGAGGAATGGAAGGAACTGGTTGTTGAGTCTTTGAGGGTGCCCCCACGGTCGTCAGACTACAGGACAGATAGATAGATCTGCATTAGCTGCTAGTACTGCTCGTGTTTCTCATCTATATATAGACTTAACTTTAAAATTGAGAAGTGCTTAATTTAGATCTGATTGGTTAAGGTTTTGTTCATATAGTTTTGAATTTCTTACTTGTTATTCTTTTAAATTATTGGCTGTTGATCCATTCATTTTGTCACTTAGATTTTGTATAGAATAATACCTTTAAAACAACCACATCCACATCAGATCATGAAGTGGAATGCTCAATCCCTCTCCACCAATGTGTCCTATTTAGTCCAGCATCTTGCTTATATAATAATAATAATATAATAATAATAATATAATAATGTATGGAATTTATATAGCGCTGAATCTTGTAAAGCAACAAATCAAAGCGATCAGAGGATAATGGAATAAGCACTCATGTGCTTTTTTGCATCTAGTCCCCGTGTGTATGCGGTTTTGTCAATTTTGTCATCTGTTCCCACCGGCACACAATGGCCTACTCTTTCGAAAAGCGGAGCAGGATTTAACGTGTGCACAAGATGTTCTGCATGCGTTCGCACACGGGGCCTCGTTTATAGTCTCATCCGAAGGACTTTGACATTCAGTTCGATGTTTTGGTCAAACTGAAAAGATTGGGCGAGGCTGGGAATCGAACCCAGAACCTCACGGTTTACTTGTTGGCAGGCAAACGTCTTAACCATCCTGCCACCTTCCTTCCACACTATCAAGCTGTTGTATTACAACCAGGAGTAAACTTCACAAATTACCTGGTTATTGTTATCCACCTGTACACCAGTAAGTTGATGCTGCTACCAACATTAGCAACAAGAATTTACATCCAAGAAGGGATAGATTATAATGTTCGTTCTTCGCCAGTGCCTAACCAAGTTCTTGATGGACATTCATGTGCAGCAAGAGTAAAGTTTGCAGAGTATTTAATACTAAGTGTTGTGTCTGTGTATCTGCCTAAGGGGCCTAATGTTTCTAACACTGAATGGATACACAGACTAAAAGATAATGAAAATGGCTAATTGCAGGCGACTTTAATGCTCATGCCCCCCTTTTAGGATAAAGGGTGTGAGAAATATCCAGCAATCGTTTTGTAGAATATGTAGTTGATTCCTGCCTTTTCTTATTAAATGACGGCAGTGTTACCAGAATTCCAGATAGTGCCACTCATAGAGCTTCATACTTAGATTTAACATTTATATCTCCTGTACTTGCTCCTGAATGTGACTGGACAACACACAAAGACACCCTTTGAAGCGATCACCTGCCTGTTATTACAACTCTTCATAGAACGACTGCTATTTGTGACATCCTTGAAGACAAAACTCTTAAATTTAACTATAAACAAGCTGATTGGGAAACATTTAAAAGCTTTCTTGCATCCTGCAATACTGAGAGTTTTGAAACTAATGACATAGACCACTTCTATTCTATTTTTACTGAAACCATCCTCAAGCTGCTAGTTTGTCTGTCCCTAAAATAAATAGGCATAAATCAAATAAACATCAAGGAAATATATGGTGGACCCCAAGTTGTGACAAAGCAGTCAAGAATAAACTGTAACGTATAAGATCTATCTAAAAGATAAAACACCAGAAAATTATGTAAAGCAAAAACAAGCCAAAAATCACAGCAACATAGTTATTGCTCAGGCTAAAAGACAATTTTGGTTTTGTTCAATATTTTATTACATTGATCTTCCAGAAAGTTATCAAGTGATGTCGTTTTAGTGCAATATGCAGACAACATATGTATATGGATGAATGTTAACATGAAGCAAAACACATCAAAACAGGTGATAAATCACATTAAAAACATTACCCAAAACAACTTGACAACATAAATGATTATATCTTTGAGAATGGACTTTCTTTTTCAACAGAAAGAAACACACAAAGTACTTTTTCGCAAAGGTAGTAATCCAGATTAGCTATCAATGTTCAGGATTGGTGGTGAAATTATCTAATATAAAAACATAATAAAATTCTTGGGTGTATTCTTATATCTAAACTAGCTTGGAATGCACATATCAAATATACCTTAACTAAAGCAAGAAAGTGTTTGAATTTACTTTAAATGGTAAGTAATTTTGGGGACAAAGTATTTTAAATCTGAATTATTTAGCAACATCTCTTATTCATTCCAAACTGTCTTATGGACAAGTGGTCTTTTTGAATGCACCCAAGTACTTGCTTAAAAAGTTACAAAGTATGGACTGAAGGCATACAGGATTGCCTCTTAGTACTTTTTCGTGCACTGGCTCTTGGAACTTACAATGAAATTGGAGAATTGCCCCATGATGAATACCGACAGTTGGCATGTGCAAAATATGTACTCAGAAGAACAACTAGGAACAATTTTACTTCAGATAAAGTAAACATAAAATCAGAAATCGAATTTCCTAAAAGGGCAAAACAGGTATTGTCTTAAAGGCCAGTTGGCACATATTCTTCAGACCTTTTTGAAAACATACCGAACGCACAAACTTCAGTTCTACTTTATCCTTTCTGGGAAATGAACAAAACAAATTTTTATATAGAAAACACTAATATGGCAAAGAGTGAAAACCAAATATCATGATCTATAAAGTCTGATCTCACATTCATCATAAATTTATATTATCGTCATTTAAAAGTCTTTGCAGATGGTTAACATGTAGACGATTAAGAAACAAGTACAATTTTTGTAATACCATCGCTTGAAATACAAAACAAAGATTATGTTGGTAAACATCAATGATATTCACAGCTAAGCTAATAACAATTTTAATGGTTCTTAATTGTACTCTTGATCTTCCGATGAACATATTTCAAACTTTTTTTTGTGTTGATTCGAAATCTGTACTCTACGCATTAAAATCCACAGGATCTAAGAAAATGTATAAAGTTGTACAAAAAATCAATCATGTCATACATGTTTTAGCTTTAAGGGGTATTTGTGTAACATTCTGTTGGGTACCTTCGCATGTGGGGTTCTTACCAAATAAGTGGGCTAACAGAGCTGCAAAGAGAGGTGAAAAGCATGGAAAGTATTCTGTAGAGCTACATGTTCCATTATCTTACAAGAGGGCTATCATTTACTAGAAGAGGCATCGTGGAGCAGGGCCATAAAAGCTTATACCCAAAGGAGCACTTTTCAGACAGATCTGTCCTAGAAAGCCAAAAGTCCGGGTCGGAAGTGTGCGGTGCTTTAAATCCCGTTTGGACCCGAAACTTTTCCCCCTCCATTAGACCATGAGTAGTGGTCTGGTCTTTCGGATCAGACAAGGTCCCGTGTGTTACACACAATTGTTTAACGCACGTAAAAGAACCCACAGCAACAAGAGAGTTGTCCCTGGCAAAATTCTGTAGGAAAAAAGCCCACTCCGATAGGGAAACAGATACAGTTGCAGATGGGGAAAAATGGGTGGCGCTGCTCTTGTGACAACGCGCTCTCCCTGGGGAGAGCAGCCCGAATTTCACGCAAAGAAATCTGTCGTGACTTAAAGTGGTATAAATGAAATGAAATGTAAATGAAATGAAATGAGATCTTTCATCACTGTCCCTCTTTTGAACTCTGAACTTCCCTCTATATTTTCTGCATTCTTCTCTGACAAAGTCCGCAACATTCGCTCCAGTTTGGATCAGACTCCATTCCAGCCTGCAACTTCTGATCCCCAATTCTCGGGCACTCCTCTCCTTTCCTTTCCATCCAGCAAGTGAGAAAAAAAATCGAAATAATTCTGAAAGGAATGACTATGAAATCATATGATCTCAATCCCATACATGCTTTTCTTTTCACACAGTGCCTGCCACAACTTATACCTGCTATCACGAAAACAGTAAACTCATCTCTTGTTTCAGGAAATGTTCCTTCAGCTCTCAAAACTGCTAAGTCACACCTCTACTAAAAAAGCATGACCTTAACCCCAACATTATGAAGAATTATAGACCTGTTTCCAACCTACCGTTTATCTCTAAAGTCCTTGAAAAAGTAGTTCTAAAACAGCTCAACCACCACCTTCTCTCCAACAGTCTCCTTCCTGCGTTTCAGTCTGCCTATAGCGTCAACCACAGCACTGAAACCACCCTTGCCCACAAACTTCTACTCGCTTCTGACTCCGGGAAAATCTCCTTTCTCACTCTACTCGACTTATTTGACAGCCTTCGACACTATTGACCACTCTATTCTTCTCTCCCGTCTTCAAAAAATGTTTGGTGTTACTGGCACAGCCCTTACCAGGTTTAGTTCATACCTTACCGACCGATTCCAGACAGTCGCAGTAAACAAGATTCAGTCAGTACCTGCCAGACTGGAATGTGGAGTTCCCCAGGGATCTGTTCTGGACCCTGTTCTTTTCACCCTCTACACTGCTCCACTGCCACATATGATTAACCATCATCAGATCAAGTATAATTTTTATGCAGATGACTCTCAGATTCTAAGCATGACACTCCTGAAAATCTGCCTTCTCTCTTGACAAATATGGCCCACTGCTTTTAAGACATCCAAAATGGGATGATACAGAACTAGTTACAGTTAAATGCAGATAAAACAGACACCGTGTTTGTAGGGACCAAACACAAACTCTCTTCCATTACAACAGCTTCAATACAATTTAGCAGCACATCAGTCCCTCTATCCACTGCTGTGAAGTATCTAGGTGTCATTGTTGACAACACACTCTTTATGCAAAGATTCATCACCCAGACCAGCCAGTCATGCTACTATCAATTACGGCTTATTAGTGCAATTCGAAAGTACCTGACCACAGATGCAACATCCATACTCGTGGCATCTCTCATTCTGTCACGTCTGGACTATTGCAATTTTCTTTTGGCTGGTCTGCCAGCATCATCAATTCACTCCCTTCAACGTATACAAAACTCTGCAGCTTGACTAGTCCTCAGAAAGAAAAAAATCCGAGCACATTACCCCTCTCTTGCGATCTCTCCACTGGCTGCCTGTGCCACAGAGAGTAAACTATAAGATCAGTACCTCTGTCACAAATGCCTCCACAAAACAGCACCTTCCTACCTCTGTGAATGTCCTCACTTGTACACTCCTTCTCGTTCCATCCGCTTTGCTGCAGATACCTTGTCCTTACGAATACCTAGATTCAACCAATCCACCTTCGGCCGTCTTTCTTTCCCTATTTCTAATCCATCGATCTTGAATGACCTCCCTCTCCTCGCCAAAAGCCTTCTTATGACACTTTTAAATCCAGTCTCAAGACAATTTATTTCAACCCTAAGATTTTCCTCTCCTGCTTCAACTCATAACTTTTCCATGCCTTCAACAGCCGAGAGTCTATCGCCCTGCCAGGGGGTGTGACCTGTGTGTGTGTGTGTGTGTGTGTGTGTGCGTGCGTGCGTGCGTTTACAATTGGACTTTCTGGAACTATTAATTGTTACAAGTTGTATTGTTGTGTAAAAATGAGTTGAGTGCAAGAGCTTTGATTTGTCTCTGCAAGATATAGCACTATATAAATTCCATTTACTCTTATTATCATTATTATGATTGTTTTGAGGGATATTTATCACTCTGAGACCTACACAACTTTTGTCATGGCAAGAAAAGCTAGCGCTTTATTTTTTCGGATGAAACCGAATTCTTTTATCACCAAATATAGCAAAGATATCAAATGTTTGTGTGGTGAGAAAATTACTAGCATTCATAATTTTGTTTAATATAAGAGTCTGAAACTATTCTTACCTTCTTTTTCTGAGGAATCCTTGGATAAGATATTAAACATATTAATTTGACATTTCATATAACACAATCTTTATTGAACAGTCCTACAGGACGTTTGTTATAGTTTTAAGTCATAATAGCATTTCTTATGTATTTATTTGTTGTTATTATTGTTTAGCCCTTTTCTGCGTACTGCCTACAATACTGAGCAACAGATACCCATGTCATTACACACAACCATCAACATAAATGCTCCCTCCCATCCCCTTCCCATCATCAAAAAATCACTTTGAGTGAACAAACGTAAAATCAATACAACACCAAACACCACACACACGCACACACACACCACACACACACACACACACACACACACACACACACACAACACACACACACACACACACACACCACACACACACACAGAGAGAGAGAGAGAGAGAGAGAGAGAGAGAGAGAGAGAGAGAGAGAGAGAGAGAGAGAGAGAGAGAGAGAGAGAGAGAGAGAGAGAGAGGGCTAATATAATCATAAATATCGTGTATGAGTAGATATGATTAGAATACTAGTTATAGAACAAGAAACATTAAGATACCCAGTGTACTGTACTAGCATTTGCACGCAGGCCCTTGGTGTACACAGTAGACTGATACCGACAACTTGCAGTGAAGCGAGCTCAGAAGCACTCCACTGCCGCTAATGAACATACACCTGCAGGAAGAGTTGAACCCACACCCTGTGTTACCTACCCTGAGATCACCCGCACCACACTCTCCTCTCCTGGCTTTTCTGCTCTGCTCTTCTCTCCCTCTGTGTAACAAAACAAAGCACACACCTTTTAGTTGTTTCCCATGACATGAGATCCATCACATTTTCTACCGCTGTCAGTTGGAAGAAATTTATGGCGCTTTACTATATAGAAATTGATCTCTCTCTGTCTCTCTGTCTCTCTCTCTGTCTGTCTCTCTCTGTGTGACTATCTCTCTCTATGACTCTCTCTCTCTCTCTGTGACTCTCTGTGACTCTCTCTCTCATAAACCAGACAAGTGATATTTCTTAGGATTAAAAAAAATCGCATTCGACACAAAATCATTAGAACAGAGCGAGAGAGAGAGAGAGAGAGAGAGAGAGAGAGAGAGAGAGAGAGAGAGAGAGAGAGAGAGAGAGAGAGAGTACATAATGTGTAGGTTTGAGAGAAGTGTGTGTGTGTGTGTGTGTGTGTGGTGAACAGGCATGCATGCATATGTAAGAAAGAAGAGAGAGAGAGAGAGAGAGAGAGAGAGAGAGAGAGAGAGAGAGAGAGAGAGAGAGAGAGAGAGAGAGAGAAGAAGAGACAGACAGACCAGACAGACAAACAGACAGACGGACAGATATAATTATGGACAGACAGACAGAAAGACCGACAGATAGATAGGTAGATAGATAGACAGACAGGCAGGCAGACAGACAGATAGATAGATAGATAGATGATAGATAGATGGATAGATAGATAGATAGATATTAGGTAGTTATGTAGTTAGTTAGAGATGAGACTGCTTTTACAACTTCCTCTCTCAGTAAACTACATGAGGCTGTTTCAGATGACGGTGGGACATGCAGTACTTCAGAATCTCCAGTTGTTATATGCGAGTATAACTCCTCGCAATATTCTGTCCATCTGTTCATTATGTCTTCCTCTTCTGTCAAGCACTTTCCCGCTTTATCTTGTATGGTGGAGGTTCTTGTTGATTTTGTTGCAGTTAGGTCTTTTACCAGTTGATAGGCCTTCTTACTGTCATTTCTTTCCATGCTGGTTTCTATCTCCTCACATTTCTCCTCTATTCATAGCATCTTTCATTCCTTTCTTCACCCTTTTGGCTGCTCCTTTATACTTTCTTGCCCCCTCTGCACTCTGCTTCTGAATTTTCAGTTCTCTGCGCTTATCACAAAGCTCTAGGACTCCTCATAAACCCATGGTTTGTTTCTTTATTATCCCCTTTCTTCCAAGGAGCTCCTTTCCTGCTTCATTGAAAGAGTCATTGAATGTGTCGATCATGCTTTCCATTTCAATGTCTTCTTCCAGTGCCAAGAGGGGTGCAAATTTCCCGTCAATGTCTGCTTGGAATGATTCTAATATGTTTGGGCCCTTCAACTTATCTAGATTGAACTTCATTCGGAAGCTTCCCTGTTTTCTGTTCTTCAAGCGTACTGCGAATGTCATCATTACAAGCTCATGGTCGCTGCCGATGTCTGTACCTGGAAAGCTTCTGGTTTGGGCAATGTCCACGCTTGTCTGGAAACGGCGTTGTACCAAGATATAATCTATCTGGTTGTTGTATTCTCCCTGGGCTGTGCCATGTCCATCAACTCTGTCGTCGGTGCTGTTTTTACAATATCACCCACAAGTGCCTTTCCAATCTTCATACGCATCTTCCCCAACCTTCGCATTCCAGTCTCCTTGAACTATCAAGATGTCTTTCTTTGGTGTATCATCAATAACTTCCTGAAGTTGGCTGTAGAATTCTTCAACTTCTTCATCACCATGGTCTGTTGTTGGAGCATATGCCTGTATGATTGTAATGTTGAAGGGTGATGCTTGGAGTCGTATTGACATGAGTCGGCTTGAGATGGGACGGCAATCCATGACGGCATCTGCAGTTTTCTTGTGTACGAGGATTTCCACTCCATGTTCATGCCGGTCGTGTCTGCCACTATAGTAAAGTTTATGACCTTCCTGCGTTTTTATTTCCGCAAAGTTTTTCCATCTCATTTCGCATATGCCAAGAAGGTTCCACCGATATCTCCTCATTTCATGTTCCAGCTCTTCCAGTTTTCCTGCCTCTCTTAAGGTTCTAACATTCCATGTGCCGATGACGATATTGTTTCTGGCACGAATGGTCTTAGTTGGATGGCCAGTAGCATAGTTTCCACTCCCGCCCTGGTGACTCCTGCCAGCGGAAGAGGCGGTCCTGAATCCGGGCAATGACCGATCCGGTATGATTCTTCTTGTGGTTGACATTTTCATTGGCGTGTCTTGGGCAATGTAGCATGGCGGAGCCCATCCCTCTCCATGCCAGACCACAGCCGAATTCCTCCTACTTGGTGGCTTGCCCTGGTCTCGAACACATAGCCGTTCAGTTCATCTTGGAACTTGTCCGCCTTGGCCATTAGTCTTCTTCTTGAAGTTAGGCCCAGTGATGCAGTGTTGACATCACCCCCTCACATGGTTTGGCACGCCTGCTGAGGCGAGGTCCCGGGGTATGGCGCTTGGAGCCAGCATGTGAGAGTTGGAGGGTGGAGGAAAACCAATGTGCCCGTCCTTCTATTAAGAAGCAGCAGCCAAGCTAACAAAAGTACTATCTCTCTCCAGAGCCCCCTACACCGGGAAAATCTGCAGGTGTTGATAATGTCCCAGCTGAAATGGTGCAAGCAGGAGGTGATCCATGTATAGACGTACTCCATCGAATCTGCAACAAGATATGGTAGACTGGAGTATGGCCAAAAGCGTGGACACAATCCCTTATAATAACACTTCCTAACAAAAGCAATCTCCAACAATGCCAGAACTACCACAACATTAGTCTCATCAGTCACCCAAGCAAAGTGATGCTGAAGATCTTGCTGAACAGGCTCAAACCACAGGCTGAAAGAATCATCGCAGAAGAACAAGCTGGTTCCACACCTGGACACAGTACAACAGAGCAGATCTTCAACATAAAACTCATAATGGAAAAATATCTCCAGCATCAACAGGACCTC
>CM054144.1:40858042-40874841 GCA_028751875.1 Rapana venosa
TGAGTGGTGGTCTGGGCGCTAGTCTTTCGGATGAGACGATAAACCGAGGTCCCGTGTGTTACACGTAATTATTTAGCGCACGTAAAAGAACCCACGGCAACAAGAGAGTTGTCCCTGGCAAAATTCTTAGAAAAAAGCCACTCTGAAACAAAAACAGTTGCAGACAGGAAAAAGAAAAAAAAATGGGTGGCGCTGCTCTTGTGGCGACGCGCTCTCCCCGGGGAGAGCAGCCCGAATTTCACGGAGAGAAATCTGCCGTGACTTAAAGTGGTATGAAATGAAATCTGAGCGCTTTGATTTGTTGCTTTACAAGATTCAGCGCTATATAAATTCCATACATTATTATTATTATTATTATTATTCTTAAGGTTGAAGAACAGTTAAGACATTCACCTACCTGACAAGTAAACCGTGAGGTTTCTGGGCTCAATTCCCAGCCTTGCCCTTTCTTCCCAGTTTGATGAGAAAATCGAGCTGAATGTCAGTCTTTCCGATGAGACCATGCACCAAGGCCCTGTTGTTGCTGTTGTTGTTGTTGTTGTCTTCAATTTAACGCGTATTCACTCTAAGTGATATTATACGACCAAGGCCCTGTGTGCAAACGCATGTGAACCATTTTGCTCATACGTTTAGAACACGTTGCACCTTTCGGGGAAGAGAAGGCTTTTGGTACCTGTAGGAAGGGATGGCAACTTTAAAACAACAAACAACGCATTTATACAGGTGTGGTGTTGAGACACCATCTCCAAAGTCGGAATGCAGCTACCTAATGGTGCAGGGTGGGTGGGGGGGGGGGGGGGACAAATATCTCACCATTGAACCTCCGTGCTGTAGCCCAGTAACCCCCAAAAAGAGATAAATATTCATAAATTGAGATAGCTAGATTTACATAACGTTGATAAGCACAGGCAGCTATGCCCATTATCTAGTAAGCAAGCAATGGAGGATGAGGCATGTTCTGTGTTGTGTTGTACAGTTTTAGAGGACTTAAGGCAAAATTACATCCCTGCAAAATATAGGAGACAGCCTAATCAATTTACACTCTGTTTACCAATGATTTCTAGTCATCCTGAGGTCGTGCTCATCCTCACTTTACATTTATCCAGTCTTTCAACTAAGAGATATCTTGGTATCCTAAGTCACATTTTGATTTGCCTTTGATTTGTTGCTTTACAAGATTCAGCGCTATATAAATTCCATACATTATTATTATTATTATTATTATTATTGTTGTTATTATTATTATAATAATAATAATAATTATTATTATTATTAATTTTTTTTTTGTAACAGACGTTTTTTGTCAATAATAACTTTCTGTTGCTTTTGCTTAAAAACAAAAGCAAACTGTAATACTAACTAGCTCAGCCCCCCCCCCCCTCCCCCGTTCATGTATGGGGCAATGGCCTTTTGTAAATAAATAATCATCCAAGTTTGATCTCTCTCTCTCTCTCTCATGAATGAATGAATGAAGGAAGGAAGGAATACAATCTTACTTAAAATTGAGAAAAAAACCCCAAACTGCAAACGACAATAAACCATTATTTTAAACAGGCAAGAATCAGCAAGTGTACTCCTTTGATCCCTTTTGAAACATAGAGGGTCTAAGTGGACACTCTAAGAAAGTATCAATACATTTAATATCATCTTAAGCAATTATTGGCAAACATACATTTGCTGATAGGCAAATCAAATGGCAGACTTATTTTGTAGCCTTTCCAAATCTGATCATTTTCCCCAACTTAAACACAATGTCCTCTCCCCTTTAACCAAAGCACTAAAATTCAAAACTGATCTTGCTCCCAAATACATTTGGGAGAACACATCGACTTCAAAGATATTCAAAATGGGACTTCCATTATGAAATTAAAATCGTCCCCAATTGTACCCATGTCATAATTTCAACAGAGGCAAATCTTGCTTCATGTTGTTGCATCTAACAATTTAAATTCGAAGCTTATGATTACTGCATGGGAATTGAAATATGAACAAAACATATGCATCTGGTATTTCTGTTTTTTAAACCACTTTGAAGTTCCTGTATAATAAATATTCATTACTACTTTAAAGAGCATTATGCCAGATCTGCATATCATTATTTTGTAGTTCTGGTGTACTATTTATTAATACTTAATTGGAGCTGGCAGGTTTCTGCCAAGGCAGATTGCTTTTCTGTTGCTTAAAAAAATCTGAAGACAAACATTGAGACAGGGAACTATTATAGATGTAAGACTGCAGATTCTTTTCAACTGTATGCTTTGTGGTAGAGGGTTATTAATAATATTATTAATAATAAGCATCATCGTAATTATTAATAATGATGATGATGATGATGATGACGATGGTGATAATAATAATAAAAAAATAAAATAATGATGACAATGATGACGACAATAATTAAAAAAAAAAAAAAAATGATGATGTTGCTGCTGCTGCTGCTGCTGCTGATGATGATGATGATTACTCTGATGATGGTGATGACAACAACAACTACAACAATAATAACAACATTTTGAATTTATGTAGCATTGAATCTTGTCAAGCAAACAAATCAAAGCACCTAAACTTAAACTAACAGGCACTCTCAGCCACCTACACCATTTGATATCTAATGGGGAAGAGTACACTTTTGACATGTAGCCAATGGGAACTCTTGCTGAGGCAAAGTCTTTTCTTTCTTTCATCCACCCTGGGAAGACAGATCACCTCCATTCTGGCACACAGAGCCAGCCAGGTCTGAGAAGGCACCTCTGTGGAGCTGTACAGCATCTGGTGTGTTAAAGCTGTTCCCTTCTGCAGTCAGTCACCCACGTGATGAGGAAAAACATCTCTTACATCTGGGCTTTGTCCACAGGGTCCATTTTCAGAGGCCAGATCTTTGATGGCCTCACCTATGGTTCATGTGGAAAGGACTCTGATGAAAGCTGGTCTGAAAGCTCGTGTTTCAAGACTGCCTCTTGGAGATGCTGGGATTTTTTTATGTGCACTGCCAGAAGACTGTTCTGCGTTGAAGTTGGGTCTGGCTTGCAGAGAGTGTGTTCTTCTTCTAGCTTCTTTCTGGAGTTTCTTCTTTTCGAGAAGAACTGCTTCCATCTTCTGTCTGGCAGGTTGTTTGGATGGCACGGAAGAAAACGTGGTTTCTGCTGAACATGTCCATTCAACAAGCTCCTCCCTAGTTTTGGACTGGAGAAAGCTCTGGCCTGGGGAAGGATCTTGTTGAGCTGGACTCTTGCCTGGCTGGTCATGGAGCTGGCTCACACCTGACACACACAACACCTCTCCCTGGACTCTTGCCTGGCTGGTCGTGGAGCTGGCTCACACCTGACACAACACAACACCTTTCCCTGGACTCTTGCCTGACTGGTCGTGGAGCTGGCTCACACCTGACACAACACCTTTCCCTGGACTCTTACCTGGCTGGTCGTGGAGCTGGCTCACACCTGACACAACACAACACCTCTCCCTGGCACCTTTCTTTCAGAAATGGTGTAGGATGTGGTCCTACACTGAGGAAAGATTATCACCAATTCTGATGTCTAGCTAGTCTGACATGAAGCTGGGATCCCCGCTCCTTTACTCTTGTATTTCGAAGGTAATAGATTTGACTAATTTATGCTATTCTTTTATTTTGAGGATAATGGAATAAGCACTTGTGTGCTTTTTTCATCCGCTACCCGACTCTATGCAGTTTTGTAAATTTTTTCATCCGTTCCCACCGGCACACAATAGCCGACTCTTCTGAAAAAGAGTGCAGTTTTATATCCAGTCCCCTTGTGTGGCTGAAGAAGGTAGACCCCTTTTTATCAATTCCTCTATAGGGTCATAGATGACATGTCGGGTGTGTTGGTGTCATTCATAACTCTGTCAGGTATGTTGGTGTCATTCATTACTGTCAGGTATGTTGGTGTCATTCATTACTGTCAGGTATGTTGGTGTTACTCATTAATGTCAGGTATGTTGGTGTCATTCATAACTCTGTCAGGTATGTTGGTGTCATTCATTACTCTCAGGTATGTTGGTGTCATTCATAACTTTGTCAGGTATGTTGGTGTCATCCCTCCCTCTGTCAGGTATGTTGGTGTCATTCATAACTCTGTCAGGTATGTTGGTGTCATTCATTACTCTCAGGTATGTTGGTGTCATTCATAACTTTGTCAGGTATGTTGGTGTCATTCATAACTTTGTCAGGTATGTTGGTGTCATTCATAACTTTGTCAGGTATGTTGGTGTCATCCCTCCCTCTGTCAGGTATGTTGGTGTCATTCATAACTCTGTCAGGTATGTTGGTGTCATTCATAATTGTGTCAGGTATGTTGGTGTCATTCATAATTGTGTCAGGTATGTTGGTGTCATTCATAACTCTGTCAGGTATGTTGGTGTCATTCATAACTGTGTTAGGTATGTTGGTGTCATTCATAACTCTGTCAGGTATGTTGGTGTATTCCCCCTCTTTGCCAGGTATGTTGGTGTCATCCCTCCCTCTGTCAGGTATGTTGGTGTCATTCATAACTGTGTCAGGTATGTTGGTGTCTTTCATAACTCTGTCAGGTATGTTGGTGTCATTCATAACTCTGTCAGGTATGTTGGTGTCATTCATTACTCTGTCAGGTATGTTGGTGTCATTCATAACTGTGTTAGGTATGTTGGTGTCATTCGTAACTGTGTCAGGTATGTTGGTGTCATTCATTACTCTGTCAGGTATGTTGGTGTCATTCATTACTCTGTCAGGTATGTTGGTGTCATTCATAACTGTGTTAGGTATGTTGGTGTCATTCGTAACTGTGTCAGGTATGTTGGTGTCATTCATAACCGTGTCAGGTATGTTGGTGTAACTCATTTCTCGGACAGGTATATTGATGTCACTCATTTCTCTGTCAGGTATGTTTGTATCATCCCTCTCTCTGTCAGGTATGTTGGTGTCAACCCTCCCTGATGCTGATGAACTTGCAAAGCAGGGAGCACAGAAAGAACAGTGTGAAAGCAGCATCACCTTCCACAAAAAGAAGACCATCGTCAAACCAATGGCCTAACTTAGAGTAGAGAAGGACGACTACCACTATCTCACAAGAGAAGAACAGGTCATCATTGTAAGACTTGGCACTGAGCACAGCAGGCTAAATCACCACATGTGCACAAGGCTGAAACTTGTCCCTTTCCCCCTGTGTGCCTGTGGTAAAGAAACCAGACTGGCCAGCGCATCTTTCAGAGATGCACGCTATTCAGTGACCTGAGGAAGACTGTGTGGCTGACAGAGATAACATGGCCCTGTAAACCAAGCTGTACGGCTCACGAGAGGAGCTGGAAAGGACATGCCACTATAACTCCCATACATATCTGATGGTGTAAAAAGCCAACAAAAGAAGAATATCCCTCCCTCAATGAGGTCATAGATGATGCCATGCAATGTCTCATTTCAAAACTAGAAAAGTGTATCAAGTGAATCAACTAACATTATTATCAGATTGATAATCAATCAGCTCTTCAGCCCTTGCCAAGCAAGCAGAAATGAGGCAATAATTTTACAACTAGTTTACCTTTTTCTTAAAAGAACACACACACACCACACACACAACACACACACACACACACACACACACACACACACACACACACACACACACACACACACACACACACACACACACACACACACACACACACACACACATATATATATATATATATATATATATATATATATATATATATATATATATATATATATATATATATATATATATATATATATATATTATATATAATGTATATATATATGTATATATATATGTATTGTGTGTATGTATGTATGTATGTATGTATGTATGTATGTCTGTATGCACGTATGTATGTATGCATATATATATATATATATATATATATATATATATATTTATATATATATATATATATAGATAGATAGATAGATAGATAGATATAGATATATAGATATATATATATATGCGGATGATAATGTGTACAATGCAAGTAGTGTTCGTAATGTGAACAAACATATCCACACATGTACTCGTGCAATGATTTGATCTAGATTTCTTATTGATCATACCAAAATTGGATTGGATTGAATCATGGCACATTGAGATTTTTCGGCTGCTTTTGTCTCCACACGCCTGTGTGAAATTATGTTTGATACAAAATAGATATAGAGCATATATGTCACTGCTGCCTCAGAGAAAGACATTTTAAAATACCTTACACACACACACACGCACCCACGCACACACACCACACACACACGATTCAAGATTCAAGATTTAATTCCTTTCACCTCTTTCGGGGTATGGAGGATTACAAATGAATTGAACAGAAGAATAAACCTAACAGCAATACACCCAAAAATATTATAAATACTGACAGGAACTGAAAAGCAAGTGCTCATCACAAAATGATAAGCAAACAGTAGTAAAGACTCACACACACACACACACACACACACACACACACACACACACACACACACACACACAAACACACACACACACACACACACACACACACACACACACGCTCACATGCACACACATGCATACATGTGCGCGCGTGCACACACGCACATAACGCACACGCCTCCACCACCGCCACCACCACCACCACCACCCACACCACACCACCACAACAAGAACAATAATCTCTCTTTTTCAGCAGTCACTACCACCAAATATAAAGTGAAGTTGCACACAACATAAATGTCATGAGTAAACAAACTGTAAATATATTACGCTTTGTACTATAGTTTGTGGATATGTAGTTCTGCCTAAAATCCTCTAATACTGGACAACACAACACAAAAAGTATGCTATCCTCAGGTGCTTGCTTACATAATGGGTACAGCAACAGGATGTTATTAACATCATGTTCTATGTATGTGAATTTATGAACAGTTATGTCTAATACACAAAGTCTAAATTTTAACAATTAAAAAAAAACCCATATCAAGCTTCCGATAGGGTTTGATATCATGCCAGCAAATAAATTGCCTAAACAATTGATATATTCCACTGCTTTGTATATGATCACTACATTGCAGTCATTGGCAGTCAGTCAATCTTTGTCTGAAACTGTGAATAAACTCTATAATTTTAGACACTGATTCAGTCAAACACATCCAAACCCAGGTTCACATAAACCTTTACATATTTGTGTAGTCCAGTTGTTTTGCCCTTTACCATCGAGATGATAGAGCATCTTTTAAGATTTAAACGGTAGACTACTCTCATCCATATGCAGAATCTTAAACCAATATCTAATGCCTCTTACAGGAGAATAATTAACAGAAAGCGATTATCTTTGTATCTTTTAGTTTTAATAGAAACAAGATCATTATGTATACGTCTGTCTGACCCTAGAAAACTGCTGGATAGCAAAGAGGTGCACTGACTGGCAATGTATTAAAGATGCATCCAGACCCCAAATTTCAGCAACATATAACACAATGTGTTGCATTTGTTCATTAAATATTGCAATACACAAGTCAACATAATTATCATTTAATTATTTTTTCAAAACTATTAACAAGCTTCCTTTACCTTGAATTGCCAGATCTTTACATGCAGTTTTGAAACTAAGCTTTGCAGAAAAACATATTCCTAAATATTATATTTTTACAATGATCTTAGGCATGGCTTTTCCATTGTACAACCATTTTTCATGAGCAGCTAAATAACCACCTTTTCTGAATACAATGATATTATTCTTATTCACATTAGCCTTCAGATCAAGTGCTGTTGCAGCTTTGCTTAAGATATTTAACTGCTTTTTTAAGCCTACAACAGTTTCAGATAGAAGGATAACATCGTTAGCAAGCAAATTATTAAACATTTCAGTGAAATCTTGGGAATGTGACACCACATCCATGCTTATCATTAGATATGGCTAACTCATTAATAAATACAAAAACAATAAGGGGCTACATACATCACCCTGTTTAACACCAGTGGTGCAGTATATTTTGTCAGTCAGCTTAGTTCCACATTTTTATTCTGCTTCTGACATTCTGATACATGGCTCTCAAACAACGTAATAATTTATTCTTTACACCATTTTTTTCAGGAGAATAACCCTCAACAATTTTCTATGAACAGAATTAAATGCCTTTTCAAAGTCAATAAATGCTACACACAGCTTGTTGTAGTGAGAAAACTGTTTCTGTACAAACACAAGCAAAGTAAACATATGATCTATAGTGGAGTATTCTCTCCTAAAGCCAGCTTGGTGTTCACCTGTAATAAAATTTTTCATAACCCATTCCTGTAACATGTTATTATTGATATACAATTTGCTACTTATGTCACTAAGGGAGTTTCACTGTAGTTGTTAGGGTTATCAACGCCACATTGTGTGTAATGTTAGAATTATAGATTAACCCAGTTATCTGGAATAAGACTGTCATCAAAAAAGTTTGTTGAATAATTTTAGAAGGAAAAGCACAATATTTTCACGTCCATTTTTTTAGCAGTAAAATGATTTAATCAGGACCAGCTTCTTTATCATGTTTTATTTTTCTAAGCACCAACAATTTTTCATCTTTAGATATGGTATGAACAAAATTTTCCTCAGTTTCTATATTGTCAACATTAGTATTCATGTAGTTGTCTAGTGAGTCTTTCTCCAACAGGGTTTTGAAATATTTGAACCATTTGTTGACTGATATACTGTACTTTTGGTTGACTTTATTTCTGAATGAAGCCTTCTTAACACTTTTTCAGAACTGGATTGAGAAGTGATTGAAAAAAATCATAATATCTGAAAGTAAGGTCTTCTCTTATATTTATATTCCCTCTCCTGTGATGCAGAACAAGTTTTTGTTTTTTTCTTAAACCGTTTTTTGGTAAATATTCAAAAGTTGTCTGACCCTACATTTCATACTGATACATTCATTATTAAACCATCATTTGATAAACCTTTGTTGATATGTACCTGTTTCTTCATACATTCAGCACGGGACTGTAGTCATCTTTTCTGGGTATGTTTTCTGGTTTGGTGTCTTTTTTCTGGCTAATAATTATGAGAACTTCTTCATTACTGAAGGGTTTGGCTGATTCTGTTCCTACTTTGCTCAGTTATTTGGGGGTAGCCTCTGTGCATACTTTCTTTGTGTGATTCCAGATCTCTTCTAGTGGATCCTCATTTTCATTCATTTTTTTCAGGAGTACCTCAAAATGATAGTTTGTTTCAATTTCACAATCATGCACTTTTACTTCAATGTCATGCAGCTTGTCCAGATTACATAGTTGGTGCAGGGTCCAGGTGTTTGTTCCTGTTTGACCGCCTAACCTGACCTTCATGGACACAAGCGAGTGATCCCAGTCACTGTCTGTTCCTGGTCTTGTTCTGGCAATAGTGACTGATGTTTGCCAAATTGTTCGTCAGTATGTAAGCAGTTTGATGGCGACTTTCATTTTGTGGCAACATCCATATGTATCTTTTTGTAGGTGCTTTAAAAAGTGTTTGTAAAGATCACATTGTTTGTTTGGCAGAAGGTATCCTAGCAATCTTATCTTCTCTGTTATATCTTCAGCCATGGCCGAAAGGTCTAATACCACACTGATTGATTTTTTCCTTTACCTGCTTTTGTTGAAGTCTCCCATGATTATGGAGACTTCTCTGTCAAGTATTTTGTCGTTGTCTGTCAATCAGTCATTTTAAAATAGTTCTATGTCTTCTTGTAAGCTGTTTAATGTTGGAGCATATACCTGAATAATGTTGATGGGGAGTGGCTTTGCATCAAGTTTGATCATGAGCATGTTGTCCCTGATGTTGTTGTCGCTTTTCAAGCAAGCTGACATCGTGTGACATTCCCTTTTAAGTTTCCATTGAAAATAATGATGTAGACTCTTCTTTTGAAGTTGCCTTCTTTGCTACATGGGGTTTCTCACAAGCAAGGAATGCTTATCTTCAAGTCTTGTTGTTTATTTAGAAATATATCTAATTTTGCTATGTCACTATGGCCTTCATGTTGTATTGTCTGTGTGTCCATGACCCCAAAGATACTTCTTTTATCTTTAGTTTTATTTTCCCCTTTCTCTTTGCAATTTTCCAGCAGTTCGTGCCTTAAATTTGTTTTCTAAGGATTCTCTACATGACTGTGTCTGACAGCCTCTGTCCAATACCTAAGCATTGTCATCATGGCTGTCTTCTCTTTTCTAGTCACACATCCTCCCTCCTCTAATACCTAAGTATTGTCATCATGGCTGTCTTCTCTAGTCACACATCCTCCCTCCTCCAATATCTAAGCATTGCCATCATAGCTGTCTTCTTTAGTCACACATCCTCTTTCCTCCAATACCTAAGCATTGCCACCATGTTTGTCTTCTCTTCCCCAGTCACACATCCTCCCTCCCCAGTAGCACTCAAGTCCTGTCCCATCCTGGGGTCTGTCTGTCTGTCTGTCTGTCTGTCTCAGTGGCAGCTGTCCTATGGCTGTCTTTCCTTTCTCCTTGCAAGAGGTGTGGGGCTTTTGGCAAACTTTCAGGTCAGTGCTTTGTGGTTTCCTTCTGATAATATTAGCTCTTCCCTGTTAAGATTACTCAGGTGGCACCCTGTGGAGGTAGGAGTAGGACTTGTTTACAATGCCGAAGTAGTGTCTTCCACCATTTACCAACCTTACACACACACACACACCACACAACATACACAACACACACACACAACACACACACACACACACACACACACACACACACACACACACACACACACACACACACACACACACACACACACACATGATTCAAGATTCAACATTTATTTGCATGGAGGATTTCAGTTAACAAAATCAACTGTAACATATAGATTTTGCATTAACAGAATACGTTTAGAACACTGAATTTGACAGAACAAGAAATATGGTTAACCTTTCCATCAGTGTCATGTAACTTTACTCTTAACTATAAATTTGCTAAGCTTTAATAAAATCATTTTGTCAGAAGAGAACAAATTACAAAATGTGAATATGGATCTTGAATACAGATATTCATGAGGTAGAACATTCTTCTGAAGCTCAGAAAACATTGGACATTCCATATTAAGGTTAAACTCATGGCTTATCCCTTTCATGTTACATTGTTTACAAAGACGTGACTTCCGTTTACTGGTCTGTTTATATGGGTAATGGATGATTAATACACCTGAATCTAAATAATGAAATCATATTGTTATATGGCAACTCACTAATGTACATTTCCCTTTGAAAATGTGTTTTTGTTGTAATTGTGATAAAATATGCCTTTATTACTTCTTTGCAGCTTTTCTGACCACAACTGTACAAAACTATCTGTTAAAGCCTTTATGACATTACCATTAAACTATTTTTGCCTTCAAAAGTCTGTGTTTCCCCTCAAACAAACAAACCATGTTTCTATTAAAATGTTATGAATTTTTCTTGATCCATTCTGAGCAAAATACAATATCTTCATATATAAATCATAAAGTACGTAATACAATTTTGGTGAAGATTTATCAGAATTGTCAGTGATAAGATCAGACCAAAATCTGATAAACCTTGCACCAATCAGAGCAGACAGGGGGTATATTCCAGTTTCACCATAAAACATATTAGTCATTGTGCTCCTTTAAAGTCTGAAGATGTTTAAAAAAAAATTGAGCTGCAATTTCTCCAAAACAGCAATATTTTCATAACCCCAAATTTCACAGCCACATAACAATACTGGAACAACCATTATTTGATAAAGGTCAAGGACAAAATCAACAGGATATTCTGATTTCTGCTCCTCTGCATCAAAGAAAATATTTTCTTTTTGTGCTTGTTCATATATTGTTTTCTTACCTTTGCAAAAACTTAACGTTTTGCCTAAAAATTATCCTTAGGTATTCATAAGAATAAACAATGCTGATATATTTGTTTTCAAATCTTAATCGCACTTTCTGGGGATTTTTAGCATTGAATATCATTTTTGTGTGTTTTACCAATGTTAACATCCACTTTCCTCTTCTGGCAATATCTGCAAAACGTGTTAAGAGATTTCTGAAGATTGTCTGCATAGTCTTCTAGTAAAGGTGTGTCATCTGCGTAGAAAAGAACTAACAACTTCAGGTAATTACATAGTTTAACATCAGCTACTTCAATATTTATATAATAGCAATTACTTTCAATGAGATAGCTTTCTGCCTTATGATATAATGTAAAGAGAAAAGGAGATACATTTTCTCCTTGTCTGACACCCATACAACAGTGGAAGTAGTCAGACTTTTCACCATTAAAACCCCACAAGACTTAATTCTGTCACACATGTTAACAATGAGTTGAAGAAGTCTACATTGAATACCATGCAGCAATAATTTGTACCATAACCCTTCTCACCAAATGGAATCAAAAGCTTGTGTAAAGTCAATAAAAGCTCAAGAAAGCTTTCTTTTCTTTGTGCAATAAATATCAATTAATGTTTGTCACATACAGGCATAGTCTAAAGTCGAATGGCTTTGTGTTAAAGCCTGCTTGAGTTTCTAACAATATTTTATTAGTTTTTAAAATAAAAAATCCCAACTGTTCAACCTGTAGCTAATAATATGGTGAATACTTCCCCCAGACAACTTAGTAATGTTATTCCCTAGAACTTTTACTGTCACATTTCCCTCCTTTCCCTTTATACACGGAGTGTTCGGACCCACAGCCCACTCTTCCAGCACAGCACTTTCATCCAGAACTTTGTTGAATGAATCACATAAAAAGAAGCTATCATTGCAATACTATTAATGACATATAAATTACATATCATATCAGTTCCAGCTGCTTTGCCTGTCTTGGGAAGGTTCACAGCCCTGATAACTTCTTCTTCAGTTATAGAAGTAATCAATGCAGATAAATTACAATCTAAAAGGGGCACAGTGCAGTGTACTTCTTATGGCTGTTCTAACCCAGCACTAAGTAAACTTAAGTGATCAAAATGTCTTTCATGCTAACTGGAGTCACTGCTTTCTAGTTCTTTTGATCTTTTCCCAAAAAGGTTTCAGATTCATAATGCTTTAGTCTACTTACTCAACGTGTCATTTCTTACATGCAACTCTTTCTGCCCTTGTAGAGTGTGTTTATTATAGAGTGTGCTTTGCTTTTAACCCTGAACTCCGGACCATTGATTACCCAGTCAGTTGTTGTAATCTTGTGTCTAGATCTAAAGTACTCGTTCCTTTCTTTTTGCATGTTTCATTAAACCATGACTGATTTTGTCTTTTCTTATTAGATCAAAATGAATTGCAAGTTAAAGTTCCAAATGTTTCCTTAGCAGAAGAAAGTAGAGTGTCTGTGGCATATTTATTAGTGACATCAACTTCATCAACCCTTTGTGAGCCATTCACCTCTGATACAATTTTAGCAAACACTTTATCTTTAAACTGTTCAGACCTATCATTCTCTCTCTCTCTCTCTCTCTCTCTCTCTCTCTCTCTCTCTCTCTCTCTTTCTCTCTCTCTCTCTCTCCGTGCGCGTGCACACACACACAATGTGTGCTGGTGGGAACATATGAAAGAATTTACAAAACCCATACACATGGGGACTGGATGTAAAAAAGCACATAAGTGCTTATTCTAATATCCTTGATATAAAAGAATGAAATTAAAAGATAAATAAATATATCTGTGAGAGTTCGTCTGGGAGGTATATTTTTTCAAATAAGAATAGAAACCAAAGCCATGTGTTCAAGTAGTGTAGCATATGTAACAGACCCCCTGGCAATGAACAAATGATGTGTGAAAAGATTTCTGTACCATACAAACTTCACTTCATGGACAGATATAAGAAGTGTCCCATACCCTATGTGGTCGTAGGGGAGCGAGGCATCAGAAACCTCAGCTTCTCTAGGGGCCAGCATATTGAGGGTGGCACCCATCTCCTCTCCCACGCTGCTTTACCTTCCCTGACCCTAAAGAGGGCAGGTACCCATTACAGCTTGGTGGACTTGGGGAATTGTACTGAAGCCAAAGCACGCAAACGGTCACCCATCCAAGTGGTAACCACGCTCAATGCTGCTTAACATTGGCTGTGGGAGAGGGAACCCTCTGACCACTGAGCTACCCCCTCCCCAGATATACACTTCCTTTTATGCACAGACAACACCAACAAGATTATGATGACAGCAAATCTGTAATTGGATAAAGCAGCAGTCATAGAAAACAGCAGCAAACCACCACCAAAATATAATTATAATAACAACATTATTATTTTTAGTAGTAGTAGTTGTAGTAGTAGTAGAAATAATGATGGTAATGATGATGATGATAATAATGAGGAGGATGAGGATATAATAATGATAATACCACCACCACCACCACCACCACCACATCAAAAACAGCACCAACAACAAGAACAACAGTGCCAGCACTTCATTCTGATGATAATGTATTCTGGGGACAGAAGCTGACCTCTTACACACATATTTAATCAGTTGTGACAATACAGGACAGTATTAAACACAACACAACGTAGGCTAGGTATTCAGAAAGTGTATTATTTACTACTTCTTGTTTGTAGTTTCCTCTTACTCGTATAAAACCATTTTTCACATATCTCAATTGATCCTCAGAATTTTTAAAGGGAAATAAATATTAAACACCCGTTAAGAACAGCATTCTCAAGTGTACCTTCCCTTAGACTATAACGCACTTTTTGCTATCGTTTCTATGATTTATATTTTTCCTTTTATTTTTAGGACAATGGAATAAGCACTCACGTGATTTTTAACATCTAGTCCCCATGTGTATGCAGTTTTGTGATGAGTGACTTGTCACTGGCTGCCACAAGATGGAATGACAAAGAAGTAGGGTTTTCGTTTTGCTCTGAAGGTGAAACAACAGTGTTTTTGTCTTGATTGGATGGATCTAGTTGATAAAGAATGCCCAGCACTGCAGAAGTTAGACAACCACTAGGTTATTTGCAGAGGTATTCCACATTTTTACAAGCCTCTATCACTCATGTCCAGTGTTGAAAGTAAACACCATGGACACAGTCCCTGATTATCACTTTCAGAGGGCTGGATATAAACAAAAAAGTTTATGTTATGCTTATTCCAAAACCCCCTATAAATGAAATTTGTTCATTATTTATTGTTTTCATGAAGAAAGGCAACCTCAAGCTATGCCTAAACTAGGGTACCATCAACCTGGTCAGCCATCTAAGTAAAATCATCTTAAGAATGCTTCTGAAAAGCTGAAGCCACAAGCTGAGAATATCATCAAAGAAGAACAGGCAGGTTGCAGAGCAGGCTGGAGCACAACAAAGCAAACTTTCAACCTTAGAATAAAAAGGTAAAGGTGTCCCATAACCTATGCGGTCGTAGGGAAGCGAGGCATCAGAGACCTCAGCTTCTCTAGGGCCCAGCATATTGAGGGTGTCACCCATCTCCCCTTCCTTGTTGCTTTTACCTTCCCTGACCATAAAGAGGGCAGGTACCTATTTACAGCTGGGTGAGCTGGGGTAACTGTACTAAAGCCAAAGCACGCAAACAGCCACCCATCCAAGTGGCCACCTTGCTCAACACTGCTTAACATTGGCTGTGGTGGGAAAGGAATGCTCTGACTACTGAGCTATTCCGTCCTGTCAACCTTAGAATACTCTGTGACAAAAACTTGCAACGCCAGCGTTAGTAAAAGGTAAAGGAGTCCCATAACCTATAAGGTCGTAGGGGAGCGAGGCGTCAGAGACCTCACTTCTCTAGGGCCAGCATATTGAGGACGGCGCCCATCTCCTCTCCCTCGCTGCTTTACCTTCCCTGACCCTAAAGAGGGCAGGTACCCATTTACAGCTGGGTGAACTGGGGGAACTGTACTGAAGCCAAGGCGCGCAAACAGTCACCCATCCAAGTGGTAACCACGCTCAACGCTGCTTAACTTGGCTGTGGGAAAGGGAGTGCTCCGACCACTGAGCCATGTCTGCTATAAAATTATTTCAGCTGTAGATCAAAGAATGGGGTGGGAGAGCATGTGCCAGGATGACCATTGTGACTGTTGTTCTCTTTCATGTGGAGGGAGGGGAGGGGGAGGGGTATGCTATTATCTACTCTATTCTATAGCACTTTCAGTCACCACAGATGTCTCTGTGTAAAACTGACGTTGCTCTTCCTGGGGAGCCAGTGTTGCTATAAGAGCAGTACCACCCAGTGTTGGGGCTTCTGTGTTTCCTCTGCATGGACCTGTCTGTGTCTCCTTGCGCTTTTGTATTCTTTGTTTTGTTGCTTTTTCTGCAGAATTTTTTCTGCAGGGGAAATTCTCTTGTGGCTTGGGTTCTTTTTTTGTGTGGTAAAGGTATGTTATGCACTGAACCTTGGTTTACCATCACATTTTAAAGACTGGCACTCAGACCACTTTTATAGTAATAATAATAATAATAATAATAATATATGGAATTTATATAGCGCTGAATCTTGTAAAAAGACAAACAAATCGAAGCGCTTGTACTCAATCATTTACAGGCATGCAACTCTCCTTAAACATAATGAAAAACAGATTTCAAAACCATGCGCGCGCACGTATGCACGCATGCACGCACACACACGCGCGCACACACACACACACACACACCACACACACACACACCACACACACACACACACACACACACACACTTCTTCTTCTTCTTCTTCGTCCATCGGGATCGATGATGACCATCTATTCATCCTGGGATTGGATGGGCAAAGTTCTGGTTTAGGCTGAGATCAAAACTCACACACCCCTGACTTCCTCCCTCCAGAGGGAATCTTACCGCTAGATCCCCAATCCACCCTTGAATCACAGTGGTGTTTCCCATGGCTTTACGACAACCAGGGAGGGTGGAT
>CM054144.1:40880341-40899677 GCA_028751875.1 Rapana venosa
CACATACATACACACATACATACATAACATACATACATACATACATACACACATACACACATACACACATACATACATACACACATACACACATACAACATACATACATACACACATACACACATACATACACACATACACACATACACACATACACACACACATACACACAACACACATACACACATACATACATACACACATACAACACATACATACATACACACATACACACAATTAACACACATACACACATACATACATACATACACACATACACACATACATACATACACACATACACACATACACACATACACACATACACACATACATACATACACACATACACACATACATACATACACACATACACACATACACACATCACACATACACACTACATACATACATAATACATACACACATACACACATACACACATACACACAACACACACATACATACACACATACACACATACATACATACACACATACACACATACATACATACACACACACACATACATACACACATACACACATACACACATACATACATACATACACACATACACACATACACACACGTATGCATGTGCCACGAGGGCACGCCAGGGGGGTGGGGGGGGACGGCATAGCCTGGTGGTCAGAGTGATGTATTCGTGATCTACTGACCCTGTATCGAATCTCGTTCAAGAGGACTTTTCCTCTGGAATTAACATCAGTGCCGACTCCACTCCCCCCAAAAGTCCTTCAGATGAGACTATAAACCGAGGCCCGTGTTCGAACGCACGCAGAACCCATCTTGCGTATACGTTAAAACCCGTTCTGCTTTTTCGGAAGAGTAGGCCATTGTGTGCCAATGGGAACGTTTGACAAAATTTACAAAACTGCCTACACACAAGGACTGGATGGAAAAACCCACATGAATGCTTATTCCATTGTTATAGTGTGCGCTTTGCGCACTATAACATTTAAACTACAAACCCCCCTTTCCTTCCCCTCCCCCCCCCCTTTTTTTCTAGAAAGAACTGTTCAACCTGGTTAGACTTCATGATTTGCTTAGTTCAGCAGTTCTAAGAGAGAGACTTAGGTTTCTTTGTGAACCTACATGTTACAGTGTGCTGTTTGGAGAAACAAACTTCTCTGTTTCTATACCCATGGTTGTGGTTTGGAATTTCTAATCCACTTGAGGCTTTCTCTAAAGAAACAATTAAAGTCTGTGTAGTGTCACACCTTCTCTCACCTTAAGTGTCCAGCATGTCTCTGTGAGCTAGAAGACTTGGCAACTCTGGGCCATGGTTGTAGCTAGGTGTTCTCACTGCAGGCTTATAGTCCCAGGGCTGGTGGCTCAGCCTTTGTCTTTAACAGTCCCTTTGTGAGCTACAGTGGAGTCCTCTCTATTCATGGCCTGAGGCATGGTTGTAGAGTGTCCAGTGGAACAGTCATGTGATAAACACCTTAGAGCTCACCACAGCTGGTCCCATTAAACAGACTTGTGGAGCTTGATTGTTGAATAGCATTCCCCTTCCCCTCTTTCTTCCTCCCCCCCCCCCCCCCCTCTCCTCTATTGAATCAGCAGATTTGTCATGTAAAGGCTATGGTTAATTTTAGTTTGTGAGTAAATTTGTTTGTCAGCTGATTTTGATGTGTGGTCAGGATTGGTTAGCTTCTGTTTCCCAATGTATTCATTGGTCAGTTGGAATTAGTAGTTCTGCACCTGAACCAATATAACAGGGTGTACATGGCATTTTAAGGTCATTCTCTTGGTGACTGTCTGGTGCTTTACATTCTTCTTGAAGTTAGACAGGGCTGCTGTGTGGTGAAACTTGACGAAATGACCTAGAAGGAAAACAGCAGTTTTGTTTTTCTGCTTGAGCTGCAAGTGAGAATTTCTCTATTTGATATAAGTTGCTGGTTATAGAGATTTATTAATGTAAAAGCTGATTTGAGGAGTGAATTTCATTTGTGTGTACAAGCTGAATTTAACTATTGATTGGATATTGTGACTGTGTGTAGTTGCTTTGCATATGAATGTTGGTTTAAGTCATGAGACTTTTACTATTTGATGGTGTAATCTTGGATTTATTCTATAATTGGATGGTCATATTAAAAGTGGATTTTTATGAGTAACTGGTCAATATTTGATGTATGTGTTATATTGAGATGAAGTTTATAAATAACATTGATCAGGGATAAAAAATAATGTGAATTGGGAACAAAGCTATTGGGGAATAGACTACTATGGCAAAGTTGAATTGAGATAATGAGTTGATACTCAAAGAGTTGAAGACTTGAAGGTTTGACTTGAATGCAGTACAGGACTAGGCCCCTGTGGTAATTGCCCTGGTAAAGATGTTAGGAGCTATAGGTGTGACTATGTGTATGGTTAGTCATGTGTGTCAAAAGTGGTCAATTTGTATGTCATTTATGTAACACTCTAGATTATGCCTGCTCTGTCTCCGCCTTCGCCTCTATGTCTCTGTCTCTCTTTGTCTCTCTTTGTCTCTCTCTCTGTCTCTGAATGTCTGTCTGCCTGTCTGTCTGTCTCTCTCTCTCTCTCTTTCTCTCTCTCTCTCTCTCTCCTCTCTCTCTCTCTCTCCTCTCTCTCTCTCTCTCTCTCTCTCTGTCTTTTGCTCGTCTGGGGTTGTTTCTTTGTTTGTTTGTTTGTTTTTTCTTTTTCTCTCTTTTTCTTTTTAAAAAAAAGTTTTTTTCCCTTTGCTTCTTCTGCTTGAAAGTATGAGTACTGAGTGCATTTTAAATGTAACCCCACGGGCGGGGACTGGATGTAAAAAAGCACATGAGTACTTATTCATTATCCTGGAAAAAAAAGAATTTGTTTCTATTACTTACAATGTGTAGATGTTCTTTTTATGACTTTATTGGCTTTTCCCCCTCTTTATTATGTGAGTGTATGGGTATTGCACTTATTTTATTATCATGACATTCAATTTGCATGAGTATAATTAAAAAGTGTTTGTGTTGATCGTGTGCTATGTGAGTATTACATATTTAGTATTATCCCTGAACCCCCCCACCCCCACCCCACCCCCACACACACCACACACACACACAACACACTACTCACACACACACACACACACACACACACACACACACACACACACACACACACACATACACACACACACTCACTCACTCACCCATATTCTCTCCCTCAATGACTGTATAGGTTTAGATTTCTTCTTGTTTTGTTTCTTGTTTTTGTTGTGTGGATGTATGGGTATTAAATTTATTTCATTATCATGACATATAATTTGAAACGAGTATAATCTAAAATGAGTGTTGATGGGATCGCATACTGTTTTGGGAATTATATATTGGATATTATCTCTGAAATACACACACACCCACACTCTCTCTGTCTCTCTGTCTCTGTCTCTCTCTCACCTTTTATCGTCTTGCTTATAGTTATAGTATATCCTGATGAAAGATTCATATTTTTATATTTTCAATACTTTATTGGACTTGCCTCTGTACTTAAGTTTTAATGAGTGCCCTATTCCAATACCTTATAATTATGTGTAACAAGTATGTGTACCATTTGACAATGTGTAGATGTTTATCTTTATGACTTATTAAGTTTGGTTGTGTTATTTTTCTTGGCTCTGTTGTTGTTCTTGTTCTTGTTGTTGTTTGTCTGTTTTTTCTCTTTTTTATCTTTTGTTGGTTTGGTTTTCCTTCTCTTTTGTTTGTTTGTTTGTTTTGTTTGTTTTGGTTAGGGTTTTTTTGGGGGTGGGGGTGGGGTGGGGTATTTTTAGGGTTTCTTTTATTTGCTTGCTTTGGGGGGGGGGGGGGTTGTTGGGGGGTAGCTGTTTTAAAAAGGGCTATTTCCCCCTTTTTTTTATTGTGAGACTGTATAAGTATTGGGTTATTATTATTAAGATGTATCCCTAACGGGCGGGGACTGGATGTAAAAAAGCACATGTGTGCTTATTCATTATCCTCGAAATAAAAGAATTTGTCATTGTCATTGTCTCTCTCTCTCTTGTGCTACAATATCCATGGGATATAATAGGGACCATTGTGAAAGATCTTAGTATAGACTAAGTTCTGTGGACATTATTAGGATAATGTAAGTTGAGAGTGTTGAGGAAAGGATTTTCCTAGTTATTTTGTAGTCTTTGCTTGTCTGATTTACAACTGTATAATCTCTGTTGGTTCCCTAGGATTAACTTGATATTTTGGTATGAGTGATGAAAGGAATTTGGTTTTCTTACAATCGGCTAGACAACGATATAGCTATTTGCTGTGTGTGCCTTTCGTTCATTATGAGTACCCAGTTAATTATCTTTGTTTCAGGTGTGTGTTCTTTGGTAGATAAAAATAAAAAGTGTTACCATAACACCCCTGCGTGGCCTCACATCATTCCTTTGAGTGCCAGTGTCCTAACATCCCCTTCCACGAACCTTTCTTCAACTTCCAACACTAAATATACTCGAAATAAAAGATAACTAAATAAATTGATAAATAAACGCAGATACACAGAGAGAGACAATGACAATGACAAATTCTTTTATTTCGAGGTTAATGAATAAGCACTCATGTTCTTTTTTACATCTAGTCCCCGCCCCTATGGATACATCTTAATAATAACCCCAATACTCATACTCTCACACAGTAGAAGCAAAGGGGAAACCTCTTTAAAAAATAATAAAAGAACCCCCCCCCCCCCCCCAAAAAAAAAAAAATCCCAACAAAAGAACCACCAAAGAAACAAAAACACGGACAAAAAAAGAGAAAAACCAAAGAAACAAAAAAACAAACTTATAAAGTCATAAAAATTAACATCTATACATTGTAAAATGGCACACATACTTGTTACACGTAACAATAAGATGTTGAAGCAGGGAATTCACTAGAACTCAGGTACAGACAAGCCCAATAAAATATTGAAAATATAAAATATGAATACGTCCTTCATCAGGATACACAACAACTATAACTATAAGCAAAACAATAAAAAGAGAGAGAGGGTGGGGGAGAGTGTGTGTTTGTTTCAGAGATAATATTAAATATATCGTTCTCAAAACAATACACGATCACCATCAACACTCATTTTGATTATACTCGTACGATTTATATGTCATACGCCCCTGCATCAGACTGCACAGATGAAGCCGTAGAAGAATTTTATGACCAGCTACAAGAGGTTCTGAATCAAACTCCCAAGAAAAACATCCTCGTTGTGCAAGGTGACTGGAACGCCAAGGTAGGAGAAGATGCATGGAAAGACTGGGAGGGCGTTTGTGGGCCACATTGTAATAACCAATCAAATGAAAGAGGCTTGAGACTCCTGGAGTTTGCCAGTAACAACCACCTCCAGCTAGTGAATACACTTGGCCCACACAAGAAATCCAGAAAACGGACATGGCATAGCCCAAATGGAGAACACCACAACCAAATAGATTACATCATGGTGAAAAGACGGTTTCAGTCTAGCGTTAACATCGCACAGACACGAAGTTTTCCAGGAGCAGACATAGGGAGTGATCATGATCTTGTGATGATGACTTTCCGACTACGTCTAAAGAAAATCCACAAGCGGAACAACATCAGGATCAAATTTGACCTCGAGAAGCTGAAGGACCCAGAGGTATTAGACATTTTTCAAGCAAGGATAGGTGGAAAGTTTGCAGCACTCACTGTGATAGACTCAGACATAGATACACTGACGAATAGTTTCAATACAGCAGTGACTGAAACAGCAAACGAGCTTCTTGGCAAACACCGACCAGTCAAAAAACCATGGGTCACACCTAACATCCTACAACTACGCGACAAGCGTAGAGAGTTGAAGAAATAAAATGAAACAAAAGAAAGAGCAGAACAATATAGGGCAGTCAACAAAAGAATCAGGAAGTCCATGACGGAGGCAAAAGAGAAATGGATCGGTGAACAGTGCCAAGACATTGAAGAGAACATCAAGAAAAACAATAGCAAGAAAGCATATCAGCTGGTGAAAGACCTGACTAGCACGAAACAGAGAAAAGGTTTAACAATCCAAGACAAAAATGGGAAGTGTCTCACTGACGACCAGGATATTCTGAACAGATGGACAGAATACTGCTCCGACCTGTATAACTATAGAACCGCAGGAGATCCAGAAGTCCTTAATGTACCCGCAAGCAAAGACACAGACAGTCACCCTATCCTCCGAGAAGAAGTGGAAACAGCAGTCAGATCGCTGAAAAAGGGGAAGTCAGCAGGGGCTGACAACATTCCAGCTGAGTTGATCCAAGCTGGAGGGGAAGCCATGATCAGCGCCCTACTAAGAATCTGCAACAAGATCTGGCAGACAGGAAAATGGCCAACACCATGGACACAGTCACTCATCATCACCCTCCCCAAGAAAGGAAATCTACAACAATGCCATAATTACCGCACAATCAGCCTCATATGTCACCCAAGCAAGGTCATGCTGCAGATAATATTGAATAGACTGAAGCCACAAGCAGAGACCATCATTGCTGAGGAACAAGCAGGTTTCAGAGCAGGGCGCAGCACAACAGAACAGATATTCAACCTCAGAATACTATGTGAGCGGTACCTTCAACATCAACAAGACCTTTACCAAGTATTTTATCGATTTTAAGAAGGCATTTGACAGGGTGTGGCATGCAGCTTTTTGGGCAACCATGAATTTGTACAGCATCAATGCAAACCTGATCAGAGTCATCAAACAGCTGTACAGCGAGGCCACTAGTGCAGTGTACTACAACAACAACATTGGAGAATGGTTTCGAACAACAGTTGGAGTAAGGCAGGGCTGTCTACTCTCACCCACTCTTTTCAACATCTTCCTTGAGAGAATCATGGCTGATGCACTGGAACATCATGACGGATCAGTCAGCATTGGTGGCAGAACGATCACAAACCTCCGCTTCGCAGATGACATTGATGGAATAGCAGGATCAGAAAAAGAGCTTGCCAGCCTAACAGAACACTTGAATAAGGCCTCCAAAACATACGGCATGAAAATCAGTGCAGAGAAGACCAAACTGATGACTAATAACACCAACGGCATTAGCACTGATATCAGGGTTAATGACCAGAAGCTGGAAACAGTTCAAAGCTTCAAGTACATGGGAGCC
Source organism: Rapana venosa (assembly GCA_028751875.1). NCBI lineage: Eukaryota > Metazoa > Mollusca > Gastropoda > Neogastropoda > Muricidae > Rapana > Rapana venosa. The sequence goes on from CM054144.1 coordinate 40,887,462, forward strand.
ATTGTATCAGACCAGGGATCCAAGCCAGAAGTAGTATGCAGGACTGCACAGACAATAACAGCTTTGTCAAAACTAAACACCATCTGGAGAGATAAGAATATCTCACTTATCTCCAAGATCAGACTAATGCGCTCCCTTGTCATATCCATATTTCTGTATGCCTGTGAGTCATGGACCCTGACTGCAGATTTGGAGAGAAGAGTACAGGCAGTGGAGATGAGATGCTTTCGGAGACTCCTTGGCATCTCCTACAAAGACCACATAAGCAACGAAAGCGTGCATAACAGAATCCAGCAAACCATTGGACCCTATGAGAACCTTCTAACGATCGTGAAAAAGCGTAAACTTAAATGGTATGGGCATGTCACAAGATCCCAAGGAATTACAAAGACAGTTTTGCAAGGCACTGTCCAAGGAGGAAGAAGAAGAGGCAGACCAAGGAAGAGCTGGGAGGATAACATCAGCGAATGGACAGGCCTAGAACTCAACAAAACCCTGAGAAAGGCAGAACAGAGAGAGGAATGGAGGGAACTGGTTGTTGAGTCTTTGAGGGTGCCCCCACGGTCGTCAGACTACGGGACAGATAGAGAGAGAGAGAGAGATAATGAAATAAACTCAATACCCATACACTCACACAATAAAAACAAGAAAGAAAAGAAAAGAAAAAAATCCAAACCTATACAGTCAGAGAGAGAGAGAGAGAGAGAGAGAGAGAGAGAGAGAGAGAGAGAGGTGTGTGTGTGTGTGTGTGTGTGTGTGGTGTGTGTGTGTGTGTGTGTGTGTGTGTGTGTGTGTGTGTGTGTGTGTGTGTGTGTGTGTGTTGACTTCAATTTTACGTTTGTTCACTTTTAGTGATATTAGACGGGGAAAAAACAAAAAAACAAAAAACAAACGGGTGAGGTGGATGTGTTATTAAAAAATTTTAAAAATAAAAAAAATCTAGAAAAGAAACTTGGCAATGCAACAAGAATCATTAAAAAGCAAACAAACAAACAAAAAGTCATTAACGTTAATGTAACTATAACAAATGTCCTATGGGACTGTGACAAAGACCTTTCACAATTTCAAATGCTAGTTTTAGATTGCTGAATATGCTGGTGAGGGAGTTTTCAGAAAAATGGGGCATGAAAGGTTTTACACTCTGGCAGTCAAAAAGTATATGAGTATTAGTGATATTCTCACCACACAGGCATTTACCATTTTTGCTGAATTTGGTTATCAATGCATTTAGTTTCATTCTATAGAATAAAGTATTAATTGTCCTTGACGTAAAAACACTTGTACTAACTTCTGAATGGTTCACCACTGATAAATTATCGGTATTGATTGCAGTTCTAGTTAAAAGTTTCTCATTTTGCTGATTACTGTCAGTGACATTTTTCCATGATTTTTGTTCTAGTACCGGTAAGCTATACCCTTCTTGTAAGGATAAAGGCACATGCAATTCTATTGCATCCCGTCCATGTTTTGCACCCTTTTTGGCAGCTCTATCCGCCCACTCATTTGGAAAGAAACCAGTGTGTGAAGGCACCCAACAAAAATTCACACTTATGCCCTTTAAGGTTAGGAGATGTATGACATGCTTAATCTCTAATATGATTTTCGAAGTCTTCTTGAAACTTGGGGATTTTAAAGCATACAATACCGATTTAGAATCGACGCAAACAAGAATTTGAAATATACACAACGGCAAATCAAGAATATAAGTAAGACCCATTAGTATTGCTACAAGTTCTGCTGTAAATATCGAGTGATATCTACCAACATAATATGATTTTTCAATTCAATTTTTAAAGCTGGTATAACAAAAGCAGAACCTGTTTCTTGATTATCTAGACGTGATCCGTCTGTATAAATTTGTAAATGGTCAAAATATTTATGATGGATGTGGGATCGGACATCAGAAACCATTATATTCAAATTGTCATTCTTGTTTACATTAGACACCTCTATATCAAAGTGTGCTTTATTCATCTCCCATGATGGGCAAGGTAAGATTGCTTCTCGTGTGTCCATGCTGTGTTGATTGACTTCAGAGTTTTGTACCAGATCAGACACATATGTACTTATGGGCATTAAAGAGGATATATATATATATATATATGTGTGTGTGTGTGTGTGTGTGTGTGTGTGTGTGTGTGTGTGTGTGTGTGTGTGTGTGTGTGTGTGTGTGTGTGTGTGTGTGTGTGTGTGTGTGTGTGTTTTTCAGGGATAATACTAAATATATAATTCTCAAAACAGCACACCATCACCATCAACACTTTTTGATTATACTCATACAAATTGAACGTCCTTATAATAGAATAAGCCCAATACCTATACACTCACACAATAAAGAGGAAAAAACCCAACAAAGTCATAAAATGAACATCTACACATTGTAAGTAAGAGAGACAAATTCTTTTATTACGAGGATAATGAATAAGTACTCATGTGCTTTTTTACATACAGTCCCCGCCCCTAGGGATACATCTTAATAATGAACCCAATACTCATACTCTCACACAGTAGAAACAAAGGATAAAAAACTTTTTTTTAAACAAACAAAAGAAAACCCCCAAAACAGAACCCCCCCCCCCCCCCCACCAACAACAAAAAAAAGAACCCCAACAACACACAAACAAACAAAAGAGGAAAAACAAAACAACCAAAAACAAGGACAAAAAACAAAATATATATCTATAATTTTTTTAAATACAATAATATATTTTTAAAAAGAGAGAGTAAAACCAAAACAGCCAAACATATAAAGTCATAAACATGAACATCTTCACATTGTAAAATGGTACACATAGTTCTTACAGGTAACAATGAGATATTGAAATAGGGCAATCACTAGAACTCAAGTACAGTCAACAAGCCCAAAATAATATTGAAAATATAAAATATGAATACGTCCTTCATCATGATACACAACAACTATAACTGTAAGCAAATCAATAAAAGGCGAGAGAGAGAGAGAGAGAGAGAGAGAGAGAGAGAGAGAGAGAGAGAGAGAGAGTGTGTGTGTGTGTGTGTGTGTGTGTGTGTGTGTGTGTGTGTGTGTGTGTGTGGGTGTGTGTGTGTGTGTGTGTGTGTGTGTGTGTGGGGTGTGTGTGTGTGTGTGTGTGTGTGTGTTTCAGAGATAATACTAAATATATCAGTCTCAAAACAATACACGATTACCACCAACACTCATTATGATTATACTCGTACAAATTATAAGTCATGATAATAAAATAAGCTCAATACCCATACACTCACACAATAAAAATAAGGAAGAAAAGAAAAGGGAAAAAAAACTATAAGGTCAGAGAAAGAGAGAACTTGGAACTTGTTTAATGTACATCGGCCATTGGGCCGCAATACAATACAACAGGAAAAGGAACCATATACTTTTCATCACCCGAGACTCGTTATGTTTTACGTATCCAAAAGCTAGTCATGAAAAGAGAAGCAGAATAAACTCATCTCATTCATTCACCCCAAGCCATTTGTGATAATGTAATACAACTTGTAAGAAAACCACAATGACTGACATTTTCAATAACAATCCTGTGTAGAGCATGTCTAAGTGAAGCATATGATCAATTATGTCTATGAAAAGGTAATTTTAATACATTTCTTCCTTTAGCTTGGTCAAAATACGTTTACAGACTGGTTAACATGAAAGTCACTTTACAATTACCGCTATTTCAGAAGGACATCTCTCGTCAGCTTCCTAAAAATATTTTTAAAACCAAAAATTGAATATCTAACCTAGCAACTGACAAATTAGAGAGAAGTGCAGTAATTCTATTCAAGATGCATTGTTAACTGTGTTCAACTAAGTATCTATTTGTAAGATTATATCTCTCTTTTTGGTCAATGAACAAAACCAGAACAACTCGGTCATTTTAGGAATGAAAAAGGAAAATGTAAATAGAAGATAATCACAGTCATTTGCCTCTACCAATGATTTCATTCTTTAAAGAGAGCGAGTGAGTGAGAGAGAGAGAGAAGGCAATCCAATCCTATTCTTTTACTTATCTAAAAATTGAAACCGAGAGCTAACAATTGCACAATACATTTAAACTAAGCCTTAATTACTAGTTGAACTCTGTTGAGCATTGTCTTCTTGGCATGGCATAAAAAATGTACTTTGATATCTGCAAAGAAAAACGTGTATTATTAGCACGAAGAACATCAGACAACGGCAGATGAAGAATGTTGTGAATGAATTTTACTCTAAAATCTGCATACATTGGACACATATATATCAAATGGTATTCGTCTTCCCTTACTTTCTTACAAAAAGGACACATTTTGTCTTGCAAATAAGACTGAATCTGTGACGATTACTATTTAATGGTAAGACATTTAATCTGGCTTGTGACAAAGCAACTTTAAAGCAATACACATCAATACTACAAATATAAGATTCCCTTTCAAAAACAGTTTTGAATGATCTGTAAATGGAGTATCTTTCATGATCGCCAATGGCACTTTGCCATTCCTGAATAAACGATTTTATCAGTCTTTGCCTGAAAACCTGCATAAATTGATATACATCTCCAACACCCTGCTGTAACCATACTATATTAAAACCACACTCACATAATAACACTCTTATGTTAGAAACGCAGCATCTTTTTGCATTATTATCAAGGCTTAGTTGCATTTCGTATGCCTGACGAGGTAACCTGTGGTGGTCCATCTGAAGTATTTTAAACCAGTATCGAAAAGCAGAAATGCTGGTATTGACATATAGAGGGTATCTTCCCAGTTCTCCGTACACCTTTTTGTTAGGAGTTTTGATGGGGAGCCCCAGAAAACGCTTGCATGCCATTAAATGAATCTTTTCTAGACAATCTAATCGACTTAATCCCCAAACTTCAGAAGAATACAATGATATAGGCTGTATTTTTATTTCAAATACTTTAAAGTATATCTGACAGGTAATATCTTTGTTTTTCAAAAACGCCTTTATTAAGCTAATTGAGGCTTTCTTTCCTTTCATAATTTGAGTTTCAGTTCCAACTTTGATGCTTAGCTTCGTTGAAAAATTGAATCCCAAATAGCAATACTTATTTACTACTTCTAATTTAACATTTTCGAAAAACCATTCTTCATTTCTGCCCAAAAACTCACCTTTTCTAAAAACCATAAGTTTAGTTTTATCTTTGTTTACTTTTAATTTCATTTTTGTACAGCATGCTTTCAGCCCGTTCAACTGGTTTTGAAAACACCCCCCCCCCCCCTCTCGAGTAGATGATAACAAGACAACATCGTCTGCAAAGAGAAGCACAAAAAATTCCATGAGACCTAGTATTAGCTGAATGCCATGTTTACCTTTCATAGACATATCATTTGTTAGCTGGTTAATAACATTTGAAACAGAGTTGGACTCAGTACACAACCTTGACGCACCCCTATTGGACAGTCAAAAAGCTGTGTATATTCAAAGTTAGATCTGACACATGAAACTAAAGCCTTATACATTGCTTGTAGCGAACAGAAGAATCTTCCATTTACACCCTGGTTTCTAATGCACTTGTAATAATTCATCATGCCTTACTGAGTCAAATGCTTTCTTAAAATCAACAAAAGCAACATACAACTTCTTACCTCTCTGTGACAAGCACTTCTGCACAACAGAGTATAAACAAAAAATGTGGTCAGTAGTAGAATAATGTTTACGAAATCCTGCTTGATTTTCAGATATCAAGCTGTTTTCTTCCAACCGAGCGTAGAGCCAATTGAGGACATTTCCAGGGGCAGACATGGGCAGTGACCACGACCTGGTGCTCTTGAACTTTAAAATCCAGCTGAAAAAGATCAACAAGCCTAAGAACATCAGGCTAAAATTCAACCTAGAAAGATTGAAGGACCCTACCATCGCAAAAGCCTTCCAGGCAAAAATAGGTGGAAAATTTACTGCACTGATTACACTTGATAAAGATGCAGAGACAATAACCAACAGTTTCAATGCAGTGATGACGGAAACAGCAACGGAGCTACTTGGCAAGCACCGCCAGAAAAAACAACCATGGATCACAGATAAAATCCTGGATATGTGTGATAAACGAAGTAAATTGAAGAGTGTCAAGTACACAACAGGAGCAGGGGAATAGAGAGAGATCAGCAAAAAGATCAAGAAAGAAATATAAAAAAGCCAAAGAAGAATGGATTGAGAAACAATGTTCAGATATTGAAGAAAATTTAACTAAGAACAACAGCAGAAGAGCCTATCAAATTGTGAAAGAGCTCACACAGCAGAAACAGACAAGAGTCACCAGCATCGAAGACAAAGACGGAAACTGCCTCACAGAGGGAAAAGACATCATTAGCAGATGGACAGAGTACTGTTCAGAGCTCTACAACCATCAGTCATAAGGTGACCCCGGTGTACTTACAAGTCAGGACTCGTCAGAAGATGATGACTTTCCTATCCTTGAGGTTGAGGCAGCAATCAAATCACTGAAAAATGGGAAAGCTGCAGGCATTGACAACATCCCAGCAGAGCTGATCAAATACGGGGGGAGGGGGGGGGGTGGTGACAGACATCCTCACAAGAATTTGCAACAAGACCCGGCAGACTGGAGAGTGGCCAACACCTTGGACCCAATCACTCATCATCATGTTCCCCAAGAAAGGCAATCTACAGCAATGCCAAAGCTATAGAACGATCAGCCTCATAAGCCATGCCAGTACAGTTATGTTAAAAGTCATCTTGAACAGACTAAAGCCACGGGCAGAAAAGATCATCGCTGAAGAACAGGCAGTCTTCCGCCCAAACAGAAGCACCACAGAACAAATATTCAACCTGCGAGTTCTGTGCGAGAAATACAGTCAGCACCAACAGAAACTATACCACGTCTTCATAGACTTACTTCATTAAACAATTTATGTAAACATCCTCCAGATATGGCATGGAGATCAGTGCCGAGAAAACAAAACTCATGACAAACAGTGCCCAGCCAATCACTACCAAGATCAAAGTCAGTGGAAAAGAACTTGAGGTTGTAGATCACTTCAAGTACCTTGGAGCTATTATTAGTGAAGAAGGTTCAAAAACCGAAATCCTCGCAAGAGCTGCACAAACAATAGCAGCAATGGCAAAGCTCAAGACAATCTGGAAAGACCGAAACATCTCTCTCAGGACCAAGGTCAAGCTACTCCATGCACTAGTCATCTCTACATATCTGTATGCGTGAAATGAGAGATGTAACATTTTGAAATTGTACTTAGTAATGATACACCTCTATAATTATCTACATTCTCTATGTCTCCTTTTTTGTGAATTTGGATGACAATGGCCTTTTTCTATTTCTCTGGATATAAGCCTTTCTTAAATACTTCATTAAACAGTTTATGTAAAAAAGGGATAATAGTTTGGCTACCTGCCTTAAGCATTTCTGCAAGCACTCCATCCATTCCACATACTTTACCACCCTTTAGTTTATTTACTACAAGTGTTACTTACTGTAAAGTTATTTCAGCATTCAGTGTGTGTTGGTCTTCCTCAGAAAGATCAAAGAGATCTTGATCTTCCTCATTGAAATCATTACTATCTATAGAAAACATATTTTTGAAATGATTGTACCATTCATTGAGAGAAATATTGTTTTTATGCTTTATTCTTTCTTTCCCGCATCCCAATTCAGTTAACTGCTTCCAGAACTTTGTTGAATCTTTGATGTTTGCACTAAGCCTTTCAACCTTTTCCCCCCTAAAGCTTCTTTTTTTTAATCTTAAGTAAACCCTTGTCGTCTTTTCTTGCAGTAATATAATTATTCTAATCTATCTTTGTCACTTCTAGACTTTCTAAAACTCCTCAAAGATTTTGTACATTTCTGTTTGGCTTCCTGACATTCATTGTCAAACCATTCAGATATATGTTTTTGTAAATTAGGATACACTTTTCTTATCATACAACTTCTGGTTGATAATAGACATTTTTTAAACATATCCAGTGCACTATCTACATCATCTTCTAAAATACTAGCTGCTAACTGAATCTTAGTCTGTGAATTAGCACTATTTATATTTTCTACACAAACCTGTTCTTTCTCTGTATCCCATATAAGTTTGTTAATGTAGAAATTATCCCTTGTATTTTGATTTTTTTCAGTGTTGAGTGCTGTAGAACAGGTCAGTACAACTGGTAGATGATCCGATTCAGATGAATCTTCCCCATCTAAGGACAGACCACCAGACACCATATTATATAAATCATGTGACATGATAAAATAGTCAACCGTGCTGCATCCCGTGTTACATATGTAGGTGTAGCTACCATCAAATTCACATTCGCACAAGCCATTTAGAATAATAACATCAAAAGAATTACAAATTTCCAATAACTGATCTCCAAACATGTTTTTGTTTACATCATGTGATTCTCTACTAAAGGGGGATTGATAATCTAATTCATCATCTAAACCCTCCTTTAAGTTACAACAAGCATTATTTCTGGATGCAGTTCTTGCATTAAGATCTCCACATAATAGCAAATGAAAGTCATATAATTCATACAAATGCAACAGTGTTTGTTCTAATGTTTCCAAACCATATCCATTATCGTTGTTTTTCCAAGCAACAGAGTCATGTGGTGGTATGTATGTACAAATCCAAACGATATTCATATCGGTTCTGAAAAGTTGCTTATCAATATTCAGAATGATCATATTGTCTACATCAAAATCAACCCTAGTTACAAACTGTGCAAATGCCTTCTTTATCAAGACAATGACTCCCCCTGAATATCTACCCTGATAAGAAATTTTCTTTGCAACAGAGTTGAATATAACATAATCACTGAAAAGGTTAGATTCAAATTTGTGCCAATAAAAGTTTCAGTTAAACATATAAAGTCATGGGATTTTATGTATGTAACAAAATCTGTAATTTCTAGCTTAGGAAGCAATCCATTTACATTACAGTTAAGGAACTTGACATCAGCATTATGAACACTATTTGCCAGAACAGTATTTACAGAAATCTTACTTGCTTTACGTCTGCTGTCATTTTTTCTCTCCTTTATTTTACTACTATTTACATTGGCCTGGCCGATTTCCTATTGTGGGGGAGAACCCCGTTCAGTGCGTGTTCTAGTGCGCCCTCTATCCTGAGCCCCTTGTTTTTGCTCATTAGACTGCACACGTCTAAAGCTGTCTAGAATGCTGTTCTGACTGGCAGCCCTAGCCCTGGCAGTCTTTCTCTGTTGGCTCTGTTTTGGGGAGGCCACTCGGATTGCCTGTGCTCTCCAAGGGTACCATCCAAAGTGGACGTATCTCTTGCTCCATTGGAGACTGACTCGGCCTGATGTGCTGTGTCAATGCTATGATTGGTTTGCTCAGTGGCACCAGAATCCTGCTGGACTGTGTGTTTATCCCTTGCCTTTGCTACAGCAGTTTCCCCTCGTTTCTCCCTGGTGCCTCTAGTGGCACCCTTTCCTTTCCCTAGTGTGCCCTTTGTTCGCCCTCCTTAACCCTTCTGTTTATGCTTCGTCCCCCCTTCTCTGCCCTGTACCTTCCTTTGCTGACGTCCAGCTGCTGTCAAAGCATTACTGGCGCCTCCTGTGCCTTCCGTGGCTTCTACACTGAGCATGTTCTCAGCTTCACAGGTTTTATCACCCCTTTGCTTTTGCATGGAAGCATTCCGGTCTGTATCCTGTAGGGCTCCTGTCTCAGTGTTAGAGACAGGAGGTTTGTCGTCCAAGTCTTTTTCTTTGTCAGTACCGTCACTAATGTCCAGTTCACTGTCATCTCCAGTGTAGCCTTCAGTCTGGGTGTTGTCGCTGTCTACTCTGTCTATAACATCATGCTTACCTGGGGCCTCTTTTAGCAAACTAGTGGTTTTATGTGCTTGCATGTGCATTGACTGCCTTTGTGACTGTTCCACAAGCAATGTGTTTTGGATTCTGCATCCTCTGTCAGAGTCTGCTCCTGATGAGCAGTTCAGCTGGGACACCTGGCTGTACGTGAGTTGTCCTGGTACAACAGGTTTGTTTTGATGACCGTTTTTTTTCCTGTGTAGAACTGGTCCTGTCTCCAGTTTTCCGACGATGTTCCAGTAAGTGCCTCTGTTTGAGTTCTGTCTTTTTTCTCTCACTGGTGAGCCATCAGAGTCACAAGGTCTCTCTGGCACATCCTCATCATTCATATTTCTGTCAAGGAATGGTTTCTTACCTTGGTCTTTATACCTGTAGAAATCCTGTGACCTTTGGTCTCCTCTGTAGTACCTGGATGAGCGAGGCTGGCTGTTGTACCGTCCCCCTGACTTAGGCTGCCTTCTCTCCGCTTCTGCGCCTCTTCCTGCGTGATCCCGATCCCCCTGACGATCCCCCTGATGATCCCACTGCCGGTCCCACTGCCAGTCCCACCCACGTTCCCATTGACGAAGCCCCTGACGATCTTGCTGATGATACTGCTGACGTTCCCACTGACTATTCCCCTGACGATCTTGCTGACGAGCCATTCTTCTTCCTGCAGGACATGGCTGGCACCCCGTGGCTCCTGCTGCTGATAGTGATGGTTGTAGCGTGCCTGTGCTGGTCCCTTCTCCCTGACGTGGAGTCGCTCGTTTACAAAATAGGCCACTTTGCCCTGGTCTCTATGGAAATTCATCATTTCTCTCTGACGGGTGTTGACATCTGAAGTCACTCTGATGTTATTTCTTCGCAGAGCCTCGCGTAGTTCTTGGTCCCTGAGGATGCTGATTTTATCTCCCCACCGGCAGAATTGAACCAGTAGTGGGCGTGTTGTGTCGTCCTGGTGTCGGCTGCCTATTCTGTAGGCTCGTTCAATGTCTGACCTCTGCCAGACATCATCGGAGGAATGGTAGTTCAAGATGTCCACTATCAGTTCTTCGTTTGACATTCCAGTCTCCGTGCCATTTTCATCAATGCCAAAGAATTTTAAATTGTTCTTCTTGGATTCAACTTCAGTGGCTTCTATCTTTTCTTCCACCCTGTCAATTCGCTCTGCCATCAACTCTCTTTCCTCTCGGAGATCTGTGATTTCCTCAGTATTTCTCTCAACGATGGCTTTTAGCTTGCTTATTTTGGCCATAAATCGTCGAAAATGCGCATCCTGCTCTTTAAAATTTTCTTCCAGTAATCTGGAGATATTTGAAGAGTGGAGCTGGAAACAGTTCATCAGCTGCAAAAATCTCCAGTCCACATGTAGAAAGACACTGTTTTCTTCAGGCCCAGGGTTCAGTTCAATATCACCGCTGATCAACAGAACAACAGTGCATAAACAGCACAGAGAGAGAGAGAGTTAGAGAGAGAGAGAGAGAGAGAGAGAGAGAGAGTGTGTGTGTGTGTGTGTGTGTGTGTGTGTGTGTGTGTGTGTGTGTGTGTGTGTGTGTGTGTGTGTGTGTGTGTGTGTGTGTCTGTTTCAGGAATATTACCAAATATATAATTCTCAAGACAGCACACGATCACCATCAACACTCTTATTGGTTGATGATGTTTAACTGAATCAGGAAGGGAGTTCCACAGCATAGGGCCTGAGTAAGGTAAACTAGATTTGAATAAGTCTATTCTTCGAATTCCTCTCCATGAAGTGTTGCCGATGAATCATGCAACGTGACCCCGACATTCTCCAGGGAGGTCTGCTGAATGCCTGGGCCTGACCACCCTCACGTCCATGGGTTCTGCTTAGATGTGTAGGATGGTACTTCTGTGCATTCTTTTCCTTCACCCATTGTTGCCCATGGTCAGAGTACTTGGCACCTGCATCTCTCTCCCATCTGCCATGATTGCTGTCCTGGACAGAAGGCCAGTCCGATTCTTGGGAGCCAACTGTGCGATGGAATTGTCGTCTGAGCTCCTGAGACTGAGGATAAGGTTGTTTTTCTCTGACATTCAGTTTGCCTCGATGGACATAGGCAATTCTACCTTGGCCCTGATGAAAATCTACTGTTTCTTTCTGGTGGGATGTGAGGTCAGACGCCACCTTGATTCCATTTCACGAAGATTGTCCCTAAAGTTCCTGTCACCTATCACCGCCATTTTGTCTGACCAGCGGCAGAAGTGAACTATGATAGGGCGTGGTTCGTTCCTCCATGTCTGGGGCCTGCCAACACGATATGCTCTTGAAATGTCTTCCTTCCGCCAGCTGGGGTGAGGTCCATGATCATTCAGGATTCTTCTTCTTCTTCAAGTGTCCGGTCTGGTCCTGCAGACATCGACGATCATGGCTCTCCATTCTTCCCTGTTCTCGTCCCTCTCATGAGCTCATTGTTGTG
>CM054144.1:40900177-40925177 GCA_028751875.1 Rapana venosa
AAACCTACTTTTCTCAATTGCAGAGGGACACAACAATATAAATCACTTTAACACAAAATATTTAAATCTAAATAAAACATGTATAACAGAAAATCAGCAACTTTTAAAGAACAGCAAGGCAAATTGTTTGCTGTAATTTTAGATGTGTTCCACAACCGACTTGAAATGGTGTTTTGTAGGGTGAACACCTATTCCTAGCATACTCGTACATCTCATGGACAATACGGGGTTTGCGCATTGCCTGTTTTTTTCATTTTTAATTTAAAAAATAAAGGGGAAATGTTCAAATCGTTTTTTTTAAAAATGCAGTTGCGGATTGCTGCCGACGCTGTTGCTGTTTTGTTGTTGTTTGTTATGCGTTTTGCTTTCTGATGTTGTTGTTTGTTTGTTGTCAATGTTTTTTGTTGTTACATGCTGCTTTGTTTTTCTGCTGTTTGCGTTGTTGTTTTTTTGGGCTTTTGTTGTTTTTTTGTTTATTTGCCGCGCTTTGTTTTTGTTGTTTTGCCGTTGTTGTTGTTTCCTTGTTTTGGGTGTTGCTGGTTTTCAGGGGTTGTACTTGCTCTCATTTGTTGTTGTTGATTGTTACATGTTTCGACTTAATACTCGTATATCCCACAAAAATGCATTGTGCCCTCACTCATTCTAACCCGGGAAAATCACTGTAATCGTCAATACCATTTGATCACAATTTTGGCAAATGATTTTTCCAAATACCATCCTTTTTTTAAAAATCAGATTTCAGGGATTTGTTTTAATCTCATTTGAAAAGTGTTAAATTTGTCGTCTAAAGCAATCGGGTTAAAGATAAAAGACCCGAAAAATATTAAATGTTGTGGGGGGTTTTTGGTTCTAGATTCAACACTGCTGATAAAGCTGAAGTTTTGGCCCTTAAAAAACTAAGGCTTTTACGAAATCACTAGCCTCTCTCTCTCTCTCACTCTCTCCTCCTCCCCTCTCTCTCTCCTTCTCCCCCTCCTCTCCTCTCTCTCCCCCCTTCTCTCTCTCTCCCCTCTCTCTCTCTCTCTCTCTCTCCCCCCTTCTCCTTTTTCCCGTCTGTCCTTCTGTCTGTCTCCTCCTCCTCCCCCCTTCTCCTCTCTCTCCTCCCCTTTTCTCTTCCCTCTCTCTCTCTCTCCCCCTTCTCCCTCTCTCTCCCTCCTTCTCCTCTCTCTCTCTCTCCCCTTTCTCTCTCTCCCTCTCTCTCCCCTTCCCTCCTTTTCCCCTCTCTCTTCCTTTTCCCCCCTCTGTTTTGAAGGAAAAATAAATACAAAAAAAAATTTAATCGACTTAAAAAACCGCTGTTTTAAAAAAATCAGTCACTCTGTTGACATCACGGCGACAAGTAAAACCCACCATTACGCTGAAAGCAAAAAACTTGACGAAAATTTCCCGGGTTTAAAACCTAACCCATCAAAACACAAAAAACCAGGAGTTCACTTTTTTTTCCGGTTCTTTCGGGCCCTGCCCCCTCCCACACAGTGCCGAACATCTCCCGTAGCGAGACCCCATGATTAGTACACCACAGGGTTTTTTCAGGCGGGCGTGTGTAAGTGAAGAGCCCCCGATCCAAAAGGTGGCCACAGAAAGTTCTTTTCTGGTGCCTGTGGTCATGCCGGAAGAACAGCCAGCTAAAAAATACGAGACGGGGAGAGGACACCAGGAAGAGGAGGATTGGCCACCAGCATTTTGGTCAGGGCCCCCCACGGGCAAGAGGGCGGGGGTCTTTTCCAGCCCCCACGGGCCACCCCCCGAAGCTTCACCGTCGTTTTTTCTGGGGGTGGTTTCACCAAATAAAAACCCCGCCCTGGCCCCCACGCCGAACACGAATTTTCAAATTTGTCGATGAGTCTTTTGTTGGCTTTTAAAACTTTCCGCAAACGCCCGTCTTGTATGGGTTTTTTGATTTCTGGTATAAAACACACCCCCCACGATATCTAACTTTGTGACGAAACACAGACCCAGAATGAAATTAAGTAAGGTGAAAAAGAACCATGGTCTTCTTTTAGAAGATCGGAACTTGAGCGGTTCAGAATCAGAGGCACTTTCATAGCAATGATGGCGGAAGGATATAGGAGATGTTTGAAGCCGAACAAGCCAAAGGTTGTTTTGGTCAAAAGGGTTCTAGGGGCCCGAACAGCCCTTTGGTGGGGGAAGGCGGGTAAGCTGCCGGCATGGTGAAACAGCCAAAAAGAGAGGTGAAGCTCGTCTGTCAGAACAGCATAAAGGGGCAAGGTTGACCCGTCATGCAACCCTCCCTGTAGAACACCATCATGTCAGGATATTGCCCCCCCCCCCAGGAAAAACAGCACCGTCATCGTGACGTCTTTGGGTGGAGTTAATGGTCGATTTCTGAGCTGAGGATCCCCTCTGTTTTCTCCAGGGGCAAGTGTTCGATGTCCTGAAGGCGACGTCGGGGCACCAGGATCGCAATGGTGACTTTGGGGGGATGTCACATAGAATGTGCCTGGGGGGGTGTTTTGCACGGGAAAATTAGCCCTGCGGAGGGAAGTAAAGGAGGCCCGGGTTCGCTACTGTTGACAGTGGCCCCCCATTTCGTTCGTGAGTCCACCCGTGTTCGTATCAAAAGGACCCTTTTTTTGAATAAAGTAAATCAAACAGTTACATTTGGGAGATTCTTAATTTTGAGTAAAAATGTTGATGATTTGGAAATTTCGAAAGTGAATAAATGACCACACAACGAAAAACAAAACCCTGGCACTTCTGAAAATGTCAAATAAATAATAAAAAGGAAAGCAAGTCAAGTCCAAGTCAAAAACACATTAATCATCCATAAGGGCAATTCAATACTGACAGGGCACATTGATACCATAATTTCTCCAAGACACAAGAAAAATACATTTTAGATTTTTATAAAACATTCCCGATAGCTTTAAAAAAAATATCATACACAAACAAAACCCAGGCGCGCACACACACGCCCCGCGTACACACACACACACACACACACACCAACACAACAACACACACACCAAAACACACACACACACAAAACACACACACACACACACACACTATAAGGAAAAAGAATGCACATTTTTCCCGTTTTCAAAGCTAACACAAAAAGGAAACAAAAATAACACCATCATTTAAGAATGATTATTTTACATCGTACCACACTCTCTTGTTTACCTGGAAAAACAACAGATTTTCTTAATAGAAAAATACGTTTGATATTTACACATTAAACCAAGAGTCACAACAGTCTTTTCAAATAGTTTGGGTACTGGCAGCGTTTTTTCGGGTCTTTTTACCAGGCAGAGACAAAGTCAGATAAGTTAACATAAAGGTTAATACATGCAACAAAAACAAGTAAAAAGAATGAGCTTCCTTGTTTACTGAAAATAAATCTGTGGCAAATCTATAAATTATTTCAGAAAAGACCCTTGTGCCTTTTATACGTTTTTCCCTTTTAAATAAAAAAGCCCCCAGTGTTTCTACTCATTTTTTCATTGGTTTCATGGAAAAAACCACTAAACCGCCAAAATTACAGACTTAATGTTTCAAACTTCTAAACCGTTTTACACAACAAAGACAAGAAACCTGCGTTTACAGACACGTTTTACAACGTAGATTCTTTAAACTTACATATGAAAATCCTTCGGATGAGACTAACACCGAAGCCCCGTGTGCAACCATGCAGAACACTTTCGCACCCGTTTAAATCCGTTCCGCTTTTAGAAAGAGTAGGGCCCTTGCATGCCGGGGGGAAACAAAAAGACAAAATTTACAAAACTGCATACACACGGGGACTGGGTTAAAAAAGCAACAAATCTAATTTCCCTTATCCCGATAAAAAGCATAACTAAAAAATACATAAATAAACGTGATCATCCAAAATTTTTTTAACTAAAAAACTAGGTTTTGGGGACTTTAAAAGAAAAGATTACCTTTCTTTCCCGATTTTGAAAATTCAAAGTCTCCCCAAAAAACCCCCAAGCTGTTGTAAATTTAAAGAAAAAAAATTACCTCCTTTTTACAGAGCAGTAAGTTGGAAACATTAATCAAATGCTGCAAAAATAAGCTACTTTCAATTAAAAAATTTTGCAAAACTGATGGGCAAAGGGAATAAAAATTGAAATATATTAAAGGGGCCCTTTTTCACATACTGATTTGCAAACACTTGCAAGTATCTAGTAAAAGTACCCTTAAAAAAACCCTTTTGGGGACAAAATACTTTTTTTAAAGAAAACAAAAATTACCGTCTAATATCACCGAGAGTGAACAAACGTTTTAATTGAAGAAAACGATTCACAGGTAGACATACACGGGTCATTTGTGAAGGTACTTTTATCTCTCATTCGAGACTTAAATCTACGAGGGGGCACTCTGCATGGGCCTCTGGGTTGCGGGGGTGTAAACAACATGATTGAATTGGGTTTGGGTTGGGTCCCTTGCTACACTAAATCCATGGGCCCAAGCTTGTAAACCATACCTCCCCCGATTTTAAGACTAATAACAGCACATTTAACCGCCGTTAGAGGCACACTTTAAATTTGCAAGGAAGTGAAACAGTCACCGCTTTGGTATGAACACACAATTGCCAGGTGTGTGTTTCCTTTCCCTTTGCTTCAGAGGGCCCCGCTTTAGTGGATCGACTGCCAGTTCGTGTTATGTTGTCCCGTGTAAAAGGGGGGTTCCAGCTTTCTCAGCGACTGATGGGATGCTGTGTACACCATTGCCCACTTCCACCCAGTAAAAAAACATTCTGTAAAAGGAAAAAAGAGTTTTGTTGTTTTTTGCTGCCCATCTCGTGACCCAAACCCGTTTTTTTTTTCCTTACCACCTAACCCACACCATGCCCTCATTTTCCCGGGGCGGAAATCTACAGAACTCACAAAATCAGCCACCGCAGGGGACCAGCCAAAAGGGCCCCGCACGCTGGGGGTCACTTGGTGGTCTTCAGGGATGCCTGTTCTGAGCTAACATACGCAGGATACTACCTACTAAGTCCCCTAATACTAACAGTATTAGCTTATTCATGGAGCCAGACAGTGAGTTGCCCATCCGAAGTGT
Source organism: Rapana venosa (assembly GCA_028751875.1). Lineage (NCBI taxonomy): Eukaryota > Metazoa > Mollusca > Gastropoda > Neogastropoda > Muricidae > Rapana > Rapana venosa. The sequence continues at coordinate 40,905,209 of CM054144.1, forward strand.
CATATGGTATTGGAACTTGGAAGAAAAGGAACAATACAGAATCAAAGAGAGGGATAGATAAGATGGAATTCCTAGCACGGAATTTCCAGAAGATGGGGAGCTATTGTACTGACAGGCCCCGGCATCCCCACGATGAACAACAAAGAAAGAAACACCAGAACGACGCTGTGACCACAGGGAGACCCCACCAGCATTCCAGCACCACGCCCTGTACACTGTATTGAGACACACTCATGCTTTCGGTGCAGACGATATATTGCGTAGGGTAGATTAGAACAGATACAGCAGGACATCTGTTCTACTTCCACATACACAACACGTCACCATGTGAGGGCTGGATGACAAACAGGTTGTATAAACTTAATCATTCACCCTCAGTAACAATAGATGATAATAATAATAACGATGTATGATATGTATATAGCGCTGAATCTTGTAAAGCAAACAAATCGAAGTGCTTAAAATCAATAAAGTTGATTTCAACTTGACTTGACCCACTTCGCTGTCTGAAGAGTCTTGAGCATAGTGTGGCAATTGTAAACCTTCTGTACCACTGCCTTCTCTAAGGGTTTATATCTCCTCATTGCCTTTTTTACTTGATTTGCAATACAATATAACGCATTCAGCACAGTATAATACAATTGGCAAATACCTTGTTCGCTCAAAATAGAAGACGCTATGTCTAGATAACGAGCACAGGGTTGAAAATCAAACGATACAACAACAAAAAACAACAATATCATTACGTAGCTTACAGAACCGTACATAATCCACGCATTCCGTCCTCCGAACACACACCATGCACATGACTGTACAAGATTCACGTTCCACTCCCCCAAAAGTCCTTTGCAAAGACTAAATACACCGAAGTCTTGTGTGCAAATGTCGTTTCCCCGTCCATTAAGGTAACCGCATTCCGACATGACAATGGGGTCTAAACACAACATCAGCTGCCCGCGTTATTCAGATAACAACAAAAAATAATGCATCGTCTGTTCCTACTGGCTCGAAAGGGCCTGATGTTCCAAAACGGTACAACTGTTTTTGACCTGTGCGCAATATGTTCTGCGTGAATTTGCACACGAGACTTCGGTTTATATAGTCCCATCCAAAAGACTTCTGGGGGAGTGGAGTCAGTACTGATATCAACTCCTAGACAAACAACCCCGCCCCCTTGAACAAACACCATGGCGGTGGTTTAAACCCGTGTTTTAAGATCGCGAGCTCCACGCTTTAACCACTAGGCTGTCCTGGTCCCTGTGTTCACAGTCGAGACCTTGGTTCATGTTCAGGGACATGCAGGAGAGCTGTGTCAGTATCCAGGCCAAAAGCTTTATCAGCCGCTGATGAGAGCTAAGAGCCGTGGTCAACATTAACTTGTTGTGGAACTTTAATTACATAAGATTGAATTCCGACGTTGCATTCTACTTCTAAAGAGAACAAGTGTCTGTAGTCATGGTACGGCTGTCTGTTATGGCAAAGCTTTTGAAAAGTTTCATTTCTCGCAGCTCACCAAAGCTATGCGGCATGTGAGATGCGTATGCCCAGATCTGCCACACTATGCATGCTTCTGGCCACTGTGCTGACGTCGCCTCCATAATTCAGCGGATAAACCTGCTCTTGGTATCCTGGCATTCAGAACCAGAGGTATAGCAGGACAGTCGCTACAGAGCAGACCGTTTTGTAATAATTCAAACAATCCTGCAAAACTAAATATAAATAAATAAATACGTTGGTGAGAATGCACGCTACCATCAGCAACAATGCCTGGCCAGCAATGGGTGGATAGAGAATGGATTTAATCACCTCTTAAACTCCTGTCGTGAAATCTTCAAGCATCTAGAGCTATCAAGTTGTAAGGTACATTCGCCATGACAGCAAAGTGATGCTGCTCAGAAGCATTCCAAATAAATACGGACACACATGCAGCTAGATAGAAATCTTGATATCCCCAAGGGCAGAGTACTATCCAACCAACCTCTGACTGACAACATGTGCTGTGGATGACGCACCCCAGGAGTACCAGAAAAAAAAGCCATCATACTTTTAAAGACTACAATATTACGTGTGATAGAACGTGACACGATGCACTTTGAGCAAAAACGGAGATATTTTACAGTAATCAGAACCTGATCAGCATCAATCATAATCTGTACTTCAGTGTATCTGCAATGGTACACAGCCTCGATGCTATTGGACATTTCCCAAATACATCATGACTGATGGATTGGAGATCCTCTCAGTGCACTCAGTATTGGAGGACTGACCAGTCAAACATTGGCTGTACAGGTCATAATGCTGGCGGTGTGGTAGGAAGGGGACAAGAGCTCGCCAATCCTGTTAACAGTGTGGATACAATAGCAGTAAGATGAAGCATGCTATCTGACATCACATACACCACAATGGTAAACAAGCTGTTCGATTTGCTTGCAGTAATTGGATGATGTGTGATGAAAAGATCACTGCTAGGCCACAAATGTAAAATCAAGTCATAATGTTTCAGTTTCCTCACATAGTTTTCCCCGACGTAATGCACTTTGAGCGTTATCAGTTGATTAGTAAAAAGTTCAAAGAAAATGCATGCTTCTTCTTCTCCTCCTCCTCCTCCTCCTTGTTGTAGTAATCATCATTACCTATACCATTCCTACTGATACAGACTCTCTATGAGCAGACACTCGGAACTACTTCTAAGCAGCAGCTATATGGATTCTAAACCAAACAATATCTACAACTCAAGATACATTAACAAATGCAGCAAAGACTGCACTGAAAGTTATGAACAAAAATGAAAGAATTTCTATGAAAAACAAAAAGAGGCTCATACATACATCGGTGTGTTTCATCTTCCTGAATGCATGTAAGGTATTATTTTTTAAAGCAAATACAGAAGGAAATAACTACTAGCGAAGGAAATAAACACAGAGGGCAACCCATTACAAAGAAACATACGCCATACTGAAAAACCCTATCTGGGATAATTGAAAAATGTACTGATTTAAATCGTGATGGTAGGGTCAGATACTACAATCTGATAGCTTTTGCTAAAATAGTTTTTTTAACCAACTGTTTGGAAAGAAACAACAAACAAAAAAATCACATCATATCTGTGGCTGCTACGTGGCAGTTCTCAATAAGTGATGGTCGAACCCATCATTATCCACACTGACAGAGGGGGGTTCATGCCCTCGACAGAGGTTCATTTTCTCCAGGACAGTGACCTCACCAGCGTTGCTATGTCTTGTGGTACCTATCAGCTGGTTGTAAAGAAGGAAGGCACGTTCCCAGAAGCTGTCTAGCATGCTGTTTAATTTGGCCTGAAGTCACCAACACGTAGTATGGTGCTGAATTCGGTATTGACGGGAGATTCTCTCTGGCTCTGTGTAGTATGTTTTAAGAAAATGACTGGCCTTTCCTCATACAATGAAGCTGATAGCATGTGCATTTTTTATCGGCACTTCTTCTGCAGAAACTCTTAACATGTGTCAGGATATTTCACTATTAGGATTCATAGCAAAGCTGGTTTTGTGAGTTGTCCTAAGCCCACACCATATGTTTGCTGTGTACATCGAGCGAGGAGTCTCGGGGGTACATTTAGGATTGATAGATGATGAAGAGATAACCAGAATCTCTCTCTCTCCTCTCCTCTTCTCTCTCTCTCTCTCTCTCTGTCTCTCTCTCTCTCGTCTCTCCTCTCTCTCTCCTCTCTCTCTCTCTCTCTCTCTCCTCTCTCTCGTTTAGCAATGTTGTTCTGTTGATAAGCAATGACATTGAACTGAACCCTGGCCTGAAGAAAACAGTGTCTTTCTACATGTGGACTGGAATTTTCGCAGCTGATGAACTGTTTCAAGTTCACTCTTCAATATCTCGATTACTGAAGAAAAATTTAAAGAGCAGGATGTGCATTTCGACGATTTACGGCCGAAAAGCAAGCTAAAAGCGGTTTCGTGAGAATGAAACACTGAAGAAATCACAGATCTCGCGAGCGAAAGAGAGTTGATGGCAGAGTAAATTGACAGGTGGAAAAAAGATAAGGCCACTGAAGTTGAATCCAAGAAGAAACAATTTCAAATTCTTTCGCATTGATGAAATGTACGGAGACTGGAATGCAAAGGCAAACTGATAGTGAAAACATCTGAAACTACACATTCCTCCGGATGGATGTCTGCAAGGTCGGACATTGAACGAGCTTACAGAATGGAGCCGACACCAGACTACAGCAGCCCACTACTGTTCAATTCGCCGGTGGGGAGAATAAAATCAATCCTCAGGACCAGAAGCTACGCGAGAGGCTCTGCGAAGAAAAACATCAGAGTGACTTCAGATCCCACCACCCGCAGAGAGGAATGAGAATTCCATAGGGACCAGGCAATGGCCTATTTGTAACGGGCGACTCACGTCAAGGAGAAAGGCACCAGAACAGCCACGCTAAACTCCACGCCCATCGCAGCAGGACTCACGGTTCCACCATGTCCTGCAGTGGGAAGAATGCCACATTCAGCATCGGGCGTCAGGGATCGTCAGAGAATCGTCAGACGTCGTCAGAGGGAGTCGTCAGTCAAGGATTCGTCACGGACGATCGTCAGAAAAATGCAAGCACATGTCCAAGGCTCAGCAAATCCGTCAGGAGGGTCGTCAGCAGACGTCAGAGGCGTCAGAAGGACGTCAGGAGGAGTCACGCAAACAACGTCCAGCACGATCGACAGAGCAGGTGTCAGCAGATCCAGGAGGGTTGTCAGCAAGAATCGTGCGGACGTCGTCAGCAATCGTGCAGGAGGGGGATCGTCAGAGCGATCGTCAGGAGGGTCGTCAGCAAGATCGTCAGCGGGATAGTCAGGAGATCATCAGGGGCTCGTCAGCAAGGTCGCAGGGAATAGTCATGGGAACGTCGTGGGACCAGCAGTGGATCTCAGCGTCGTCAGGGATCGTCCAGGGGATCGGATCATGCAGAAGAGGCGCAGAAGCGGAGAGAAGGCAGCCTAAGTCAGGGGGGCGGTACACCAGCCAGCCTCGCTCATCCAGGTACAACAGAGGAGACCAAAGGTCACAAGCCTTTTATAGGTATACAGACCAAGGTAAGAAACCATTCTTGACAGAAATGTGAATGATAAGGATGTGACAGAGAAACCTTGTGACTCTGATGGTTCACCAGTGAGTTCTCTGAACTCAAACAGAGGCACTTACCTGGAACATCGTCGGAAAACAGGAGACAAAACCAGTTCTACACAGGAAAGAAAGGGTTATCAAATCAAACCTGTTGTACCAGGACAACTCACGTACAGCCAGGTGTCCCAGCTGAACTGATCATCAGGAGCAGACTCTGACAGAGGATGCAGAATCCAAAACACACTGCTTGTGAACAGTCACAAAGACAGTCAATGCACATACAAGCACATAAAAACACTAGTTTGCTCAAAGAGGCCCCAGGTAAGCACAATGTTACAGAGTCCACCCAGATTGAAGGCTACAATGGAGATGACAGTGAACTGGACATTAGTGACGGTACTGACAAAGAAAAAGACTTGGACGACAAACCTCCTGTCTCTAACACTGAGGCAGGAGCCCTACAGGATACAGACCGGAATGCTTCCATGCAAAAGCAAACGGGTAATAAAACCTGTGAAGCAGATAACTCGCTCAGTGTAGAAGCCACGGAAGGGCACAGGAGGCGCCAGTAATGCTTTAACAGCAGCTGGACTCAGCCAAGGAAGTTACAGGGTAGAGAAGGGGGGACAAAGCATAAACAGAGGGGTTATGGAGGGCGAACAAAGGGCACACTAGGGAAAGGAAAGGGGGCCACTGGAGGCACCAGAGAGAAACGAGGGGAAACTGCTGTGACACCAGCAAGGGATAAACTCACAGTCCAGCAGGCCACAGGTGCAACTGAGCAAAACAATCATAACATTGACACAGCACATCAGGCAGATTCAGTCTCCAAAGGGGCAAGAGATACGTCCACTTTGGATAGAACACAGGCAATCCGGGGTGGCCTCCCCAAAACAGAGCCAACAGAGAAAGACTGCCAGGGCTAGGGATGCTAGTCAGAGCAGCATTCTGGACAGCTTTAGACGTGTGCAGTCTAATGAGCAAAAACAAGGGGCTCAGGATAGAGGGCGCACTAGAACACGCACTGAACGGGGTTCTCCCCCACAATAGGAAATCGGCCGGGCCAATGTAAATAGTAGTAAAATAAAGGAGAAAAAAAATGACAGCAAATGTAACGCAAGTAAGATTTCTGTAAATACTGTTCTGGCAAATAGTGTCCATAGTGCTGATGTCAAGTTCCTTAACTTTAATGTAAATGGATTGCTTCCTAAGCTAGTAATTACAGATTTTGTCACATACATAAAATCCCATGATTTTATATGTTTAACTGAAACTTTTCTTGGCACTAATTCTGAATCTACACTTTTCAGTGATTATGTTATATTCAACTCTGTTGCAAAGAAGATTTCTTATCAGGGTAGATATTCAGAGGAATTCACTGACTTGATAAAGAAGGCATTTGCACAATGTGTAAATAAGGTTGATTTTGATGTAGACAATAATATTATCATTCTGAATATTGATAAGCAATTTTTCAGAACCGATATGAATATCTTTTGGATTTGTACATACATACTACCACATGACTCTGCTGTATGGAAAAACAACAATAATGGATATGGTTGGAAACATTAGACAAACACTGTTGCATTTGTATGAATTATATGACTTTCATTTGCTATTATGTGGAGATCTTAATGCAAGAACTGGATCCAGAAATAATACTTGTTTCAACTTAAACGAGGGTTAAGATGATGAATCAGATTATCAATTCCCCATTTAGCAGAAAATCACATGATGTAAACAAAAACATGCTTGGAGATCAGTTATTGGAAATTTGTAATTCTTTTGATGTTATTATTCTAAATGGTTTGTGTGATTGTGGATGTGAATTTGATGGTAGTTACACCTACATATGTCGCACGGGATGTAGCACGGTTGACTATTTTATCATGTCACATGATGTATATAATATGATGTCTGGTGGTCTGTCCTTAGATGTGGAAGATTCATCTGAATCGGATCATCTACCAGTTGTGCTGACCTGTTCTACAGCACTCAACACTGAAAAAAATCAAAATACAAGAGATAATTTCTACATTAACATACTTATATGGGATAAAGAGAAAGAACAGGTTTATGTAGAAAATCTAAATAGTGCTAATTCGCATACTAAGATTCAGTTAGCAGCTAGTATTTTAGAAGATGATGTAGATAGTGCACTGGATATGTTTAAAACGTGTTTATTATCAGCCAATAGTGTATGATAAGAAAAGTGTATCCTAATTTACAAAAACATATTCCTGAATGGTTTGACAATGAATGTCAGCAAGCCAAACAGAAATGTAGACAATCTTTGAGGAGTTTTAGAAAGTCTAGAAGTGACGAAGATAGATTAGAATATATTACTGCAAGGAAAGAATTCAAGGGTTTACTTAAGATAAAAAAAGAAGCTTTAGACGGGAAAAGGTTGAAAGGCTTAGTGCAAACATCAAAGATTCAACAAAATTCTGGAAGCAGCTAACTGAATTGGGATGCGGGAAAGAAAGAACAAAGCATAAAAACAATATTTCTCTCAATGAATGGTACAATCATTTAAAAAATGTATGATTTCAGTGAGGAAGATCAAGATCACTTTGATCTTTCTTATGAAGACCAACACGCACTGAATGCTGAAATAACTTTGCAGGAAGTAACACTTGTAGTAAATAAACTAAAGGGTGGTAAAGCATGTGGAATGGATGGAGTGCTTGCAGAAATGCTTAAGGCAGGTAGCCAAACTATTATCCCTTTTTTACATAAATTATTTAATGAAGTATTTAAGAAAGGCATATATCCAAAGGAATGGGAAAAGGCCATTGTCATCCCAATTCACAAAAAGGAGACACAGAGAATGTAGATAATTATAGAGGTGTATCATTACTAAGTACAATTTCAAAATGTTACAGCACAATATTAAATAATAGGCTCTACGCTTGGTTGGAAGAAAACAGCTTGATATCTGAAAATCAAGCAGGACTTCGTAAGCATTATTCTACTACTGACCATATTTTTGTTTATACTCTGTTGTGCAGAAGTGCTTGTCCCAGAGAGGTAAGAAGTTGTATGTTGATTTTGTTGATTTTAAGAAAGTATTTGACTCAGTAAGGCATGATAAGTTATTACAGTGCATTAGAGACCGGGGTGTAAACGGAAGATTATTCTGTTCGCTACAAGCAATGTATAAGGCTTTAGTTTCATGTGTCAGATCTAACTTTGAATATACACAGCATTTTGACTGTCCAATAAGGGTGAGCCAAGGTTGTGTACTGAGTCAAACTCTGTTTCAAATATTTATTAACCAGCTAGCAAATGCTATGTCTATGAAAGGTAAACATGACATTCAGCTAATGCCAGGTCTCATGAAATTGTTTGTGCTTCTTTTTGCAGATGATGTTTTCTTGTTATCATCTACTCCGGGGAATCTTCGAAACCATTTGAATGTGCTGAAAGCATGCTGTTCAAAAATGAAATTAAAAGTAACAAAGATACAACTAAAATTATGGTTTTTAGAAAAGGTGGGTTTTGGGGCAGAAATGAAGAATGGTTTTTCGAAAATGTTAAATTAGAAGTAGTAAATAAGTATTGCTATTTGGGATTCGATTTTTCAACGAAGCTAAGCATCAAAGTTGGAACTGAAAATCAAATTATGAAAGGAAAGAAAGCATTAATTAGCTTAATAAAGGCGTTTTGTAAAAACAAAGATATTACCTGTCAGATATACTTTAAAGTATTTGATATCAAAACACAGCCTATAGTATTGTATTCTTCTGAAGTTTGGGGATTAAGTCGATTAGATTGTCTAGAAAAGATTCATTTAATTGCATGCAAGCGTTTTCTGGGGGCTCCCCATCAAAACTCCTAACAAAAAGGTGTACGGAGAACTAGGAAGATACCCTCTATATGTCAATACCAGCATTTCTGCTTTTCGATACTGGTTTAAAATACTTCAGATGGACCACCACAGGTTACCTCGTCAGGCATACGAAATGCAACTAAACCTTGATAATAATGCAAAAAGATGCTGGATTTCTAACAGAAGAGTGTTATTATGTGAGTGTGGTTTTAATATTTTATGGTTACAGCAGGTTGTTGGATATGTATATCAATTTATGCAGGTTTTCAGGCAAAGACTGATAGATTTGTTTATTCAGGAATGGTAAAGTGTCATTGGCGATCATGAAAGATCCTCCATTTACAGATCATTCAAAACTGTTTTTGAAAGGGAATCTTATATTTGTTGTATTGATGTGTATTGCTTTATAGTTGCTTTGTCACAAGCCAGATTAAATGTCTTACCATTAAATGGTAATCGTCACAGATACAGTCCTATTTTGCAAGACAAAATGTGTCCTTTTTGTAAGAAAGTAAGGGAAGACGAATACCATTTGATATATATGTGTCCAATGTATGCAGATCTTAGAGTAAAATTCATTCATAACATTCTTCATCTGCCGTTGTCTGCTGTTCTTTGTGTTAATAATACACGTTTTTCTTTGCAGATATCAAAGGACATTTTATGCCATGCGAAGAAGACAATGCTCAACAGAGTTCAACTAGTAATTAAGGCTTATTTTAAATGTTTTGTGCAATTGTTACTCTCGGTTTCATTTTTTAGATAGTAAAAGAATAGGATTGGATTGCGTTCTCTCTCACTCACTCACTCTCTCTCTTCTTCCTCCTCTCTCCTCTCTCTCTCTCTCTCCCCTCTCCTCTCTCTCTCTCTCTCAACTCTCTTTAAAGAATGAAATAATTTGTAGATGTAAATTACCGTGATTATCTACTATTTACATTTTCCTTTTTCATTCCTTAAATGACCAAGTTGTTCTGGTTTTGTTCATTGACCAAAAAGAGAGATATAATCTTACAAATGGATTCTTAGTTGACCACAGTTAAAAATGCATCTTGAATAGAATTACTGCACTTCTCTCTAACTTGTCAGCTGCTAGGTTAGATATTCAATTTTTGGTTTTTAAAATACTTTTAGGAAGCTGACGAGAGATGTCCTTCTGAAATAGCGGTAATTGTAAAGTGACTTTCATGTTAACCAGTCTGTAAACGTATTTTGACCAAGCTAAAGGAAGAAATGTATAAAAATTACCTTTTATGTACATAATTGATCATGTGTTTCACTTAGACATGCTATACACAGGATTGTTATTGAAAATGTCAGTCATTGTGGTTTTCTTACGAGTTTTATTACATTATCACAAATGGCTGGGGTGAATGAATGAGATGAGTTTATTCTGCTGGCTTTTCATAACTAGCTTTTGGGTACGTAAAACATAACGAGTCTCGTGTGATGAAAAGTATATGGTTCATTTTCCTGTTGTATTGTATTGTGGCCCAATGGCCGATGTACATTAAACAAGATCCGAGTTCCGAGTTCTCTCTCTCTCTCTCTCTCTCTCTCTCTCTCTCTCTCCTCTCTCCTCTCTCTCTCTCTCTCTCTCTCTCAATCTCTTTCATCTCTCTTCTCTATCTCCTTCAATCTATCTCTCTCCTTCTCTCCTCTCTCTCTTTCAATCTCTCTCTCAATCTCTCTCTATTTCAATCCCTCTCATCTCTCTTTCAATCTCTCTCTCATCTCTCCTAATTTCAACCTCTCTCTCTTTCAATCCCTCTCTTTTCAACCTCTCTCAATGTCTCTCTCTCTTCAATCTCTCTCTCTCTTTCAATCCTCTCTCTCTCTCTCCTCACCTCTCTCTCTCCCCCCTCTCTCTCTCTCTTTCATCTCTCTCTATCAATCTCTTTCAATCTCTCTCTTCCTCTATCTCTCTTCCATCGTTCTCTCCTCTCTCTCTCTCTCTCTCTCTCTCATTCTCTCACTCTCATCGTTCTCTCTCTCTCTCTCTCTCTCTCTCTCTCTCTCTCTCTCTCTCTCGCTCTCTCCTCTTTCGATCTCTCTCTCAATCTCTCTCTATTTCAATGTCTCTCTCTCTGTCAATCTCTCACTCTCTTTCAATCTCTCTCTCAATGTCTCTCTCTCCTTTCAGTCTCTCTCTCAATGTCTCTCTCTCTCTTTCAATCTCTCTCTCTATCAATTTATCTCTCTCTCTATCCCTCTCTCTCTCTCTCTCTCTCTCTCTCTCTCTCTCTCTCCTCCTCTCTCTCTCCTCCTCTCTCTCACAAAATGGCTATGAGATCTCTGCACGAGCTACTAAGAAGCTTGCTAAAGCATCTTATTTTCATTGCCTCTATGTTTCTCTAGTGTCTGCTGTTGACGACACACTGCCCACAGGCACAAACCCAGCTGCCTCTCTTCCTGCAGTGAAGTGCGTTTCCCATCAGAATGTTTTGCAGTACCCCACGCCAGCTTTGTTTCTTGAAGGAATGACCATGGAAAGCATCAGTCACAGAATTCATGAAGGTTCTTTTTGGTGGTCAAAATGTGGAGGGCATGAATGGATGCTGTTCAAGTCTCAAGTTCAGACCCTCCTCTAACATTGCGTGTTTTCTTCACTTCCATACTGTTAACGCTACCTCTTTCTTTGACGTCCAAATCTAGCTTGGACAAAACAGTGTGCTTTGATAAAGCTTTGAACTATAGAATCTTCATAGTCGCCGTGCACCTTGATCATCTTCTTCTTCTTCTTCTTCTTTCGAGAGCTCATTCTTATAGCAACTATTGCTATCTGCCATATGAGCGAAAAAGTGTTGCACTGCCATTAAGTGCCTGTCAAGCCAGACCAACTGCATCCGACTTTGGGGTGGTAGAGAAAGAAAATTGATCATTCTTATTTTATAAACATCGCAAGTAAAATAGATAGCTCTGAAGACCCCTTGTCCATTCCGACTGAAATGATGATTTATACCTGCCTAGAAGCAGATCAAGGTGTCCACAGTTTAACCTTTTCCCTCAGAATGAACACGGGCAACTAGTCAAAGCCAGAAGGAAGATGCATACTGAGACACAGCAGATCCTGGAGGCCCTCATCCAAGGAGACTCATGCTGTGCAGGGCCTCTTTGGTGAGTGCCTTACAGGACCTGATATGGTTGGTACATTTTTCCCTTTAGATAACTGTCCTTTTTTCGTGGATCGTAACGAGTCTCATTGACCAATGTGTTGTTAAAAACAAATCAATAATAGATACTACGTGAATAAGTTAACAGGTAAAATGTAACCCCAAAATACTCGTGATGCATAAACACTAGGAAATGCTATCTCCTGAGAGTCACTATATTGGATTCTTTTTGCAGGATTTTGCTGCTCAATGTGCGACATTAACACGGTAATTAGTGCTGAAGCGTGCTAAGCACTTGACATTGGTAATAAACACCTTAACATACATAATTTCAAAGCTATAAAACCAGAACGTTTGATTTTTGTTTACTTTGAACGATAGCAAGAACCAGACATTGTCATTCCAGCGCTAGACTTTACTTGTCAAGTGCGTCCTACGCGGAGGTGCTTTTGTGGAAGAAAACGAATCTATATCACAAAACAGGAGTTTTAAAAGGCCATTCCATGCTCCAGAGCATGTGCGAAATTCTGTAATCAAGCTGTGTCGCATTGTGCCATGCAGCGGGATTCTTAGCACTGCAGTGTAAAGGACAGAGAACTAGCAGGAGACTCAGTGCCTGATGCCTAGAGGCTGAAGGAAGAACCAGATGTGTCTTTCTAGCTGCTCTCCTACCTTCTGAATTGATAAAATGCCTCTCACGTGCAGTAAGAGTTTTCTTCACAGCTTTGCCCAAACCCAGGTGTGGCATAGTAGGTGAAGGTAAGTTTACTTATGTGCTGATCGCTTGGGGCTTGCGTGTTAATAGTTATTTAAGTGGCTTGGGGGATGTGCTGGTGAATAGCTGCCCGCCTCTAATGTGTTCTCAACTCTCGTTTAAACTACTATTTTTCTGTCCAGCTTCCCAGCTTTGGAAAGGCTGACTTTTTCTTCCTGAACTCTGGGGTTTTCTGGATCGTCTGTCTGTTGGCAGTAATGATCAGCTCCTCATGTGTAGCCTAAATGACAAATTATGCCTTGCTTGTGTTGATCCTTAAGACATGATGTTCCTTCGTAGTTGTTTCTTGTTATGACTTAGGTTGCTGTCATAGTCAACAGCCAGCAGTTGACTCTCAACGTCAGGGTCTACAAACTTTGAATCAGTCAGACGCTCTGATTGGTGCCTCATTGCTCGACTTCCAAGTTGGGGCCTCATAGCGTTTTCCCGCCCCTGCAGAGATCCTCTCAGACGAGTGTGACTTTACACTGTAACGTTTGCCGTAGTTCAAAAGATCATTCCTGCTAATCCTGTATTACTGATTTTGTTAGACTACAGTCTCTTTTTGATATACCATTGCAATTTGTCCAAATGTGTTCCTGCCAATGCTGTAGCTGTCACAGGCTACCTTTTGGTTAACGGTGACCAGAGGGAGTCTGTGTGATAGCCGTATGCTCTCTTGTAGAATTGATGATAGGCCAGACTATACTCTTGCGACCTTTTCCATGTGTGAAGCAAGCCTGAGTTTCGCTTAGTAACAAAATACTGTCATTATGAAGAAGTGGCCATCGTGGTTGAAAAGCAGATGTCAGACTAGAGAAAGAGAACATCCTACCTTTTGTAAATCACACTGTCATCAGATGATCATTCATTCATTTGTTTTCCATTGTTTGCTTATTCAGTCAGTCAGCAATCAGTCACTCAGCTAGACAGCTTACCAGTCAGACAGCCAAAGCTTCAGCACCTTATAGATTCGTGACATCAATAAGTTATTCATTTCCTTAGTCAACCATTCACTCAATAACTACGTGAGTCAGGGTGGGGGTGGGGGTAGGGGGTTGAAATAATGTATAGAGGTTTACCCCCTCTTCCTGCCCTCCTTCTCAAGTAAGCTGATTACAACCAAATTCTCGGTGTCGCACACTTCTCAAAGTCTGACCAAAAATCGTTAGATGAAGTATTTTTTCTTCATACAAGTAAAGGTGAGTACATGGAGGTAATAGATGGTTTCTTGTCTTTCCCTTATCCCGGTTTCAATGGTCTGTACCCAGACGCCTCCATCGTTGTTGGACGGTTTTGTCTGCCCCTCAGTGTCAGACCAATCCTGCACACTTGGTTTGGTGGCTGGCTACCGTCCTCAACATGTCAGCGAAATTAGCTGCACAGGTGTGTGTGTGTGTGTGTGGTGTGTGTGTGTGTGTGTGGTGTGTGTGTGTGGTGTGTGTGTTGTGTGTGTGTGTGTGTGTGTGTGTGTGTGTGTGTGTGTGTGTGTGTGTGTGTTTCGTGTGTGTGGTGTGTGTGTGTGTGTTCGTGTGTGTGGTGTGTGTGTGTGTTTGTGTGTGGTGTGTGTGTGGTGTGGTGTGTGTTTGTTTGTACGTGTGTGTGTATGTGTGTGTACGTGTGTGTGTGTGCGTGTGTGTGTTGCGTGTGTGGTGTGTTGTGTGTGTGTGTGTGGTGTGTGTGTGTGTGTGTGTGTGTGGTGTGTGTGTGTGTGTGTGTTTTGTGTTGTATGTGTGTGAGTGTGTGTCAAGTCGTCAAAATTGTATTTCCACATGGTACATCTGGACAGGTGTGTGTGTGTGTGTGTGTGTTGTGTGGTGTGTGTGTGTGTGTGTGCATGCGTGCGTGATGTGTGTGTATGTGTTGTGTGTTTTGTTTTAAATCTTTGAGTCCTCTTCATTGTCGTCTGCTGCGTATTTTACCATGGCCTAAATCGATTGCTGGTTGATGCACTTTTTTACCTTCTGTGTCTGTTGTTTCTAGAATCAAAATAGTTCCATCACTAACGTTCTCAGCTTTAGGCTATCTGTTTTCGTTTCTGCAGTTAGAAAACCAAACTTGTTTTTTGGTTTGTGTTCATTTCGCTAACTTTCCCTTTTTAGAGGAGTCTCAGCTAGTCGGTGGTTCGTATTTTTTACCACTTTCCTTTGCGTTTGTTTTTAAGTGGGTTTTTCCCCACTGTATCAGAAGCCTCCACATGATACATGCGTGTTTAATGTGCATTCGCTTCCTTATACGCTGTCTTGATCTCTGTACGAGATACCAAGAACTTGCAGAAGCATTTTATCTCATTGCCTGAAACTTTCTTTTAATATATGCGCTATGGTTTTGCATTAGATCGACTACTTACGAAATGGACTTGCATAATGAAACAGCAAAGGAAAAATAAGTGATGAAAACTAACAACAAAAAAAAAATGAATACCATAATAATGCTACTGATGAGCACAATGCGGGACTATGATGATGATGATGGGGATGATGATGTGATGATGATGATGATGATGAAAGATGATGATGTGTGGTGGTGGGGGTGGGTGGTGGTGGTGGTGGGGGTGGGTGGGGGTGGTGGTGTGGTGGTGGTGGTGGGTTTGGGGGGATGATGATGAGATGATGATGATGATGAAAGATGAGATGATGATGATTGCTTTTTCTGCTGTTGCCTATGAGGACGATAAAGACGATACCAACAACAACAACAACAACAACAATCATCATCATCATCATCATCATCACCATCCCATCATCATCATCATCATCATCATCATCATCATAATCAATCATCATCAACATCATCATCATCAATCATCATCATCATCATCATCACATCATCATCATCATAATACACAACTACAACTACTACTCTGCTGCTACTATACTACTACTACTACTACAACTACTACAACTACTACTACAACTACTACTACTACTAACTACTTGCCCTGCTGCTTGCTGCTGCTGCTGCTACTGCTGCTGCTGCTGCTTGCTGCTGCTGCTGCTGCCCCTGCAGCTGCGCTGCTGCTGCTGCTACTATACTACTACTCCTACTACTACAACTACAACTACTTACTAACACTACTACTACTACTACTAACTACTACCACTAAACCACCACCAACCACCACCACCACTACTACTACTACTACTACTACTAATCATCATCATCATATCATCACATCATCATTATCCATAGAAATAATGACTCGCATTAGTACCGGCAGGAACATGATGGGAAAAACGAAACAGAAAGACAGGCCGGATCGGTCGAGGCCCCGGATCAACAACAACCGCGCTACCTCACTGCAAGCCACCAGTGGTGGGAGTGACACGTGCCTAACTGGGGGCAGAACCAACTCTAAAGCTTCCAATAAAAGGAGTAACCATCGAACATGGGAATGTAAGACTCTACTCACCAACCAGGAAGAGTACAGGAACTCACACATGAAACTACGAAGATATAAAATGGGACATCCTAGGGCTTGCGGAAGTCAGATGGATTGGCTTCGGAGAAAACAACCACGCAGGACGGCCACAAGATATGGTACAGTGGAGAAGAGAAACCACATCAACACGGAGTAGGCTTCATTGTCAGAAAGAATGGTGTCAAGCATCGACAGCTGCACACCATATCCAGCAAACTCATTTTCATCAAGTTTCTGCAAAACCCCAGAATCTTACCATCCTCCAAGTGTATGTCTCCAAATCTGACTACGATGATGACCAGATAGAAGAATTCTATGAACAACTTGAACGTCATCTCCAAACGCCCAAAAAAGACATTCTTATTGTGGAAGGCGACTGGAATGCTAAGGTGGGGACCTGATGCCTATGACACCTCGACAGGAACCTCAGGAACCTAAGACTAGAGAGACAAACGAAAGAAGGACAGCGGCTGCTGGAATTCGCAAAGACTCATAACTAACTCTGGCTAACCACACTCCACCCTCACAAGCCATCTTAAAAACACCAACTCTGGCAAACTCACCCAATGGTCTGATTCACAATCAAATTTGACTACAAAATCTGTCACCCCAAAGATTCAAATTCCAGAATAAACTAGCAAACACAAGAGACATTCCCAGGAGCTGACATTGGCAGTGACCACGACCTTGCACTTACCACCATCAGCTGAAACGGAAAAGCAAACAGCACCAAAAAACACACACATAAGAATTTGATCTGGAAAACTCAAAGACCCAACAGTGGTTGAGATCTTTCAAGTTAACATTGGAGGAAAGTAACCCACTCACAGCCATCGACAATGATGTTGAAACACTAGCCCAACAGCATCAAAGAAGTGCAAGATGACAGCATCCGAAATAAACAATAGGAAGAAGTCAGAACAAGAACGACCCTGGGTGACAAAATGAGGTTCTTGACCTCTGCGACAAAGAAGAGAGTTTCCGAAACAAAAGTTCATCAAGTCAAGAAGTCCCAACAACAAATACAGGGATGGCCACAGAGAATGAAGGAAAGATGAGAGAAGCCAAGTAGCGTGGATAGAAGAACAATGCAACAGCAGATCGAGAATTTGGAAGGCCAAGGGAAACAGCACAACAAGCTTTACAGACACTCTGAAATCACTACTAAAACCACACAGCCTAAAGCCTCTGTTATTGAAGACAAAGCAGGGAATCTTTTAACGGAATACAATGCCATCCTCCAACGCTGGACGAATACTGTGAGAGATTTATAACTACCCACTACGGCCAGATACCAACATATTTCTTACAAACCCCCTGACACCAAGGTAAAGACCCACCAATACTAAGTGTGAAGTAGATACAGCTATTAAACAATTGAAGAAGGGGAATTCCCTGGAATCCGATAACATCTCAGCTGAAGGCATCAAAAACGGAGGAATGAAACCGCAAGGCGATTCACAAGAACTTGTCAGAAGATTCACGACACCAAAGAATGCCAAAGAATGGACACAAGTCCTTGTAAACCCCTACCAAAGAAAGGACACCTCAAGCAATGCCAGAACTACAGAACAATCAGTCTCATAAGCCATCCTAGCAAGATCAAGCTGCGGGTAGTTCCCTCAACAGACTGAAAAACAAGCGGAAAAACTTCCTGCCAGAAGAAACAAGCCGGCTTTAGACCAAAACGCAGCCACAATAGACATAATTTTTCAATCTGAGAAATTCTGATAGAGAAACATCTCCCAAACATCAAAAAGACTTTAATCCAATTTCATAGACTTCAAAAAGACCTTTGACAGGGTATAGGCATTACGGCCACTGGCAAGTACTCAGGACTTCAACATTGCAACTGCCATCATTGACGTCCATCAAGTACGTACGAGAACGCAAGAATGCAGTTTTCATGGAAAAATCACATGGCGAGTTCTTCAAGACCACGATTGGGGTCCGTCAGGGCTGCCTTCGTCTCACCTGTAACTGGACTCTTTCAACCTCTTCCTCGAAAACATCATGACAGAGACACTGCAAAACCACCACATTCCATCCTCCATTGGTATCGAAACGCCCTTTGCAACCTCAGTATTTGCAGATGAATATTGACCTCATGGCGGCAGCAACAAGAACTGCAAAATCTCACAGATAGTCTATCAGATCGAGCGAGCGCATAACGGCATGGAGGTCAGTACAGAAAATCCAAAGAACATGGTCAAACAGCGCAAGTAATACAACACGGAAATAAAGATGAATGGAGAAATACTGGAAAGGTGAGCCAATTCAAATACTTAGACACCATCCAACAAAAGATGGCATATCAAACAATGTAAGTGAAAGCTCGCATTGCAACAGTAACATCTGCTTCTAGCCAGACTCGAGAGGAACATCAGAAGCGAACAGCATCAGCTTCTGCCACCAAATACCACCTTACAAATTCCTCGTGATATCCTATCCTCCTATAAGGCTGGAATCATGACTCAGTCAGCAGAGCTAGAAGGAAAATCCCCAACATTCGAGAACAAGTGCCACAGAAGACTCCTCAAAACAGTAACAAGACCACAAGACAAACAACCTATGTGAAAAGAAGAAATCAAAAAGCGTGTGGGCACCCCAAAACCTTTGCTCTCCACCATAAAAGGAGAAAACTGATGTGGTTTGGTCACACCACAAAGACACAACACCTTAGGAAAAACCATCTTGCAAGGAACAGTCGAAGGCAAGATAAGAAGAGCCCGCCAAAATAAAACATGGGTTGACCAACATCAAAGACTTGACCGCCCAACCCCCAGCAAACACCTTCTACTAGCCACACAGGATCGTTGAAGCATGGAAACAGATATCTGTTGCGTCATCTCTCATGTCCCCCTACGCCTTATGGGACATGGGACTGAGAGAGTGAGTTGATTAGTACTGTTGCTGTTGCTTCTGCTGCTGCTACTGAGACCGATACAAATGTACAATTATCGTTAGACCACTCCAAAATGAATGGAGTATGGGTACCTACTGAAGGAGGCAGCATCGCATCAAAGACATGAACCAAACACAACAACGTACTGCCCCCCCAGTGCAAGTGAGAGAACCGCAGTATACCAGCCAAGGCCTTCAGTCAACGACCTCAGCAGAAACTCTTAAAGTGGATGATGATGCTGCTGCTGCTGCTGCTGCTGCTGCGATGATGATGATGATTGAAGATGATGAAGATGATGATGATGATGATGATATTGTAGTAAAGAAGAGAAGAGAAAAGAAGAAAGAAGAAGAAGAAGAAGAAGAAGAACAGATAAAGAAGAATATTAATAATAATCATAAATTATTATTTAATATTATTATTATTAATATTATATTATTATTATTAATAATAGTAATAATATATGTAATTTTATATAGCGCTATAATCTGCAGAAACAAATCAAAGCCCCCGCTTTCATTCATCCCTACTCCATTCACATGCATCCAGTTAAATAAAAAGTTTTGTTTGTTTTATTGACAAATTCAAATGTATAACACACAACGCTTCAGCACGCACGCACGCACAACACATACACACTCTCGCACCACAACACATACAGGTTGTACTCTCCGGCAGGTGATGGGGGTTTGGGCTGTTGATCGACAGGCCAAAAAATGAAAGGGAACAAGAGTGGAGATCTTAGGTTTGAAATCTTGAGGCCGATTTAAAAGCGTTGTAAGAAAGCTTTGGCGAAGTAGAGAGGGAGGTCATTCAGATCGAAGGACCAGAAACAAGAAAG
>CM054144.1:40930177-40935342 GCA_028751875.1 Rapana venosa
CTCTGCCTCTCTGTGCTCCCGCATGTTTATCATGCGTTTTTAATTGAAAGGTTTATCGTTGATACAAATAACAACGGTTTATTCATAAATTGAAGGGGCTTGGGGAAAATTACTGTTGGTGGGTGGGTGGCTTGTCGTGTGTGGCGTGTGTGTGGTTATTTTTTTGGTCCTTTTGCGTTTTTTATTGGTGTAGGGCGTGGCTTTGTGCGGCGGCGGGTGGTGTGTTGGTGTGTGTTGAAATTAAGGGTTATGTACGTTGTTTCCTCTGGATGTTAAATTAATGATTTATATCCGGAAATTTGAGGGAGTATGACTGAGGTTTGTAAAAGAAAAGAATAGGAACAATAAAACTGTTCCAAAATTTTTTGTAAGGTAGGGGTTTTCTGCATGGGAGCGAAAAAATTTTTGTTATTAAATATTATTTTATGATATATATATAAAAATATTAAAATATTATATATATAATTATATAAGATTTTGAATATGATAATTTCATACATAATTAATACATAATACATAACATAAGCATAAATGGACGAAATGTATAAAAAAGATAGAAAGCGGGGTTATTCATTTATCCTCCAAATAAAAGTAAAATACAGAATGATTTCACCCCATCTCTCGAATTTCCTTGGGGGAAAAACCGCGGTCGCCGTGAAAAACGCGGTAAACTTTTGCACACGTGTACATACCGTTCTCCCTTCGAAAGAGTAGGCCTCGATTTGCTAATTAGAAGGGAAACCGTAAGAAAACACAAATTCTACACACTTGCTTTGTTTAAAATCATCATCCCCTAAGTCGGGATTGGCTACCAAGTTCCAATAATCTCATCATGTCAAACTCAGAGCTTTTTGCCATGGAATGAATTAAACACGATTTCCATAGCAATCCGTATAACTTATTATGCCCAAAATTAGCATCCGTTTATTGGGAAGTCGCATTATTCTTCTCTCATAGCAAAAATCAATAATCATATCTCCCTGTTTTTGCACTAATGCGATATGTTTCCATAGCCTTTTTTATTTTTTTAAACATTCTTTTATTTTGAGGATAAGGGAAAGCATTCATGTACTTTTTTAATCATTTCCAATGTGTATGCATTTTGTAAACTTTGTCATGAGTTTCCACCGGCCAGAACGCCTACTCTATGAAAAACCGACCATTTTTAACGTATGCACAAGATGTTTCTGCGCGTTCGCACACGCCTCGGTTTATAGTCTCATCTGAAGGACTTTAAAGTGAAGGGTTGGAGTCGGAACGATGTTAACTCAGGGGTTTAAAACTTCTTCAACGACATTCGAACACGGGCCAGCAGATCACGAGCGCATCACTCTACCACGGGTAGGGATAGCTAGGGGTCAGAACATTGCGCTGGAAACTGACGACCCCGGTTCGATTCCGTTAAAGGGGAAATTTTTTTTTCCCCCTTTGGAGTTAACATCATGAAGACTCCACACTCCCCAAAACCTTGGGATGAGACAATAAACCAAGCCCCGTGTGTGAACGCACGCAAAAACATCTGCGCACACGTTAAAACTTGTTCCGCTTTCGAAGAGTAGGCAGGTCAAGAATCCCTCTGCTACTGGTAAACCCTGTAACCCCGTACCACCTCCCATGTGGGGATAAAACCCCAAAAAAAACCACCGGAGAGGGATGGGCCCCCCCAGTTTTTTTTGCCCAAAAACCCAATACAAAGACAGCCCGAATCTCCCTACCGATCGGTCGCGCCCGGGTTACCAAAACCGCGCCTTTTGTTCTCATCGGGCAGATGTCGAAAAAATGCACTGATGTAAACGCAGCAAAATTTCGTGCCAGACACAACACCAACATTGGGACATGGGAATGTACGAACACTAAGACCAGGCAAAGTGGAAGAACGACACATGAGATTCCCCAATATCATTGGCACATCCTTGGCTCTGCGAAGTCAGGGGAAAAAACTGGGGGAAACAACGACCCCGGGGAAAACCACAAAAATTTTACACATGGAAAACAGGATAAAAAAAGAACACGGCGTGGGGTTTCTCGTTCACAAAGAAACCCTAACCACCGCCCCTACTGTCAACCGGGGGCCACAGACTTTTACCACCGCCTGAAGCAACCCCCTTTAAAAAAACTATAGTACAGGCTACGCCCCACACAACGCACAATGAAGCCGTAGAAGAATTTTTTGACCACACAAGAGGGTTCTGAATCAAACACCCAAAAAACACCCGTTTTGGCAAGGACTGGGAAAGCCCAAGGGAGGAGAAGATCAGGGAAAACGGGGGGCGTTTTTGGGCCAATTGTAATAACCAATCAAAAGAAAGAGGCCCTTGAGACTCCTGATTTGCCAAACAAACCACCTCCACTATGAAACACTTGGCCCACACAAGAAAAACCGAAAAAACATGGCAAGCCCAAGGAGAAACCACAAAACCAAATAATTACATCATGGTGAAAAGACGGTTTCTCTTTGCGAACACGCAAGACACGAAGTTTTTCCCGGAGCAGACAAGGGATGATCGATCTTGTGAGATGACTTTCCCACTACGTCAAAAGAAAACCACAGCGGAACAACATCAGGCAAATTGACCTCGAAAGCGAAGGGCCCCCGAGGTAAAGAAATTTTTCAAACAAGGATAGGTGGAAAGTTTTCAGGGACTCACGTGAAGACTCAGAAAATACACGACGAATAGTTTTTAATACAGCAGGGACTGAAACAGCAAACGAGCTTCTTGGCAAACGCCACCAAATCAAAAAACCATGGGGCACACCCAACATCCTACAACTATCGACAAGCGTAGAAGTTAAGAAAAAAAAAATGAAACAAAAGAAAGAGCAAACAAATAGGCGTCAACAAAAGAATCAGGAAGTCCCTGAGGAGGAAAAGAGAAATGGGTCGGGGAACAGTGCCAAGACATTTAAGAGAACATCAAGAAAAGCAATAGCAAGAAAGCAAAATCAGCTGGTGAAAGACCTGACTAGCACGAAACAGAGAAAAGGTTTAACAATCCAAGACAAAAATGGGAAGTGTCTCACGACGACCAGGATATTCTGAACAGATGGACAGAATACTCCCTTCCGACCTGTAAAAACTAAGAACCGCAGGAGATCCAGAAGTCCCTTAATGTACCCGCAAGCAAAGACACAGACAGTCACCCTATCCTCCGAGAAGAATGGAAACAGCAGTCAGATCGCTGAAAAAGGGGAAGTCAGCAGGGGCTGACAACATTCCAGCTGAGTTTGGGCCAAGCTGGAGGGGAACCCCTGATCAGCGCCCTACTAAAAATCTGCAACAAGATCTGGGAGACAGGAAAATGGGCCCAAAACCATGGACCAGTCGCTCATCATCACCCTCCCCAAGAAAGGAAATCTACAACAATGCCACAATACCGCACAATCAGCCTCATAAAGTCACCCAAGCAGGTCATGCTGCAGATAAAATTGAATAGACTGAAGCCACAAGCAAGACCATCATTGCTGAGGAACAGCAGGTTTCAGAGCAGGGGGCAGCACAACAGAACAGATATTCAACCTCAGAATACAAAGTGAGCGGTACCTTCAACATCAACAAGACCTATACACGTATTTATCGATTTTAAGAAGGCATTTGACAGGGTGTGGCATGCAGCTTTGTGGCAACCATGAACTTGTACAGCATCAAATGCAAATCTGATCAGAGTCATCAAACAGCTGTACAGCGAGGCCACCAGTGCAGTGTACTACAACAACAACATTGGAGAATGGTTTCGAACAACAGTTGGAGTAAGGCGGGGCTGTCTACTCTCACCCACCCTTTTCAACATCTTCCTTGAGAGAATCATGGCTGATGCCACTGGAACATCATGAAGGATCATCACATTGGTGGCAGAACGATCACAAACCTCCGCTTCGCAGATGACATTAAATGGAATAGCGGGAAACAGAAAAAGAGCTTGCCACCAACAGAACACTGGATAAGGCCTCCAAAACAAAGGGCATGGAAATCAGTGCAGAGAAGACCAAACTGATGACTAATAACACCAACGGCATTAGCACTGATATCAGGGTTAATGACCAGAAGCTGGAAACATTCAAAGCTTCAAGTACCTGGGAGCCATTGATCCGACCGGGGAAATCCAAGCCAGAAGTAGTATGCAGGACTGCACAGACAATAACAGCTTTGTCAAAACAAACACCATCTGGAGAGATAAGAATATCTCACTAAACTCCAAGATCAGACTAATGCGCTCCCCCTTTTCAATCCATATTTCTGTATGCCTGTGAATCATGGACCCCTGACTGCAGAATTGGAGAGGAGAGACAGGCAGTGGAGATGAGATGCTTTCGGAACTCCTTGGCATCTCCTAAAAAGACCACATAAGCAATGAAAGCGTGCATAACAGAATCCAGCAAACCATTGGGCCCTATGAGAACCTCTAACGATCGGGGGAAAAAGCGTAAACTTAAGTGGGATGGGCATTCACAAGATCCCAAGGAATTACAAAGACAGTTTTGCAAGGCACTGTCCAAGGAGGAAGAAGAAGAGGCAGACCAAGGAAGAGCTGGGAGGATAACATCAGTGAATGGACAGGCCTAGAACTCAACAAAACCCTGAGAAAGGCAGAACAGAGAGAAGAATGGAGGGAACTGGTTGCTGAGTCTTTGAGGGTGCCCCCACGGTCGTCAG
Source organism: Rapana venosa (assembly GCA_028751875.1). Classification (NCBI taxonomy): domain Eukaryota; kingdom Metazoa; phylum Mollusca; class Gastropoda; order Neogastropoda; family Muricidae; genus Rapana; species Rapana venosa. The sequence goes on from CM054144.1 coordinate 40,934,829, forward strand.
ACTACGGGACAGATAGATAGATAGAGATAGGCCATTGTGTGCCGGTAGGAACGGATGACAGAATTCACAAATCCGCATACACACGGGGACTGGATGTAACGAAGCACACAAATGCTTATTTCATCATCCTCGATATAAAAGAATAAATAAATAGATAAATAAAAATAAAGACCACCAGGCTCTCCCTAGCTTAACAAGCTAGCGGTCACCAGAACAGGAACTCTGCCTCACTCGCCGCTTCTGGAAACCACTGTAAGACCGTGAGTACACACAGGGTGACACGTTCGCGTGTTTGGCTGTTTTCAAGTACGTCACTAGGCGGCAGCTATGAGAAAACAATATCAGGGAAACAATGTGAGGCTAAGCATGATAACAATGTAATGTAGGCTTTGGCAGCCTGCTTATTATTTTCATCATCATCATCATCCAACACAGTGTTTGTCATGAAACTTCTTCTGTGAACTTTCAGACAGCAACTGTTACTGTCTTTCATATGAAGGAAAATGCGTTGGGC
>CM054144.1:40935842-40938342 GCA_028751875.1 Rapana venosa
GGAGGGAGAGAGAGAGAGAGAGAGAGAGAGAGAGAGAGAGAGAGAGAGAGGAGAGAGAGAGAGAGAGATCTTTATTTTTCAAGGGTAAGAGTTATGCAGTCACATACTTTTTTTCCATCCGGCCAGAAAGAGAGAGAGGCAGAGTCAGGGACAGAGACAGAGGGAGAGTCAAAGAGGCGAGACATGCTGAGAGAGAGAGAGAAAGAGAGAGAGAGAAAGAAGAGGAGAGAGAGAGAGAGAGAGAGAGAGAGAGAGAGAGAGAGAAAGAGAGAGAGAGAGAGAGAGAGAGAGAGAGAGAGAGAGAGAGAGAGGACAAACTAGAGGCAGCAACTAAAAATAAGAATGTAAAAAAGGTATGTTTGGATGACAATGTTGCTTCAAATTTCTATTAAAACCCGAGTACTGACCAGCATCCCTTTCAAACTTAGGCATTTTATTTTCAAAAGGCCAGTAAAAATGGAAATCAGAAAGGCCATCTCATTTAATCTTCTCAAAAAAATGATATTGCACTGTAACATCAGAGATGAGTCTTGAAGCAATACAAAGAAAAAAAACTTTAATTCTTCAAATTGACGGGTTCAGATTGAGCGCTCATTTTTCCCCTAAGTCGGGATGCGCCTAACTTGATGGTAGGCTGAAATGATGACATTCATAAAATGTCACCATCGGTGAACATCAAAGAGAGAGAAAGAGAGACAGAGACAAAGACAGAGAGACAGAGAGACTTCCCGAGGACCGGGAAACAAATCAAGATTTTAAAAGAGAAGAACAGACCTTTTTTCTTCTTCTAAAAATGGCGTTCACGTTATTGTTTGAATACATGTTTGAAGATCATGTACACGCTCATAGATACACACATAGAGAGCAGAAGACTATAGTTATACAAACAAATATTTTCAGAAGGAGATAACACTGTTTTCGATTTACACGCACGCACGCACTAACGCTCACACTCATACAACAAAAAGAAAGGCTACGACGTTTAAATTTATGGCAAGATGACCTTTCGATGAAAGTAGCTCTTTTAAAAAAAAATGTGTGCAGTCTTGCTGTTTTCATTCCTTCTTTCTTTCTTTCTTTCTTTCCTTCATCTGTTTCAACACGCTTTGCATTGTGTGAACAGAAAATTGCATCGGAGACCCAATCAACCGGTCGATTATCATTCTTCCATTCTGTTGGCTTTAAACACTGTCCAAAAATGTTCAGATAATGTCTTTTAATGCACTGCCTGGGGGCCTTTATACCCTTTAAAATGAAATCATACCCTGCTATTGTCTGTAGCAGCAGGAGCAGCAGGAGCAGAAGCAGCAGCAGAAGCAACTACAGAAGCGGCAGCAACAACAGCAGCATACTGAAACCGTTATAAAAATACTATCTGCAACAAGTGTTGTGAGCTATGCAAAGTAGCCCCGGAGATCAATAATATTTGCAAGGCAAATCCAGCAAAAGACTAACATTGATAACAGCAATCACAACAACAACAGCAGCAACAACAACAACCATGGCAAGAACACCAATAACTACGTCTGTAGAATGGTGTCGCACGCGCGCGCGCGCACACACACACATTGTTTATAATTATGATAGTTTGGTGTTGTGCTTCCAGTCTGTGTTTTAGTGTCTTCATTTTACTGTATTGCAATATATCTGCTCATAGATGTTGTATATAGATAGTACAGGTATGCCAGAGTAGTGTAAGCTCTGCAAGCGTTTCTGTGAGTATACGCACAGCTCATTGCAACATAGCAGTGCAAGCTCTTTTATGAAACCGTGCAAAACTCGTTTCGTTGCAAAATGGGAGTGATAGCACTTCTGTTAATATGTGCAGAACTTGTTGTAGCATGTGAGTGAAAGCACTTCTGTTAGAACGTTCAGTCCTCGCTACAACATGGGATTACAGGCACTTCTAGTACTGCAACATGGGAGTGCAAGGCCTTCTAATTCTGTAAGTACGTGCAAGGATTGTCGCAACATGTTAAGTGCAAGCACTTCTGCAAGTACGTGTGAGGATCGTCGCAACATGTAAGTGCAAACACTTCTCTAGGTACTTGCTAAGATCGTTATAAAGTGGGAATACAAGTTCTTTTATGAATACGTGTGCAAAGATCGCTGTAACATATGATTGCAAGCACTTCTGTGAGCCCGTACATGGATAGTTGCAACTTTACAGTGCTATCACTTCTGTGAGATCATGCAAGGATTGTTGCAACACGGGAGAGCAAGCACTTCTAATTCTGTAAGTACTTGCAAATATCGCTGCAACATGGGAGTGCAAGCACTTCTGATTCTGTAAGTACTTGCAAAGATCGCTGCAACATGTTAAGTGCTAGCACTTCTGTTAGTACGTGCAAGGATCGTTGCAACACGTAAGTGCAAAGAACTTCTGTAAATACGTACAAAGATCACTGCAAAATGGGGGGATGCAAGCACTTCTAATTCTGTAAGTACGTGCAAATATCGCTGCAACACTTCTGTTAATACGTGCAAGGATCGTTGCAAC
>CM054144.1:40940842-40976586 GCA_028751875.1 Rapana venosa
TCAACACAGTGAAACCCCATACCCTGGAATATAAAAAAAGGAAAGTTTGCGGATCAAACGTTAATCCTGTTCCTACCATGGAGGTGGGTGGTAAGGGTATCGGGATAGATAGGTCTTGTGGTTAGAGCATTACAGCTCTCAATCTGACGGCTGGGGTTCGAGCCACCACAGAGGCACCCGTTCTAGGGGATTTTCCCCACCTGGAGTTTAACATCAGTGCCGGACTCTGGTTTTACTCCTCTGAAAGTCCTTTTTGGAAGAAAATATAAACCCGAGGGCCCGTGTGTGAACGCACGACGCAGATTATCTTGCGCACATGTTAAAACCTGTTCCGCAGCTTGGAAGAGTGGGGCATGTGTGCTAGTGGGAACGCGTGACAAAATGTGAAAAAAACCCAGCATGCACATGAGGACTACAGAGGAAAAACAAAGCATGAGTGGCTATACCATCATCCTCGAAATGGAAGAATAAAATAAAGCCGTTTTAAAATATGTCTGTCTGTCTGTCTGTCTGTCTGTCTGTCTGTCTCTCTCTCTCTCTCTCTCTCTCTCTCTCTCTCTCTCTCTCTCTCTCTCTCTCTCTCTCTCTCTGTCCGAATACTTACTCTGTTATCCTTGGAAAATAAAGATCATTCATTCATTCTCTCACACAACTCACTCTCTCTCTCTCTCTCTCTCTCTCTCTCTCTCTCTCTCTCTCTCTCTCTCTCTCCTCCCCGACTTCGGACATAAACGCTAGTGTTGTGTTCATATTAGCCTACCCTTAATGCTTGTGCTTGAGCTGACCATAAAATTCAAAACTAAATATGGTGTAGTTTTCCAGATATTTGTAAATATAATGTTGTGCCTGTCTTGCTAACAAAGCATACTAAGTAGCCATTTTTCTCATCATGCTAACCAGCAGGCTGTTTTCAAGCCGGGTGAACACAGTGTTCATGTTGACATTTCTTCGGGTGTCGCGCAGACTGGCTTTCTGTTTGTGCACTGTTGTTCTGTTGATCAGCAGTGATATTGAACTGAACCCTGGGCCTGAAGAAAACAGTGTGTTTCTACATGTAGACTGGAGATTTTCTCAGCTGATGAACTGTTTCCAGCTTCACTCTTCAAATATCTCCAGATTACTTGAAGAAAAATTTCAAGAGCAGGATGTGCATTTTCGACGTCTTACGGCCGATATAAGCAAGCTAAAAGCCATCGTTGAGAGAAATACTGAAGAAATCACAGATCTCCGAGAGGAAAGAGAGTTAATGGCAGAGCGAATTGACAGGGTGGAAGAAAAGATAGAAGCCACTGAAGTTGAATCAAAGAAGAACAATTTAAAATTCTTTGGCATTGATGAAAATGGTACGGAGACTGGAATGTCAAACGAAGAACTGATAGTAGACATCTTGAACTACCATTCCTCCGATGATGTCTGGCAGAGGTCGGACATTGAACGAGCCTACAGAATAGGCAGCCGACACCAGGACGACATGCCACGCCCACTACTGGTTCAATTCTTCCGGTGGGGAGATAAAATCAGCATCCTCAGGAACCAAGAACTACGTGAGGCTCTGCGAAGAAATAACATCAGAGTGACTTCTGATCTCACCACCCGTCAGAAAGAAATGATGAATTTCCATAGAGACCAGGGCAAAGTGGCCTATTTTGTAAACGGGCGACTCCACGTCAAGGAGAAAGGACCAGCACAGTCACGCTACAACTCCTACCGCCACTATCAGCAGCAGGAGCCACGGGGTGCCAGCCATGTCCTGCAGGTGGAAGAATGGCCACGACTTCAGCAACAGGGGCGGCAGGGGGATCGTCAGCAAATTCGTCAGCAAGATCGTCAGGGCAGTCGTCAGCAAGATCGTCAGGGGGGTCGTCAGTGGGAACTTCAGCGGGATCATCAGCAAGGTCTTCATGGGCTTCGTCAGGGGGAACGTCGGTGGGGCCAGCAGTGGGATCATCAGGGGGATCGTCAGGGGGATCGTCAGGGGATCGGGATCATGCAGGAAGAGGCGCAGAAGCGGAGAGAAGGCAGCCTAAGTCAGGGGGACGGTACAACAGCCAGCCTCGCTCATCCAGGTACAACAGAGGAGACCAAAGGTCACAGGATTTCTACAGGTATAAAGACCAAGGTAAGAAACAATTCCTTGACAGAAATGTGAATGATGAGGATGTGACAGAGAGACCTTGTGACTCTGATGGTTCATCAGTGAGAGAAAAAAGACAGAACTCAAACAGAGGCACTTACCTGAAACATCGTCGGAAAACTGGAGACAGGACCAGTTCTACACAGGAAAAAAACGGTCATCAAAACAAACCTGTTGTACCAGGACAACTCACGTACAGCCAGGTGTCCCAGCTGAACTGCTCATCAGGAGCAGACTCTGACAGAGGATCTAGAATCCAAAACACACTGCTTGAGGAACAGTCACAAAGACGGTCAATGCACATGCAAGCACATAAAACCACTAGTTTGCTAAAAGAGGCCCCAGGTAAGCATGATGTTATAGACAGAGTAGACAGCGACAACACCCAGACTGAAGGCTACAATGGAGATGACAGTGAACTGGACATTAGTGACGGTACTGACAAAGAAAAAGACTTGGACGACAAACCTCCTGTCTCTAACACTGAGGCAGGAGCCCTACAGGATACAGACCAGAATGCTTCCATGCAAAAGCAAACGGGTAATAAAACCTGTGAAGCTGAGAACATGCTCAGTGTAGAAGCCACGGAAGGCACAGGAGGCGCCAGTAATGCTTTGACAGCAGCTGGACGTCAGCAAAGGAAGGTACAGGGCAGAGAAGGGGGGACAAAGCATAAACAGAAGGGTTATGGAGGGCGAACAAAGGGCACACTAGGGAAAGGAAAGGGAGCCACTGGAGGCACCAGGGAGAAACAAGGGGAAACTGCTGTGGCAAAGGCAAGGGATAAACACACAGTCCAGCAGGATTCTGGTGCCACTGAGCAAACCAATCATAGCATTGACACAGCACATCAGGCCGAGTCAGTCTCCAATGGGGCAAGAGATACGTCCACTTTGGATGGTACCCTTGGAGAGCACAGGCAATCCGGAGTGGCCTCCCCAAAACAGAGCCAACAGAGAAAGACTGCCAGGGCTAGGGCTGCCAGTCAGAACAGCATTCTAGACAGCTTTAGACGTGTGCAGTCTAATGAGCAAAAACAAGGGGCTCAGGATAGAGGACGCACTAGAACACGCACTGAACGGGGTTCTCCCCCACAATAGGAAATCGGCCGGGCCAATGTAAATAGTAGTAAAATAAAGGAGAGAAAAAATGACAGCAGACGTAAAGCAAGTAAGATTTCTGTAAATACTGTTCTGGCAAATAGTGTTCATAATTCTGATGTCAAGTTCCTTAACTTTAATGTAAATGGATTGCTTCCTAAGCTAGAAATTACAGATTTTGTCACATACATAAAATCCCATGACTTTATATGTTTAACTGAAACTTTTGTTGGCACTAATTTTGAATCTAACCTTTTCAGTGATTATGTTATATTCAACTCTGTTGCAAAGAAAATTTCTTATCAGGGTAGATATTCAGGGGGAGTCATTGTCTTGATAAAGAAGGCGTTTGCACAGTTTGTAACTAGGGTTGATTTTGATGTAGACAATATGATCATTCTGAATATTGATAAGCAACTTTTCAGAACCGATATGAATATCTTTTGGATTTGTACATACATACCACCACATGACTCTGTTGCTTGGAAAAACAATGATAATGGATATGGTTTGGAAACATTAGAGCAAACATTGTTGCATTTGTATGAATTATATGACTTTCATTTGCTATTATGTGGAGATCTTAATGCAAGAACAGCATCCAGAAATAATGCTTGTTGTAACTTAAACGAGGGTTTAGTTGATGAATTAGATTATCAATCCCCCTTTAGTAGAGAATCACATGATGTAAACAAAAACATGTTTGGAGATCAGTTATTGGAACTTTGTAATTCTTTTGATGTTATTATTCTAAATGGCTTGTGTGAATGTGAATTTGATGGTAGCTACACCTACATATGTAACACGGGATGCAGCACGGTTGACTATTTTATCATGTCACATGATTTATATAATATGATGTCTGGTGGTCTGTCCTTAGATGTGGAAGATTCATCTGAATCGGATCATCTACCAGTTGTACTGACCTGGTCTACAGCACTCAACACTGGAAAAAATCAAAATACAAGGGATAATTTATTCATTAACAAACTTATATGGGATAAAGAGAAAGAACAGGTTTATGTAGACAATCTAAATAGTGCTAATTTCCAGAGTAAGATTCAGTTAGCAGCTAGTATTTTAGATGATAATGTAGACAGTGCACTCGATATGTTTATAAAATGTTTATTATCAGCCAGTAGTTGTATGGAAAGAAAGGTATACCCTAATTTGCAAAAACATATTTCTGAATGGTTTGACAATGAATGTCAGCAAGCCAAACAGAATTGTAGAAAATCTTTGAGGAGTTTTAGAAAGTCTAGAAGTGACGAAGATAGATTAGAATATATTACTGCAAGGAAAGAATACAAGGGTTTACTTAAGATTAAAAAAAGAAGCTTTAGACGGGAAAAGGTTGAAATGCTTAGTGCAAATATTAAAGATTCAACAAAGTTCTGGAAGCAGTTAACTGAATTGGGATGCGGGAAAGAAAGAATAAAGCATAAAAACAATATATCTCTCAATGAATGGTACAATCATTTCAAAAATGTGTTTTCTACAGATAGTGATGATTTAAATGAGGATGATCAAGATCACTTTGATCTTTCTGAGGAAGACCAACACGCACTGAATGATGAAATAACTTTGCAGGAAGTAACACTTGCAGTAAATAAACTAAAGGTGGCAAAGCGTGCGGAATGGATGGAGTGCTTGCAGAAATGCTTAAGGCAGGTAGCCAAACTATTATCCCTTTTTTACATAAATTATTTAATGAAGTATTTAAGAAAGGCATATATCCAAAGGAATGGGAAAAGGCCATTGTCATTCCAATTCATAAAAAAGGTAACATAGATAATGTAGATAATTATAGAGGTGTATCTTTACTAAGTACAATTTCAAAATGTTACAGCACAATATTAAATAATCGGCTCTACTCTTGGTTGGAAGAAAACAGCTTGATATCCGAAAATCAAGCAGGATTTCGTAAGCATTATTCTACTACTGACCATATTTTTTGTTTATACTCTGTTGTGCAGAAGTGCTTGTCCCAGAGAGGTAAGAAGTTGTATGTTGCTTTTGTCGATTTTAAGAAAGCATTTGACTCAGTAAGGCATGATAAATTATTACAGTGCATTAGAAACCAGGGTGTAAATGGAAGATTCTTTTGTTCGCTACAAGCAATGTACAAGGCTTTAGTTTCATGTGTCAGATCCAACTTTGAATATACACAGCTCTTTGACTGTCCAATAGGGGTGCGCCAAGGTTGTGTACTAAGTCCAACTCTGTTTCAAATGTTTATTAACCAGCTAGCAAATGATATGTCTGCGAAAGGTAAACATGGCATTCAGCTAATGCCAGGTCTCATGGAATTGTTTGTGCTTCTTTTTGCAGATGATGTTGTCTTGTTATCATCTACTCCAGGGGGTCTTCAAAACCAGTTGAATGTGCTCAAAGCATGCTGTTCTAAAATGAAATTAAAAGTAAACAAAGATAAAACTAAAATTATGGTTTTTAGGAAAGGTGGGTTTTTGGCAGAGATGAAGAATGGTTTTTCGAAAATGTTAAATTAGAAGTAGTAAATAAGTATTGTTATTTGGGATTCAATTTTTCAACGAAGCTAAGCATCAAAGTTGGAATTGAAAATCAAATTATGAAAGGAAAGAAAGCCTTAATTAGTTTAATAAAGGCGTTTTTGAAAAACAAAGATATTACCTGTCAGATATACTTTAAAGTATTTGATATCAAAATACAGCCTATATTATTGTATTCTTCTGAAGTTTGGGGATTAAGTCGATTAGACTGTTTAGAAAAAATTCATTTAATGGCATGCAAGCGTTTTCTGGGGGCTCCCCATCAAAACTCCTAACAAAATGGTGTACGGAGAACTGGGAAGATACCCTCTATATGTCAATACCAGCATTTCTGCTTTTCGATTCTGGTTTAAAATACTTCAGATGGACCATCACAGATTACCTCGTCAGGCATACGAAATGCAATTAAGGCTTGATAATAATGCAAAAGATGCTGGGTTTCTAACATAAGAGTGTTATTATGTGAATGTGGCTTTAATATAGTATGGTTACAGCAGGGTGTTGGGGATGTATACAAATTTATGCAGGTTTTCAGGCAAAGACTGATAGATTTGTTTATTCAGGAATGGCAAAGTGTTATAAACGATCATTACAGATACTCCATTTACAGATCATTTAAAACTGTGTTTGAAAGGGAATCTTATATTTGTAGTATTGATGTGTATTGCTTTAAAGTTGCTTTGTCACAAGCCAGATTAAGTGTCTTACCATTAAATAATAATCGTCACAGATACAGTCCTAATTTGCAAGACAAAATGTGTCCTTTTTGTAAGAATGTAAGTGAGGATGAATATCATTTGATATATATGTGTTCAATGTATGCAGATCTTAGAGTAAAATTCATTCATAACATTCTTCATCTTCCGTTGTCTGATGTTCTTTGTGCTAATAATACAGTTTTTCTTTGCAGATATCAAAGTACATATTTTATGCCATGCGAAGAAGACAATGCGCAACACAGTTCAGCTAGAATTTAAGGCTTAGTTTAAATGTTTGTGCAATTGTTAGCTCTCGGTTTCATCTTGGAGTCAAGTAACAGAATAAGATTGGCTTACGTTTCTCTCTCTCTCTCTCTCTCTCCTCTCTCTCTCTCTCTCTCTCTCTCTTCTCTCTCTCTCTCTCTTCTCTCTCCTCTCTCTCTCTCTCTACTGTCTCTCTCTCTCTCTCTCTCTCTCTCTCTCTCTCTCTCTCTCTCTCTCTCTCTCTCTCTCTCTCTTCTCTCTCTCTTTCCTTTTAAGAATGAAATCATTGCAGAGACTAATGAATGTGATTATCTACTAGGTACACTTTCCCTATTCATCTTTAAATGACCAAGTTGTTCTGGTTTTGTTCATTGACCAACTACAAATAGATGCTTAGTAATTGTAAAGTGACTTTTAACGTTAACAGTTTGTAAACGTATGTTGATCAAGCTAAAGGAAGATACGTATTTAAAATTACCTTTTTATGTACATAATTGATAATCTGTTTCACTTTGATATGTTATACACAGGATTGTTACTGAAAATGTCAGTCATTGTTGTTTTCTTACACGTTTTATTACATTGTCACAACTAGCTTGGGGTGAATGAATGAGATGAGTTTAGCTTGCTGCGCTTCTGATGACTAGCTTTTGGGTACAAAAAACTAAACGAGTATGGTGTGAAAGTATACTGTTCTTTTTCCTGTTGTATTGTGGCCCAATGGCCGATGTACATTAAACAAGTTCCGAGTTCCGAGTTCCGAGTTCTCTCTCCTCCCCGTATATACAGCTTTAGATCAAAAGTTATCGGTTAATCACATTACTACCGATAGTCCTGAAATCTGACACTGCTTTACCCTCTTCCCCTGTCCCCTTTGTCCAGGAGTTGAAAAAACGAAGTTCGCACTTGCATAATCGTGACGCGGTCTTCTTTCGTGGTGTGGGTTTTATTTGCTTAGGTCTGGCAGAGTTATTCATGCCTGAGCTGACAAAGAATGGTTAAGCTATTTGCATTTTACAGGAATAAAAAAAAAGTTGAAGATTTCAGTGAGCAAAATGCGAAGTGTCAGTGCGTATGTAGGAGTCTGATAATTATGTCTGTGTGCCTGTCTGTCCTGTCTGTCTGATGCACGTGACGTGTGTATCAATGTATGTATGTATGTATGTATGCATGTATGTAAATGTGTATGCATGTATGGATGGATGGATGGATAGATGGATGGATGTATGCATGTATGAATGTATGTACTTATGTGTGGTGGTGTGGTGTCCTCCATAATCTATAAGGTCGTAGGGGAGCGAGGCGTCAAAGACCTCACTTCTCTAGGGTCCAGCATATTGAAGGCGGCGCCCATCTCCTCTCCCTCTCTGCTTTACCTTCCCCGACCCTAAAGAGGACAGGTACCTATTTACAGCTGGGTGAACTGGGGGACAGTACTGAAGCCAAGGCGCGCAAACGGTCACCCATCCAACTGGTAACCACGCTCGATGCTGCCTAACATTGGCTGGGGGGAAACGAGTGCTCTGAACACTGAGCTATCCCGTCCCCCGAATTATGTAAGCTTATGTAATCTCCTTACCTTTTCTTTTCGTTCTTTGGCTAGAGCTCTGAGGTTCACCAATGGTGAGATTTGTTTTGCGTACAGGACTTTAGTTTTTGCCCATCATTACCGTAGCTGCATTCAGACTTCGAGTATAATGTCTAAACACGACACCAGTGTGCGTGCGGTTTATTAGTTGTTTTTTTTTTAATTTTGTCATCCGTTTCTACAGGTATGCAGTGGTCCACTCTTCCCAAAGGCAGTACGGATTTTAACGTACGCGCAAGATGTTCTCCATGCGTCCGCACACGGGACCTACGTTTATAATTTCATCCGGAGGACTTTGGCGGGAGTGGAGTCAGTACTCGTGTTAACTCCAGAGGAAAATTCCTCATTGAGCGGGTGCCTCTGTGGTGTCTCAACCCAGGCTGTCAGATTGCGAGTGTAACGCTCTAACCACTAGGCCACCCCCCCCCCCCCCCCCCTCCTCTCCCGACCCCTAACTCCTTACTAAGAAAAATGAAAGGCTAGTTTCTCTACTGGCCATGTTAAACCTCATCACGGCATTTGATACGCTGCAGCATTCCATCTTGCTGAAAAGAGCAAGAGCCACCTTTTTGGCATTTCACGGTGTGTTCTTGGACTGGTTTACACAGTATCTCAGTGATCGATGTCACTCAGCCCTTGTTATATCGATAAAAAAATCAATCAATCAGCCCCAAAGCCTCCGTGTGTATGGTGTACCGCAAAGCTCGGTGCTGATTCCAATTCTGTTTACTCTTAATTTTCTTCCACTGTCAGATGCAATTTCATCACGCTTTTCGTTTTCACCAGTATACTGAGTTATGTAATCGTGTAGCTACCTACCGAGGATTTTGGGTATCGCTCAAACAAGTTTTATATATATATATATATTTTTTTTTTACTCCATTCCTTGCCTAGAGCTCTGAGGTTCACCAGTGATGAGATTTGGCGTACGCGTGCCCATCATTAAGGCAGCCACATTCCGACTTCGGGGTAACAGAAACAAGTTTTCAGGCCTGCACTAATCAAATTGTGCATTGGATGGATAGCAACAAGCTCTGTCGAGTTTGATACCGATAAAACTGAGGCAATGCCTGTCAGACTTCGTTGGTGTGTCAGACAGATTGACAGCAAGTCGATGCACATGGGTGGAAGTGATGTTACCTCCAGCAGGAGCAACAATGCAAACAATTCATTTCTTGTGAAGAAAAAAAGATTCTTTTTTCTAAAGAATGATGTTATACGTCCCGTTGTTGATGGAAACATTCCAGCTTATCATCTGACTCTAGTGACTCCTCCCTACCCCTTTCCTCTTAGTCACGTGTCAAATGAAAACGGTGTCCCAAAATTACCTTCTTTTGCACTGGTGATTTGAAAATACTCACAAATAAATCTTTCGTAAACTTCTTTACCCATGTTGTAAGTCTCATCAGTAAAGCTTTCCAGGAAAATACATGTTTGCCATAACTATGATTTTTTTTTTAAAAGCTGCGATTCAGCCACCTTCTTCAAATTGGAAACGAGGCGGTATATTTTTTTTTCCAAATAAATTCCCAGCATCTTTTGACTTTAAGCCAACCATTAAAACTCCGGGATTTAAAAAAAAAGATTCCAAGGAATGTAAATATCAATACAGGGTTAACGTGACCTTTCTCTCTTGCAATCTAGAGGTATACTTGGTTCTGTACTGTGCTGTACTGTCCCCTCCACTGAGTATTTCTTCACCCTGTAATGACCCCCCACTGGCGATCTTATCTCTCCCTCTTCAACATTTGATTGGCTCTAAAGCCACGCTCCAACAACACACGTCGTACCCAAGGCCCGGTAATCGAGATTCCATTTCGTCTGGCACTTACTGGCTGCCTGCCTCTAAGAGAATGGTAAACAGCTTTCCAACGGTTCTAACAGTTCCTCGGTCGTTTGGTTTGTAGGTTCAGTTCTCTGTGGCAAGGGTGCTGTCTACGTCACTGTGGTCAGCTATTGACTGGCTGCCTTGGACAAGGAAGGACCAGTGATTGTATTGCCAGGGTTTTCTATTCTGGAGGCTAGGGTAGTCGTTTGCTCACAGAGCCTGTAGTCAAGAGGCTTTGGGTTTTTTTATGTTGTGGACAAACTGCCATTCCACTGTTGTAAGCGAGCGGGGATTGCTAGGGAAGAAAAGTACTCGAAGTTCGTGTTGTAAGGTGATAAACTGCTATGGCAGAAATAGATTGAGATTTAAAAACAAAAGAAAAATCAATATCTGTTGTTGCTTCTCTCAGCCTTGCTTTTTTGGAACTGTTGCAAAACCGAAATCTGAAGTTTCGCTTTAAAAACACTAGTATTACCGCATGTGGAACATTCTGTATATTTGTGCTACACTGCAACTAGAAAGGATATGAAAACTGATTTTTTTGTTAGAAAAAAAAAGAGTGCGGTATCCTGAAATCAGCTTGCAAGATGATTTATTAGTGTATAGGAATGTGCAGTGGTAAAGCCTCTATTAGTGTGCATGTGCATATGAATGTAGCTTCAATGTGAGTGTCAAAGTCAAAGTCAAACTTTTATTTTCAGATGGTACATTGAATAAGCAGTGCAATTCCTTTTTTCATCAAGCCATCTATCTAAAAAAATAATTTTAAAAAATCATGATGATATATATGCATACATAGAATAAAAAACCTAAGCAATAATAAGCCATGCAAATCAAATAAACAGGAAAAATCTTGTAAAAATACATCCACAAAAAGTGTATGTGATTTTGCTTGTGTGTGTGCATGTCCATATGTATGTCTGTGTGTCTGTGTGTTTTTTCTGAAGGAGACAGGGTAGCTATAATTGTTAGACAGACTCAAAGATGAGGCAACAGGAACAATAGCGAATAAGTAGTTCACGACCACACTAATGTTACAGGGACAAAACAGCAATCTTTGTTTGGAATGGCGCAATAAACTCCCATGTTGTTGGAATCACTCCAGAGCTTATTTTGGCAGCTGCCGTGGAGTTGGACGTAATTTGAATTCTCTTCATGAGGGACGGGAGGGAACGGAGTTGAGGGGAGGGAGGGGGGAAGGGAAGGTCGCAATCGGGGTTTTACTGTACGGACTAAGAGCACACACACAGAAGATGGTAATTATCAGTGAATTTACTGGATTGTATTGTATTCCACTTTTAAGTCACGACATGACTTCTCTGCGTGGAATTCGGGGTGCTCTCCCCAGGGAAAGCACATCGCCACACGAGCAGCGCCACCAATTATTTCTTCTTTTCCTGCCTGCGTGTGTATTTGTTTTCCAATCAGGGTGACTTTTTTTAAACATAATTTTGCCAGGAACAACTCTTTTGTTGCCTAGAGTTCTTTTCGTACGCTAAATGTGTGTTGCATACGAGATCTCGGTTTATTTTCTCATTTGAAAGACTAGCATGCAGACCACGAATCACGGTCTAGTGGATAAGGAAAAGTTTTGGGCACAAACAGGGATCAAACCACCACACACTTTGAACCCGAACTTTTCGCATTCTAGGCAGGTGCGTTATACCTTTAGACCATTTATCCATATTTCAAACTAAAAGAAAAAAATGAAAAAGAGGAATATTGTCTTTGCTGTTTCCTCATTTATCTAGTGTCGGTCTTCAATAAGCAGAAACATGGCACTTTAATAATGCAGTTTATGACTTATGTATTGATGAAACATGATAGCCTCCCTCCTCCAAATGCTACAAATTGGCAACCAAAAAGACAACTGCTGATTTTTATTTTTTTGGTTTGGTATAAATAATCTTTCTATTAGGCTGTTGACTCTTGTCGCTATTGGGGAACTCCTGTCTCTCTGTAGTATCTATCTGACTTTCTATGGTATCTGTCTGTTTTTCTTTCTGTTTGTCTGTCTGTCTGTCTGACTGTCTGTCTGTCTCTTTTTTCTCTCTCTCCCTCTCTCTCCTTCTCTCTCTCTCTCTCTTCCTCTTCACTCTCTCTTTTCTCTCATCTCTCTCTCTACATCTCTCTCTGTCTTCGTTCTCTCTCTCGTCTTTCTCTTCTTTCCATTACAGTTTGCACATAGCAACGCAAAATGAACTACAGCCCTTAAATAAGAGAAAAAAAACCTCACTGTATTTAGTTTTTGCTTTATCTCGTTTGTTGCTTGAAATGTGTTATTCAGTTTACAGGGGTATGGGGTGCTTTTTGTTGGGTTTTTTTCTTTGAAAGAGAAAAATTTGCTTTTTGAAACTGTCATCATCATCGTCATCATTGTCATCATGATCACCGCCACTACCACCAACATTATCATCATCATATTGAAAAGACAGTCCATTTAAAAACCAACCTAATGACAACTATTTCGCTGGAAGTGACCCCGCGCGAAGGTCCATAAATTGGATGTCCACAGCTTCCAGCCTTGTTCAAGTGGTCTTTGTGTAAAGGTGAACGTGACTCTCCACCTCTCACCCCTTCCCAGCCCAGCCCCCTTCGTCCTTCCTAACCCACTTTCTCACCTTCCAAGGACCTTCCCTCACAGTCATTCTAATAATCCCTGTCTTCTTCCTCTTCACCATTGGATTGGATTGACTACAGAGCCGGCCACTCTCCACAAACACACGTCACACCCAAGGCTCTAGTCATTGAGATTGCATTTTTCTCCTACTGACCAGGTGTCGGCATCTGAAGGAAAGGTAAACGGTTTCTCGATGGTTCTCCAACGAGTTCCTTATTTGTCTGGTGTGTAGATTCAGACATTCGATGACTGGGAGCTGTCTACGTCACTGTGGTCAGCTCTGATTGTTTTGTTTAGGGGGATTGGGGGGTGGGGGGGGGGGGGGGGGGGAGGGCACGGGTTTATGTCAGGTCCTCGTATTCATGAGGCCAGGGTGGTTCTTTGTTCAGAGAACCAGGTTTCGAGAGGCTTTGGTCTTTATGTTGTGGACAAAGTGCTATTCCACTGTTTGGTAAGCGTGGCATTGCTACTGGGGGAGAAAATTCTCAGTGCTGCAAGGTTGTTTCAAGAGTGGGATCCCTGTACAGTAGGATCCAGTGTTGATTTTGAAACGTAAAACAAAAAAAAGAATATTTATCATTCATGCTTTAGCTTAGTATGCTTAAAACTGCTGCAAAATACAGTCTTGAAGTTTCAGGGTCGTTTTTTTTTTAAAATCATGGCATCACTGCATGCTGGCTGTTCCATGTGCGCTACACTACGATTGGTGAAGTCAATACAATTTTCTAAAAAGATGAACGATGTTTTTAACGAAACAAAATTGTTTTGGTCATATGTCGTAAAGTATGCTGGAAAAGACTCATGTTTCTTCACACAACAGACAGAATAATATTATATATAATATATATATATATATATATATATATATTATATATAATGGGTTTTTCTCAAGACAATTATAATATAATGTATAAATAAATGTCAGGATTTTGTTTTTGGGGTAGGTGGTTATTCATCAACACACTGGTTAATGTGACCTTTCTCTCTTTCAGTATATAAACCACATCCGGTAAGACTCCTTCCACCAATTTTTTTCCTCACAACCTAGGGCACTAATGACATGCCCTGGCGAATTTATCTCTCTCCCTTTCCCCTCTCTCCCTTAACCCTCTCTCTCTCTCCCCTCTCCAGGATTTAATTGGCTGTAAAGCCACACTCCAACAACACACGTCATACCCAAAGGCCAAACAATCGAGATGCCATTCATTTTTTTGGTCTTCTTTCTTTTTGTGTGTGCCCTTACTGAGCACTTACCTCTAAAGGAATGGTCAACACTTTCCCAACCAGTCTAACGGTTACTTGGTTGTACGGTTTGTAGACTCAACACTTTACAATGGGCCCTGTTGACGTCAATGTGGTCAGCTGGGGATTGTGCCCCACAAAGGGTGATTGGTTGATTGATTGATTGATTGTCGGCCAAGGTTTCTATTCATGGGGCCAGGGTGAGATTTTTTTTTATTCACAAGGCTTTGGGATTTTTTTTTTATAGATTAAAGACTTCGGGTTTTATGTTGTGGACAAATCACAAGTCCCTGGCTGTTATTAAGCAAAAGAAAGTACTGCGTACTCAAATACTGTGTTTGGGAGAGAGAGAGAGAGAGAGACAGACAGACAGACAGACAGAGAGAGACAGTACAGTGGTGCAGGCAGAACATATGTAGATTGATAGTAAACAAATAAAAAGGAGAAGAAGAAGAAGGAAAAGAAATAGGTAGATGTAGACTGACAATAAAGAATTCAGTTTCCTTCATGTTAGCCCTCGGTTGAGTATGTTTACAATTGCTGTAGATCAGAGTCCTGAACTCTGTCTGTCTGTCTGTCTGTCTATTTGTCTCTCTCTCTCTCTCTCTCTCTCTCTCTCTCTCTCCCCTCTCTCTCTCTCTCTCTCTCTGTGTTTCTCTGTCCCTGTCTGTCCCGTGTTTGTGTGTTGTGTGTGTGTGCGCGCGCCATATGTGTGCATGCATGAGTCTTGTGTGTGTGTTGGTAGGCACCTCCCCCACCCCCCCCAAAAACAAATACTGGAACATGCAACGACTCCATTTTAAGCATACTGCGCAAATATGATACACAGAAACAAACACTAAACATTGAAACAAACAACAAAAACCAAAACAAAAACAAGGAGCCCGCAGCAGCAGCAGCAACAAAAAAACAACAACAACAATAACAACAACAACATCAACAACAGCAACACAGAAACAAACAAAACTTGTTTTTCTAAGTCTCAAAAACATGACCCTTTTTTCATTTTCGTCTTCAGTGCAGACAGACAAAGAGGGAGAGTGAACAGAGGATGGCGTGTCATCTGAATCTTCAGCTCTTTTTCTGCAGTTCTGAAATGGCTTTTTATTAAGTATTGATCGACAAGTTATTCCCGGAACATAAAAAGTCATATTTCAGGTATTTGGTGAAAAACGAGTGCCTCTCTGAGATAGTAAAAAAAAAAAAAGAAGAGGAGAAGAAAAGAAGAAGAAGAAGAAGAAGAACAACAACAACAACAAGAACATACAAGAAGAATGGAAAGAAAAAAGAAGAATGCGAAGAAGAAGAATGCGAAGAATGCGAAGAAGAAGAAAGAATGAAGAAGAAGAAGAAGAAGAAGAAGAAGAAGAAATAGTGACTGCCAGTTTTGTGAAGATGGCTTTTAGAATAAACTAGAACTCCTAAAAGTAAACTTTCACCAATACTCATAAGACGTTATTTCGGAGATAATAATTTAGGCAATGTTAATGATCAGACTGTACACTCACATCTAATACTTCAACAAGATTGTTAATACCAACACTAACACGGTTAATAGCAAGATGCAAGTAGAATGAAAACAGTGTATTTTGGTTGAAAACCAACCAACCAACCAACCAAGAAACACAAAATCAAAAACAAAACAATAACGATTAGCGTTCGTTGTAGCTCGCTCAGCTTGCTATTTTGAAAATTAAGTAAGTTCTTAAAACAAAATTCTCTTCTTAAAGAGGGAGAGAGAGAGAGAGGGGGGGGGGGGGGGCGCAGGCAAGGTCAATGTTCTTTGGGCGGCCTTGTATTGAAATACTGTCATATTAACTTTGATTTATAGCACGAACATCCACAGCACCATAAAACTAATGGTTTGTACAGCAAATATTAAACCCAGCCCACTGCAAACTAGTGAATAGGAAAAGCAGGCTGGTTTTAGGAGATGACCGTCCATTGGTACCGTGGCCTCTTCTTGATATCTTTTTTGTCTTTTTACCAAAACTTATACAGAACTTCTCGCTTTCCCTATACTACGAATATCAAGTTCAATCAAAAAGACTTTTGAGGGGTGGGTGGGAGGGGGAGTGGTTAAGATTAAACTTAAACAATTTTGTTTTCTCATTCTGCCTTCATCGTGTGTGTGTGTATGTGTGTGTGTGTATGTGTGTGTGTGTGTGTCTGTGTCTGTGTCTGTGCGTATGTCTATGTGTGTGCGCCCGTGTGTGTTTATGTCTGTGTCTGTGTTAGAAGAATAGGAAATGGAATGCTGCTGGCAAACTCAAAAAAGGTGGAAGATTGGGGTTGGGGGGGGGGGGGGGGGTGCGGGGAGAGAGAGAGGGTGGGACTCTGATATTGTGGCAGCAGTATTCATCCATCAACTGGTTCTGAAAACCTTTCACTACTTCCACTTCAAGGTTTAGCTTCCCTCTACGTGCCACGCAATCTTTGCATGTCGCCTGCTTGCATTCTCTTGCGGCCCCTCTTTATTTTTCGATACCTCACCTATAATTGATTTTCAGAAACCGTTGCAGACCTTATTCTTTTCTTTGTTGCTCTTATTCGTTGTTGTCTTTTTTTGTTGTTGTTGTTGGGGTTTTTTTTTTTTACCCCATCTCAGTGTTGGTTGCTTCGTCTCAGTCAGTTTAATCCGGGATGTTATTGCTTTATTATTCTTTGGTGTGTTTTTTCTCTCGATCTGTTCTTGTTGTTTATTTATTTTATTTATACCACTTTAAGTCACGAGATTTCTCTGCGTGAAATTCGGGCTGCTCTCCCCGTGGAGAGCGCGTCGCCACAAGAGCAGCGCCACCTTTTTTTTCTTTTTTGTGTGTGTGCGGCTGTATTTGTTTCCCTATGAGAGTGGGCTTTTTTCTAAGAATTTTGCCAAGGACAACTCTCTTGTTGCCGTAGGTTCTTTTACGTGCGCTGAATAATTTTGTGTAACACACGGGACCTCGGTTTATCGTCTCATCCGAAAGACTAGCGCCCAGATCACCACTCAGGGTCTAATGGATGGGGGGGGGGGGGGGGGGGGGGGGGGGTTGTTGCCCTTTTTATCAGTTTTGCCGCTGTAAATATTTCTTGTTGGTGTTGTTTGGGTGGTTGGTTTTTTGTCTGTCATTGGCTAGAGTTTCGCCTATGGTGAATTTGTTCCGTACGCAACCGTTTTTGCCCGCTCGCCATTTAGGTAGCCGCATTCCGACTTCGGGGATGATGTTTAATATAGATATGTATATTTTTCTCTTTTTCTGTGTGTCCATGTGTTAATCCATTCTTACCAGCACGAATGAACCACTCTTTCGGAATGCAGAACGGGTTTTTAGTAAAGTATGCGAAAGACGTCTTGCGTGTGTCTGCACACGGGACCTCGGTTTATAGTCTGAATTACAGGGTTTTTGGGGGGAGTGGAGTCAGTACTGATATTAAACCTGGGCTTGATCATCACCGCCTAATTGTTCGTTGCTCTATCTTTTTGTTGTTGCTGTTGTTTTAGCTCATTGTTGTTTATCTCCTT
The DNA here is from genome assembly GCA_028751875.1 of Rapana venosa. NCBI lineage: Eukaryota > Metazoa > Mollusca > Gastropoda > Neogastropoda > Muricidae > Rapana > Rapana venosa. Next base: position 40,958,353 of record CM054144.1, read on the forward strand.
TTTGTTGTTGCCCCACCATGGTTTTTGTTGGTTGGTTGGTTCATCTCTCACCGTTACCTCATCTCCCTGTTTGTTGCTATGGTTCCTTGTTCTTCGATTCCATTCTGCGTGGCTCTGCTATTGCGGTGAGCTCAGCTGAGCTATTAGCTAATGTAAGGATCCTCGTTCTTTGTTTCTGCGATTGTTTTTAGTTACACATCTCAACACAGATTGGGGTGAAGCGATGAAGAGTACAACGAAACAGTAATGAGCTGAAGAAACAAACAGAATGGGAAACTAAAGAGCAAGATTGGGCCACAATGTATGCGTGCAGGGGTGCACACCTGTGTTGTATAGTAACTATTGAGGATTATGATGCTGCTGCTGCTGATGATGATGATGATGTTGATGAGGATTAGGAGGAGGAGGAGGATATAACTATGTTGTAGCTATGCTGCAAAAACATGTGTGGGAGTATGTCATGTGTGTTAAACTGTACTGAGAGCATAATGTCTTGATTTTGTATGTTCCTGTGAGCTGTAAACTATCTGGTGACATGCACCTGATTCATTCCTTTGTCCTTTAGATGTTTAATCCTTTGCTGGTAATCTTTATGAATTTCTCTGAGATAATAACGTATTTGAATTTGAATTTGTTGATCCAATTCCCAATTGTCTACTCTCACAATCTGTTGCTCTAGCACCCTTCAACTCAACAGAGCTATACATAAAAACCTGTCATGTTCACCAACGGGAGCTTTGGTTGATAATTTCACCCAAAGTACTGACATGGCAATGGAGTGAGAAGCGATGTTAACTTCAGAGGGACGCATCTATTCAAACAGAGCCTAGACTCAAGCCTGTGCCCTCGGGGGTACTGCAGACAACAAATCCCAATGACGTGTCCATGTCGTCATTAAGGGGCCTGTGTACCAACCAACACACAACACGACAAGCCAGGTGGCTTTCCCTATAGATCGACAAGAACTAGTCAGGTAGGGGAGACAAGGTGAAAGGGAGAGTGAGACGGAGGGTGGGGGGGGGGTGCTAGGGTGAGGGACATATGTGGGGCAGAATTTGCATTTGGAAAGCTTCAATAATTCAAGGCTGGGGGACTGGGCTCCTGTGTATTGTTGACAAGCGGCGTTTAGTGCCGTTCCATTTCCTGCAAGCTGTGGGCATTAGGGGAGGAGTGTGTAGGACTGCAGTTCAGAGTGTGCGTGGGCTGTGGGAAGGTTGATTTACACTTTCGGGTGTGTGTGATGTTGCTCTGATTGATGGTACTATTTCTAGTGTTTTAATTTTTTTATTTTATTGTGAAATCTGAACATTTTTCGAGGACTGCAAGTTACCAACTCATTTTTTTTGCTTAGCAGTTGTGGTGAATGTTAGCCCTTATCATGCCTGTTTAACTAAAGAAGTAGTAGCCCAAGATTTGCGCGTGTGTGTATAGTTATTTGTTACAGGCAGGGAAAGGTTTGTTTTTTTCTTTCTTAAATAAGAAAATTGTCTTCCATCGAGTATTTTATCTGTGACTGAATACTTCAGGTCTTTATTACTTTGTGATCTGCACGTCATGTTTGGAAACAAAAGAAGACCGTTATATATTGAGATATGCAAAATAATTTTTGATAGAAAATGATGATGAAGTACTGCCAAAAGGAAGACATGTGGATTAATAATGAAGATTGTGTGTCTGCACTGTTGGCTTGACAGTATTATCTGCCCTTTCATATTCTTCCATTCAGTTCTTTGACATGTTTCATATCAATTTACTGCATGTAGGCTTGAAACAAGTTTGGCAAAACTTATTATTTTCCCCCCTCAGTGTTTCAACATGAATAGCACACACACACACACACACATACAGAGATATATAGAGAGAGGGGGGATGATATAGATTGGCACCAACAGATCCAACAGACATCGTTTGCAACATTGTCAGCCTTTAACAATTCAAAAATAAACAATCACATTTCTTTTAATATTTTTTTCAAAGGTAAACTATAGGCACTGAGGACAAAGCAGCGATTTAAACCTTAACCCATCGATAGGAAGCATGACTACTACAACCATAATTATGTAGATCTAAGTCTACAAAGAAAAATCCAGCGATGCAAAAACTTAACCTACAATAATGAAAAATCGTATCTTTGCCTGTATAATATGTAAAATAAAGATTGTTCGAAAAGAATGAAGATGTTTTCTCTGAGGCTCAGTTCCCTGTCTTTTTCCCCATAGCCTTTCTTCACTGCTCAATAGGGTGCCATTAAAATCACTCACTCTGTTGTAATGGCTAACAGGACAATGAAGAGATCGGATCGATACTGTCAGCCAGGTGTTTTGTAACAGTTAAGAGAAGAAGAGGAAATGAAACGAAAAGAAACAAAACCAAAAAAACACAGTAAAGTATCGGAAAGAAAGACAAAGAAAAAACCCCAGAAACTTAAACAGAAAAGCAGCAAAACCTAAAGCATAGTACAGTAAATAAAGAGCAGGAAAGGAGCCAAATCGTTGTTGTTGTTTTTTTTAAGGTACAGCTGGAGGCAAAGGCAAGGAAAATAAATAGAAAAACAAAATAAAACCCCAATAAATAAACCACACTTCAGAACAAGAGAGTAAAAGACGTAAAACAGAGCAAAAGTATTGTGAAATAAAGTAAAGTAAAACAAAGTAAAGTTAAAGCACAGCACAACACAACAAAACAAAAGTAGGGTGTGAGGTAAGAAAAAATCAGGTAAAAATAAAAAATCAGATAAAGAATAAAAGCTGAGAAAGAAGAAGAGGAGAGAGAAGAGGGATGGGAGAAAATCTAAGTCAGTCAGCAAAGCTAAGCTAGCGGTGCCATGACATGACATGACATGGCATGACAGGTAATCAAACCACCTGCCACTCACCCCTCACCTGAAAGCACGCAGTGATGTCATCTGCCTCACTTCGGCACCCACCGGATATCTCACTAACCTTTAAACCTTAAACCCTGCACAGGGGCCTGCCTAGTCTAGCCTAGCCCATTTAGCAGAAAATAAAGTGTGACTATTGGCATAGCCCGTTTAGCAGAAAATGAAGTGTGACTATTGGCATAGCCTGTTTAGCAGAAAATGATTTGTGACTATTGGCATAGCCTGTTTAGCAGAAAATGATTTGTGACTATTGGCATAGCCTGTTAGCAGAAGATGACGGAAGTGTGACTATTGACATAGCCTGTTTAGCAGAAAATGAAGTGTGAATATTGGCATAGCCTGTTAGCAGAAGATGAAGTGTGAATATTGGCATAGCCTGTCAGCAGAAGATGAGGTGTGAATATTGGCATAGCCTGTTAGCAGAAGATGAAGTGTGAATATTGGCATAGCCTGTTCGCAGAAGATGAAGGAAATGTGAATATTGGCATAGCCTGTTAGCAGAAGATGAAAGAAATGTGAATATTGGCATAGCCTGTTAGCAGAAGATGAAGTGTGAATATTGGCATAGCCTGTTAGCAGAAGATGAAGTGTGAATATTGGCATAGCCTGTTAGCAGAAGATGAAGTGTGAATATTGGCATAGCACGTTAGCATAAGATGAAGTGTGACTATTGGCATAGCCAGTTAACAGAAGATGAAGGAAATGTGAATATTGACATAGCCAGTTAGCAGAAGATGAAGGAAATGTGACTATTGGCATAGCCTGTTAACAAAAGATGAAGTGTGACTATTGGCATGGCCTGTTATCAGAAAATGAAGTGTGAATGTTGGCATAGCCTGTTATCAGAAAATGAGGTGTGAATGTTGGCATAGCCTGTTAGCAAAAGATGAAGTGTGAATATCGTCATCTGCATCTTCAGGCATGGAAGACACAGAGCAAACTAACGTAATAAAGATACAGACGAGCATAACCAAATTACAGAGAAAATTGTCAAGGCGAGGCAAAATGAGACAAGACACGGCAAGACAAGGCAAGACAAGGCAAGACAAGGCCAAGGCAAGGCAGACAAAGTAAGGCAAAGCTGATCTCAAATCCCCATTAGAGGTTTACATAAAATGTTTTGTTGCATGTAACAAACTGAAAACCTTAAACACTGTTGAAGCTTTGAAGTCAGCAGGAGAGTTGTGCAGTACTGCATACTGGTTTGCCAAAGCACAGCACCCGTCTATAGCAACAGGTGAAAATTGGTAGTCACAGTATTTATAAAGTATCTGGGAAAGTTGGGGGGGGGGGGGGGCATTCAGCTCATTAATCCTAAAAAAAAAAGAACGCAGCAGAACCTATCCTAGGTTGGTTGGTTGATATGAGAATATTGTCAGCGATACATCATTCCAGCATTCAAAGCTCACTAAATCAATACACTTGCTGGGTGAAAAGGGACCTGACTTAACTACAGAAGGGTGCAATACAGTGTATAAGGGAAAAACATCACGTTATAGTGTAGTATATTTCATCAAGGAACAGCAGCGAACGCATGTCATTTCACTGCTGGCTCTAAAACATTTTGATAGAGTTTAGGATGGTGGTTTGTCGTCTACCTCATTTACTGCATCGGTGCTAGTATAAGCCTACCACACTTTTGACAAGTGTATGCTTCAGGGTCAATGTCACAAAAAAGACAAACTACCAACCCGTTACTTCTAAAAGGAATAAAGCAGCTGTTGCCACTTGTTAGGAGATCTTAAAGTTTAACTCTATCTCACTAGGGTGAAAAGTAAGCCTCACATGAGAAGACGTGTCTAACTTACAGACTGGAAGCGAGGCAAACGGGACGATCATTTCATTTACTTTGCCACAAAAAATAGATAATTATCCGATAACTAAAGCTGTCAGCGTGTCTAGCTGTTCATCTAGAACTTACGCAAAAAGCAAGATAATCTTCCTCCCCGTGAGGACAGACATGGCAGATAACCAGGTCTATCAGAAAGACACAGGGGGGGTCTCTCAAACTTTCCTTCTGCGGGGTGAGGTAAACAGGGAGGTAATCCCTTTGTCGCCAGAAGTACAGGCACATCAGATCATCACTGAGGAACACGGAGGAACTCTGTGCCTTGGCAGCTGTAGAGTAAGGTAAGCATCAGAAATATTCCATCTGAGCAAGAAGGAAAAAAGACGTCCAAATACCAATGAGATAGAGGGATCGTCTTCCTCATCATAACAGGGTGAAAAAAGCAAGAAGATAATTCACTTAAACCAGAAGTGCAGATACTCAAGACTCAGAATTATTATCTCAGAGTGAGAAATGAATGAGTGGCATATTAAAAAAAAAAGTACAAAACATAAAATAAACAGTGTGAATAAAGGGTATCATACATACTAACTCTAACAGGCACATCACTCATTGAGTCTGTCAACAAAAAGGAAACCTGAGTGGCTTGTCAGGAAAAAAAAGGATGAGGCCAGCATCACCACCATATCCCCTCCTCCAAGGAAAGATACAGTAAATCCCTAAATCAGACAGAGTGGGCTGTCAAGCTTGTATCCTCCTCGCCCCTCCAAAAAGGACAGGCACGTCAACTCACAGGGAAATATTAGGTGTAGCTTGGCCGCTATAGGTGAGGGAAGCGGCACACTATTCCTCTTACTAAAAAGAAAACAGACAATAACCCTTTAAATCAGATAGCCAGACATTTTGGGGGAGGGATAGCTCAGTGGTCAGAGCATTCGCTTTCCCCAGCTAAAGTTAAGAAGCATCGAGCGTGGTTAAACCCCTTGGATGGGGGGACTGTTTGCGCGCCTTGGCTTCAGTACAGTCCCCCCAGTAAATGGGTACCCGCCTCTTTTGGGTCAGGAAGGTAAAACCGAGGGTGAAGAGATGGGCGCCGCCCTCAATATGCTGGCCCCTTGAGAAGTTGAGGTCTGATGCTTCACTCACCCACGACCTCATAGATTATGGGGCACATTTTACCTTTTTCTCGACATTTTCCTGGCTGCCAGATTCTTCCTGTGTGGGGTTCGCCTCCACCAGGAAAGAAAGGCACGTCTATCTGATTTCCAGAGCTGCCTTACTCAGAGCTGTTCTCTGACTTGTCAGGTACAACAGTAACAGACCTTATGTCTATTAGGAGAGGCAGGTCTTTTCCTCTACAAAGAACGATTTTCCTTACAAGGGGTGGTAGACCCCATTTTCCACAAAGTGCAGTAGGCCTTACCTCTACAAAGAGCAGTTAGACCTTACCTCAACAAAGAGCAGTAGACCTTATTTCTACAAAGAGCGAAAGATCTCAGCCTACAAGGAGAGGTAGACCTCACGTGTACACAAGAAATGGTACAGGCAGACCTCACCTCTCCTGTAAAAAGAGTGCTAGATCTTAAAACCTCTCAAAGAGCGATAGACCTTAACCCCCTAAAAGGAACGTAGACCTTAACCTCTAACAAGGAACGATAGACCTTACCGCTACAAAGAGGCATAGACCTTCCCTCTACAAAGAAGAAAACAGACCTTAACCTCTACAAAAGCGACACACAGACCTTCATGCCTACAAGAAGCGGTTAACCTCAACGTGTAGCCTTACACAAGGGGGGTTTATGGCACAGCCCTTTTAACCTACCTCTCCTCTAACAAACAAACATGCTAGACCCCATCTCTGCAAAGGAGAAGGACTGCGGACCTCCTCAGACAGGGCCTTACAAGGAAGGGGTGGATTTGTACCCAGGAGTCTCTTTGAGGCAGATCAAGGAAAAGAAGCATGCTACCCAGGAATTTCCTGTTCGGGGTGCCCCGGGTCGGCGCCCTTTGCCCTTCTGTCCGGGGTTGCGGGTCAGCGCGTGGCTAAAGCAGCACGTGCTGGTGCCGTAACAGCACAGCAGCAAGTTGTCGTCTTGGAGAAAGTTCTTGTGAGTACTTCCAGCGCTGTGTGTTGGCTGTGTTGTTGTTGTTGTTGCTGTTGTTGTTGTGGTGGTGCTGGGGGGGGGTGTTGTTTTTGGGAATGTTTTGTTTAAGTACTGAACTTCAGTATGATTTTTGTTGCTGTTGTTGTTGCGGGTTTTGCTTGGTGTGTGGTGGTGGGGGATGGTGGTGGTGTTTCTGTGGATGTTTTGTCTAAGTATGAAGTTCAGTGTGATTATTTTGTTGCTGTTGTTTTTGCTGTTGCGGGTGTTGTTGTTGCTTTTGCGGTTTTTGCTGTTGTTGTTGTGGGTGTTTTGGGGTTTATGTGGATGTTTTGTCCATATACTGAACTTAAGTGGATTAATTGTTGCCCGTTGTTTTTGCTGTTGTTGCTGTTATTGCTGTGGTGGTGTTGGTGTTTTTCTGTGGATGTTTTGTTTAAGTACTGAACTTTAGTGTGATGTTTGTTGTTGTTGTTGCTGTTCTTTGCCCACAAAAGCAGTGCATGTAACTTGAACTTATTGTTTTTATTTCCCCCTCGTCCTCCTCGTTTTCGTTGCTGTCGTTGTTGCTGCTGCTGCTGTTGCTGTTGCTTTTTGTTGTTGTTGTTGTTTTACTGATGCCTTTTCTTTGTTGTTGCTGCTGATGTTTTGCTGGGTTTTTTAAATACTCCGTGCGGCTTGTTTATGAGAAAAAGAATCATCATTTTATTAACGGGTTTAAGAAAGTCGATTTCAACCGGGTTGGGCGAGAAAGTGATGAAAAGATAGAGAAAGTAAAGGAGAGAGAAGGGGAGAGAGAAAGAAAAGAGAGAGAGAGGAGAGAGAAGAGAGAGAGAGAGAGAGAGAGAGAGAGAAGAGAGAGAGAGGAAAAGGGGAGAGAGAGTGACCCACACACAGGGCAACAGAGAGAGGGAGGGAGGAGAGAAGAGAGAGAGAGACAGAGAGAGAGAGAAAAAAGAGAGGAGAGAGAGAGAGTGACACCACACAGGGCAACAGAGAGGGGGAGGGAAAGGGGAAAGGGGAGAAGAGAGAAAGAGGGGGGGGGGGAGAGAGAGAAAAGTGTTTTTGGTGGTTGGTGGGGTCAGCAACAGAGAAGGAGATAGAGGGGTAGAGAGGGGAGAGATGAAAAGGGGAGAGAGAAGAGAGAGAGAGGGGGGTGGGGGGGGGGAGGGGACAACGGACTATGAGAATAACGTCATTTTCTCTCCTCGACACCCCTCCCCGGGGAGGTGGCATTTGCCATGCCTGTGATCAATGCCTGCGCTGGTGGCCCCCCTCCCCTCATAGTGTGGCACTGTGTTGCCGGTGCCCACCAGAAATAAGCCCCTCCTCCTCCCCCTTTCCCCCCCCCCCCCCCACCCCCCCCCCCCCCCCCACCCATCGTCCTCCCTCCTTTCTTCCTTCCTTGCGTCTAGGGAGGTAAATCTAAATCTGGGTCTGTTTTCACCTTAGTGCCTTTTAAAATGTGTGGGTTGACTTTCAACATTACGTAATTGTTCGAGCTTGTCACATTTTGTGTGGTAACATTGAAATTTAAGAGCACAGTATTCAAAAGCTACATACAAATTTTAAAAAAAAAGGTCTGTGTATCGGGGAATTTTGATTTATTTAGCACTAGTTTTTGTGTGTACTGGTATCAAAAATTTGATTTATTTAGCACTTGTTGTAAAATCAATGTGTGTGTGGTGTTGTGTGTGTGTGGAGGGAGGGGGGAGGGTTTGTGGGGTTGGGGGTATTGGGGGGGGGGGGGGGGGTTAGTGTTGGATGGCGTAGTGGATTAGAGTCTTGCACTCTTGATCTGACAGCCCGGCATCAAGCCACACATGCAGGACTCTTGTTTATGTTAAGGAGATTTTCCCGGAGTTAACATCAGTACCAACTCCACTCCCTCCAAAAGTCCTTCGGGTGAGACGATAAACGGAGGCCCCCGGTGGAAAACGCATGCAAAGCATCTGCTCACACATAAAAAGCCCACACCCACAAACCATCCGCCTTTCAGAAGAGTAGGCCATTTTGTGCCGGTAGTAGGAACGTGTGACAACAATTTCAAAAACGTTTGTCACACGATGTCGGGTTTATATTTTTTAATTTTTATTTATCTTATTCTTTTTATTTATCGAGGATAGTGGAATAAGCACTTATGTGTGTGTGTGTGTGTGGGGGGGGGGGGTGTTTACATCCAGTTCCAGTGTGTATGCGGTTTTGTACATTCTGTAATCTGTTCCCACCGACACAATGGCCTACTCTTACAAAAGCGGAACAGGATTTAAACGTGTGGCAATATGTTCTGCGTGCGTTCGCACACGGGGCCTCGGTTTATAGTCTCATCCGAAGGATTTATGGGGGATGAGGGAGTCTGCACTGATGTTAAATCGAATGGAAAAGTATCCCTTGAACGGGAATCGAAACCGGTCGTCAGTTTGCGAACGTAATGTTCTAACCACTAGGCTATCCGTCCTTATTTAGCACCAGTTTTAAAAGCAATGTGTGGGGGGGACTGTGAGGTGGGGGGTGGGGTAGTGTGGGATGGCGTAGTAGTTGAGTCTTGCACTCTTGATCTGACAGCCCGGCATCAAGCCACCATGCAGGCACTTGTTTTATGTTAAGGAGATTTTCTCCTGGAGTTAACATCAGGACCAACTCACTCCCTCCAAATGTCCTTCGGGTGAGACGATAAACGGAGGCCCCGTGTGGAAACGCATGCAGAACATCTTGCTCACACATAAAAAACCCCACACCACAAACCATCCCGCCTTTCAGAAGAGTATGCCATTTTGTGCCGGTAGTACGAACGTTGTGACACATTTCAAAACGTTTGGACACAGATGTCGGGTTTATTATTTCTATAATTTTTATTTTTTTAATCTTTTTATATCGAGGATAAGGAATAAGCACTTATATGTGGGGTTTTTTTTTACATCCAGCTCCCGTGTGAATGCGATTTTGTAAAATTTTTGTCATCTGTTCCCACCGGAACACAGTGGCCTACTTTTACAAAAAGCGGAACAGGATTTAACGTGTGCGCAAGATGTTCTGCGCGCGTTTGCACACGGGGCCTCGGTTTATAGTCTCATCGAAGGACTTATGGGGGAGAGTGGGTCTGCACTGATGTCAACTCCAGGAGAAAATATCCCCTTGAACGGGAATCGAACCCGGGTCGCAGATTGCGAACGCAATGTTCTAACACTAGGCTCTCCCGTCTCCCCCCCCCCCCCCCCCCCCCCCCCCCCCCCCCATTTAAGCCAGACATCAGCCGGAAGCCTGAATGAGGCAAACTTAATGTGGGTAAAAAATTGTTGTTTATGCAAATTTCACCTTTGGTTAACCTCGGAGCTCTAGCGAGAATGAAAAAGAAAATCGATTTGGATTGATTCACGAATGTATATTAAGTTTTGTTCTATCTGAAGTCCGTATTTCGCAGTGCTATGAATGACTAGGGCTGATATGACGGGGGAAAAGAGCAGCATGCAAACGCTTCTCTGTAACCCTCGAAAATGGAGATCACCATCATCGTCATCGTCATCAGCAGCACAGCAGCATCTCTCTCTCTCCTCTCTTCTCTCTCCTCTCTTCTCTCTCTCTTCTTCTCTCTCTCCTCTTTTCCTCTCTGTTTGTATTCTGTCTCTCTGTCCCTCTCCTTCCCCTCTCTCTCACTCAAGTCTCCCTCCTTTCCCTCTTGTCTGTCTGTATATGTCTCTGTCCCTCTCCCTCTCTCTCTCTGTATATTTGATCTCTGTCCCCCTCCTATCTCTCTCTGTCTGTCTGTCTCTGTCTCTCTCTCTCTCTCTCCCCCTCTACTTCTCTCTCTCTCTCTCTCTCTTCTCTCTCTCTCTCTCTCATCTCTTTCTTCTTTGCGCGCGTGCATCGCGGTATTGAAAGCAAGAGCAAGAAGTGAATAGACAGGAAAAGACACAGGAGAGAGTAGGCTATTTTCATGACTTGATCCCATCACACAGATGTCTTTTCCTTTCTGTCAGCAGGACTGTGATCATTGCGGGGATTGTTGTTTGAAGGTTGGGATGAGAGAGAGGGAAGATGAGAGAGAGAGAGAGAGAGGAGAGAGAGGGAGAGAGAGAGAGAGAGAGAGACAGAGACAGAGCTCGAGCGAGCGAGCAAGCGAGCGAGATAGGGAGAGAGAGGGCGGGGAGGGGGGGAGCTGGGTATTGCATCAGTTATGTTTGTCCGTCGTGTTCGACGATGACCTCCAAAACAGCAGAGGAGGCAGCTGCTGTTTCGGAAATATGGGCAGAAATTTGATTATAGTGGAGATGCCTTGCTCACAGTACATCCCCACTCTCTCGGCTAAGTGGGCATAAGGACAGTCAGCGTTGGAGATGCTCTCCAAAGGCCAACTAGCCCCAGGGCTGCAGCACATAAGGACTGTGCGAGTCAAGCCTCCTAGTCAGAGAGTCATAGTCGACCACTAAAGACTAAGCTGTAAAGTGGACTTCCATGGGAGGGAAAGCCACTGATCGTACAGCCTCTCATTTGCTGTTGCCCCCAAGCGTCAATGGTTTAATCAAGAACTGTGATAAAGCCCAGACGCTGACGGTACAGTGTGGGATGATAAATGGACAAAGCACTTGCCTGCTTTTCCCTCTGATTTTTTTCAGGGGCAGAGTCACGTTATATTATGGTCGGTCTGGCCTGGCCTGGCCTGGAAGACTTGCAACGGAAATTTCTAGTCAAGAAACACAGAGACACACAGAAAGACAGGCATAGGCACGTGTATGTTCATGCTCACGCGGGCAAAAAACACACACATACACACATACATACTGGAGTTAACATCAGTAGTGCCGACTCCACTCTCCCAAAAGTCCTTCGGATGAGACGATAAACCGAGGCCCGTGTGCGAACGCACGCAGAACATCTTGCGCACACATTAAATCCTGTTCTGCTTTTCGTAAGAGTAGGCCATTGTGTGCCGGTGGGAACAGATGACAAATTTGTACAAAACTGCATACACACGGGGACTGGATGTAAAAAAGCACATAAGTGCTTATTCCATTATCCTTCAATAAAAGAATAAAATAAATAAATAAATGAATACACATATACACATCGCTCGCAAACACACACACCACACAACACCAAAACCACACACCACACACAACACACACACACACACACACACGCACGCACGCACGCACGCACACAACAAACACACACTTAAACACACAAACACAGCCTTTTAATTGCCTTAGAGTTTGGTCAAGAATGTGAAACCATCCCAAAAGATTTACCCCCCAACATTGTTTAAACTGTGGGGTCAATGTTATTGTATGTCTGTGGAGTCCTCAAGGTAATGGATCCCTGGCCCTCTTTTATCGAAACTACTGGGCTGCACACACACACACACACACACACACACACACACACACACACACACACACACACACACACGCACATGCACACACACAACACACAAGCTAAACCACCATCCCCCTAAGTCTATGACCCTGTCTCTCTTTCTCTGTCTGACTGTTTCCCCTCTCTCTCTCTCTCTCTCTCTTCTCTCTCTCTCTCCTCTCTCTCTGTGTCTGTCTGTCGTCTGTCTGTGTATCTGTGTGCTGGATTTCTCTCTCATTGGCATGCACACATGTGGCGCTTATGCACGTACACACACAAATACATGCACACACCTCTCTCTCTCTCCTCTTTCTGTCTCTCTCTTTTACACACATACACACGTACACACACTTTGATACACACACACACACAAAACACACACGCAGAACATCTTGCGCACACGTTAAAATCCCGTTCCGCTTTTCGTAAGAGTAGACCATTGTGTGCCGGTGGGAACAGATGACAATTTAACAAAACCGCATATACACGGGGACTAGAAGGGGGAAAAAGCACATAAGTGCTTATTCCCTTATCATCGATATAAATAATATACAATAATAGATAAAACACAACAGCCATATTAAACTCCATCACATCCTCTCAGTCTCCCACACTCACCGATGCTATGAAGTGTACACAAACCAGCGGTTCCACTAAATTAAGGACCAGGGGTTCGTTTACCTTGACGATTTCACAGACAAAAACTAACTTTGACTTGTTAGTAGTTGTGAGTAGTAGTATGTAGTACTAGTAGTAGTATAGTAGTAGTAGATAGTATTTATTTTTAAAAATTAACGTCTATGCACATTATGTGATTTGGGCGACAAAACAAACAAATCAAATGCAAACAAATAGCTACCTATTAACAAGTAAGATTAACAGAATTTATTTTATTTATTTATTTATTTATTTATTCTTTTATATTTATTCTTTTATATCGAGGATAATGGAATAAGCACGCATGTGCTTTTTACATCCGATCCCGTGTGTATGCGGTTGTGTAAATTTTGTCTCTGTTTCCATTTAAAGAGGTGTGTGTGTATGTGGTGTGTGTGTGTGTGTGTGGTGTGTGTGTGTGTGTGTGTGATGTGTGTTATTTTGGTGTACAGCGCAGCAGTTTCAGTAACAAAAAAGGACCAGGGCTCCATAATGCTACATAATCCACAGACATAAAAATAACATTGACCCCAAAGTTTAAACAGTGCAGGGGGGGTCATCTTTTTTATGTCATACATTATTGACCAAACTAGGATAGTGAAGACTTGATAGTGTGTGATTTAAAAAAAATTAGTCTTCTTTTTCGAAGATATAGGAATAAGCATCCATATTTGGGTGGGGTTTTTTTATTTTTATAGATCCAGTCACTCATATGTGTGTGGTTTTTGTCAGTTTTGTCATTTGTTCCCACCAGCTCACAATGACCTACTCTTCTGAAAAGCATGGCAGATTTGAATGAGTGTGCAAGATGTCCTGCATGCATTCAGACACAGCACCTGGGTTTATAGTCTCATTCTAAGGACTTTTAGTACATAGGGAGTGGAGTCAGAACTGATGTTAACAACAGAGGGAAAAGCCTCCTTGAAAGGGATTCGAACACGGGCGAGCAGATCATGAGTGCAGGTGCAACACTCTAACAACCAGGCTATCCCATCCCGATGTGTGTGTGTGTGTGTGTGTGTGTGTGTGTGTGTGTGTGTGTGTGTGTTGTGTCGTGTCTGTGTATGTTGTGTCTGTGTCTGTGTGTGTCCATGACTGTGTGTTAGTGTTAATGTATCTGTGTGTTTTGGTGTGTATTTGTATGTGTATGTGTTTTAGTGTGTTAGTCTATGTTAGCATGTGTGTGTATGTGTGTGTGAGGGGGAGGGGGTTTGTTGTGTTTATGTGTGTTAGTGGTGTGTGAGCGTGCGTGCGCGCGCGCGCGCAGTGTGTGTGTGTGTGTGTGTGTGTGTGTGTGTGTGTGTGTTTTGTACAGCCGAGTAGTTTAATAAAAGAGGATGAGAGAGACCATTACCCTGAAGACTCCACAGACATCAAAACCACATTGACCTCACAGTGTAAACAGTGTGGGGGTAATCTTTTTGGATGGCTCGCATTATTGAACCCTCTCTAGGGCATTGAAAGGTTGATTGTGTATGTGTGTGTGAGTGTGTGCGTGCATGCATGAGTGTGAGTGTGTGTGTGTATGTGTGTAAGTGTTGTTTGTATGTTTTGTTTAATGTCTATTCACTACTTGGTGATTTAGACACACCCGCAGTCACACCACAACACCTATACACACCTCATGTCTCTCTTTTACTTTCTCTCTCTCTCTCTCTGAAAACAAAATATATATAAATACATGCATACATGTACACAAACATACACACATGTATACATACAGAATACATACATGCATATCCCACAACTTATTACAGTAAATGTCTTACAGTAGAAGAATATATAACTTCAGCAACTGATATTATGAATTGCTGGGAGTCATAAAAAACTTCATGAATAGCTGAATAATGTTTATGAGTATCTAAATCTCTCCTTATATACTTGTCAAGACGAATTGGGCAATCAAACAATAAATGGTGGATTGAAAGGGGTCTAGACCAACACATAATATTACAATATTTAGTTTTCCAGGAATGAAGTCACATTTTATGTATTAAATTGTCTATTTTTCTTGAGCAAGAAATATTTTCAAAGTGCCGTTTCATCATTTTAGAATGCATGCAGTTTATCATTTTATAATTTATTTCATAGCACAACATTGCAAGATGGAATCAAACGCTTCAGTTTCTGGGATTCAGAGGTACCTTGTTTTGCCAAAGAATCAACCAGCTCATTCCAAATAAATTCGCAATGAGAAGGGATCCAGCAAAAATTTATTCCAATGCCTCTGCTTGCAGTACAATGTATCAGGAATTTAATCTCAAATACAATATCATTCCTTATTTTCCTCTGCCATGTCTTCAGTGCCATTAATGTTGCTTGAGTCAACGCAAAATAGAATTTGATAGACATCAATAGCAGCATCTGACAAGAAGTTCAAGGCCATAAGGATTGCAAATAATTCAGATGTAAAAATAGAAAAAGTTCTCCTAAATTATTTTTGTACTTTTAAGACAGGGATCACAAATGCTGCCCCACTTTTGCCTGATTCTAACACAGATCTATCAGTATAAACTTTTAAATTATTAGAATAATTACTTTCAAAGTGACTTTTTACATCAACCATAAGTACATTTTGATCTTCATTCTTTTATAAGCCTGAATAATCAATGTCAAATTTAGCTGCAATATGTTCCCAAGGAGGAGTTTGAGGAACAATGGGTAACATTGGAATTGTTGCTATATTGATGTCCTTTTCTTTCATAAATGAGACTGTATATTTTTTAATTTGCTGCAGAAATAAAATATTTCATGCTTGTTTTGGGTAGTTGGTGTCTTGATTCAAAAATATTTCATCTTTTACTGAATTTGAAATAGAGAAACTTCGTATCACGTATTTTGATATGTCAATTTTCGTTTGTCAGAAAGTGATAGTAAATATGCTTCTTTGTAAGTATTAGGTATGTGTAATGTGTGTGTGTGTGTGTGTGTTGTGTGTGTGTGTGTGTGTGTGTGTGTGTGTGTTTGTACAGCCGAGTTAGTTTCAATAAAAGAGGATGAGAGACCATTACCCCGAAGACTCCACAGACATCAAAACCACATGACCTCACAGTGTAAACAGTGTGGGGTAATTTTTGGTGGCTCGCTTATTGAACCCTCTCTAGGGCATGAAAGGTTGATAGTGTGTGTGTGTGTGGGGTGTGTGTGGTGTGTGTGTGGTGGTGTGGTGTGTTTGTGTGTGTGGTGGTGTGTGTGCGTGCGTTGGTGTGTGTGTGTGTGTGGTGTGGTGTGGGGGGTTTGTGAGCGCACGCGCGCGGTGTAAGTGCGTGTGTTGTTGTGTGTAAATAATATATGCCATGTGCAACAAAAATAAAGTTACTTCTACTACATTCAATGTTGTTTTTATCAGTATGAAACTTCTCATCCAATAACCCCTTATTGATTTATTGCCACTACGGGGAGCGGGCTATGTTACCCAATGAAAATCTTTTGAAGAGTAAAGGAGGGGGCCCGGCAATTTGAGAGCGGGGTCAAAAATGGATTTTCTCTCCTCCTCTCTCTTCTCTCTCTCTCTCTCCCTCTCTCTTCTCTCTCTCTCCTCCCCCTCTCTCTCCTTTTCTCTTTAATTCTTTTATATCGAGGAAATGGAATAAGCACTTATGTGCTTTTTTACATCCAGTCCCGTTTGTAGGGTTTTTTTTAATTCTGTCATCTGTTCCACTGGCACACAATGGCTTACTCTTACGGAAAGCAGAACAGGGTTTAAACGTGTGCCCAAAATTTTCTGCGTGCGTTGCACACGGGGGCCCCGGTTTATAGTTCATCCGAAGGACTTTTGGAGAGTGGAGTCTGCACTGTGTTAACCCAGGGGAAAATATCCCCTTGAACGGGGAAACGAACCGGGTTGTCAGATTGCGAGCGCAATGTTCTAACCCCTAGGCTATCCCGTCCCCTTGTGGGGTGTGTGTGTGGGGTGGGGGGGGGGGGGGTCGTGTATATCCGTGTTCGGGCGCAAACACGAGCGTGTTTGTGTGTGCGTGCGTGCGCCCCGTACGTGTTGTGTTGTGGTGTGTGTGTTTCTTTTAGTCATGAATTTCTCTGTGAGATAAAAAGTGATTGAATTGAATTGAATTTTAATTCTTTGTTGCTCAATAAAGTGATTGAATTGAATTGAATTGATTCTTTGTTGCTGTTTTATTTCGTTAATAACGAAATAACCACTCTTGTGCTCTTTACACCAGTCCTTGTACACGCAGTTTTGTTAATTTTGTCATCCTTTCCTACCGACATTAATGGCCAAAATCTTTTCAAAGGCGCGGCCAGATTTTCACATGTGCGCACGATGTCCTGCGTGTATTCGCACACATGGTAACGTGTGTACATATTAACTTCTGTGTATTGTGTGGGGTGTTGTTCTTCAATTCAACATCTGCTCACCTTAAGTGATATTAGACACAAAAAGGCAAACAATTAAAGAAAAAACGGTTAAGGAACTGTCTAACTACTGTAACCATAATACAGTGAAAGAAATGAACTTACCTTTGAACAACTGTATAACTAATTAAACTACAACAGAAAAAAAATACACATCATGTATTCCACGCCAAGAGAACACTGGGGAAAAAGGTAACAATTTCGAAAACTATATCATGATGGGTAGAATGCCTCTGCTCCAAATCAATAAATGACATATTTACTTAATCTATAGCAAATTACTAACACAACTCTCTTTCAACAGCAAAGCAATTTCACATAGCAATGTACAGTTATTCAAAACCTTATGCAAAGATCTTTCACGAATGGTGGGAAGGTACTTTTTTAACACTTGACATTCGAAAAGAATATGAAAGTTTGAGATTGCCCCCCCACACACACAATGCACATTGCTAGAAATTTGTAGGAAAGCATTTAACTTCGTCTATTGATAAACTTATGAAATGGCCTTTTTCGTGACATTTCTAACCCAAAACGAGAACAAAGACATTTAGGTCAAAAATTGAAGTGGGGACCATGGGAAATCCCCGCTTCTTCTTGGTTTTTTTTCCTAACATGCCCTTCCCCGCAAGCACTTTCTATCAATTATAATTCTCATGAATTGACATTGGTATATTCAAGACAGCAGCAGATTTTGAGTGTGCTGCCCCATTTTTGTTGCTCCATCAACCTTTTTCATTATAAAAGATATTGCAATGCGATGGGTGTCCAGCAAAGGTGACACTAGTGCCTCTTAATATGAGAAAGTGTATAAGATGGTTTGTTTCAGTTATAAGATCATGTTTAAAATTAGACCCAGCATTTTTAAGAGATTGTAAACACAGATTTTGAATCAACTCATAACAAAAACCGTAAAAAAGCCGGGGGAAAGTCATTGAGTAATGTAAAGCCATCAGAAAGGCAGTTAATGGCAGTTATGTGTGTGTTGGTGTGTGTGTGTGTGTGTGTGTGTGTTGTGTGTGTGTGTGTGTGGGGTTTTGTTTCTGCTCTGGCTCTCTGCGCGACTTGGTTGTTAGCAA
>CM054144.1:40977086-41114586 GCA_028751875.1 Rapana venosa
CCCAAATTTTCTTTCATTTCAAAAAAATATATATAAAATAAGTAGGGACTATGCATCTCCCACATATTTTTTTGTTCATGGTGTGTGTGTGTTTGTGGGGGGGGGGACATACCGACTGCAACTGTGGGTAGGTAGGTGAGTGGGATAAGTCGGAAATAAAACAGACTGAAAATACAGGCATGTTTAGTCCAGCTCTCTTTTCCCTTTCCCCTTTGGACCCAGACAAAGTTACACGCCAAAAATATAGATATCTGTCTCTGCCTTCTGTATCTCTCTAAAAACACACACACCAACCCATGCACATGTACCCCCCCCCCCCCCCCCCCCCAACACACACACACTTGATTTACTGCCTCAATCTCAAAAGTGTTAGGCCGGGCCTATCAATTCATGGGCCACCACAGCTTAGCAAGGAGCATATGGCATATGCGTAGGGGGAAAGGGTAAAAACATGAAACAAGTATCACACATTGAAAAAGACTAAGAATATGAATTACAAACTAAACAAAAACAAACAACTTAAAATTCTATAACAAAACGGTAAAATGCAGAAGACAATGAAAAATTTTTGAAATAGAAAATAACAGAAGTAGCATAAACAGCCCACTTAGTGTAATAAAAAGTATGAAGGATGTAATGGCAATGAAGAGTCCTTGTCAAGTTCAGGTAAAGGTCAAATTGGACCAATGGGCAACTTTCCGTTTTTCTCCCTTGCTGAAGTAGGGCCTACACCATTCTCATAAATCCCACCTGAAGTAATAAAAACGTGTCCTTCAGACGAACTATGAGAGCCAAGGTCCGTGCACAAGCTCGCACAGAAAATACTCCGCACACAGTAAACCCCCATCTAGTTTTTGGGAAGTGTAGTCCATTGCCTGCTGCTAGACGGATGCCAATATTTTTTTTTGTAAAAGCTTCCACACTGGTGTTGAGCTTAGACAACGACACATCATCCCTAAGTATGAATTTTGGGTTGCTTGCTTTTATGGTGCGTAAATGGTTGCATATGCAAAAATCTCACCAGCAGTGAAAATAAAGCTCTAGCTGACGAACAAAAAGCAAAATTGTGGGCATTACAAACATTATTAGAGCCTATGTCTGCGCCCTTTTAACACAACTACAAGATAGCAAACACACTCTTATGAGTGCAAGTACAAAACACACCCTTTTTTCTTCTTCTAAAGTAAGAATGTGAAAGAATGGTGATATGGTAAGTCATGTAATTTGTTTTCCGTTGATTTAAAAAACAAAATCTTTTCCTAAGTGTGTGTGTGTGCATGCGCGCGTGTGCGTACGTTTTCACATTGTGTGTGTTTATTTATTTATTTTTAAAAAATTTATTTTTTACATGGAGGATAATGGAATAAGCACTTATGTGCTTTTTTTACATCCAGTCCCTGTGTGTATGCGGTTTTGTGAATTCTGTCATCTATTCCCCCGCACATCAATGGCCCTACTCTTATAAAAAGCGGAACAGGATTTTATGTGTGTGCAAGATTTTCTGCGTGCGTTTACGCACAAGGGACCTTGTTTATAGTCTCATCAAAGGACTTACTGGGAAAGTTGAGTCTGCACTGAGTTAACTCCAGGGAAAATATCCCCTTTTAAATTGTGTTGGGTGTATGCATGTTATGTATGTGATTGTATTTTGCAGTGTATTATTTTGGTTTTCTTCTTTTTATTGGTACACACTCTATTGGTAAAGGTTTAATAATGTAGTACTTCAGTATTACCATTAAGAAATTTTTTATTCATAGATAGAGCTGAAAAGAAGCAAATGCATTGCTTATTCAATGTACCATCTGAAATAAAATTTTGACTTGATTCACACCCCCCCCCCCCCCCCACCCCTCTCTCTTTTTATTAGAAAGTTCTGATAGAGCTGCTTCAAATTCTCTCTAGATACATGAAGCATGATATATATATATATATGGCAGGCAACCTTAAAGCGTTAATGATATGAAATGATACTTTATTATCTCCCAAAACAGAAGTTTGGATGGGTTACAGGCCATATGTAAAAACATCAAACAGAAAACATTAATCACTATTGTGTGGGCACAAACATGAAACACCCACCCACACATACATGCTCGCATTGCAAGTGACATAACACAAACTTCCAGTTACACACAAACATCTGTTTTTTCTTCTTTTCCCCCTGTCTCCCTTCGTCTAATATCACCGGGTGTGAAAAGAAGTACAATTTAACGAATAACATAAAACTCCACCCCTCCCTCTCCTTTTGTTGTTGTTGTCTAATATTACTTTTATATGAACAGACAGAAAATTGAAGACAACACACTTACACACGCCCCCCCAAAAAAAAACAAAAAACCCCCAACAACAACAAAAAACACAACAACAAACAAAAAAACCAAAACAAAAACCAACACCAACAAACAAACAACAAAAACACCACCAAGCAACCACACAGCGTCTGAGTGTGTGCAAACGTATTAACAAAAGTGATAAATAGTAGAACATATTAAATGTTAAGATTGATATCACAAGATTTATAAATATCTTGAAATCCTTTTTCATGCACTATCTTCCATTAAAAATATAAAAGCATCACACCTTTAGTTAAAAAGAAAGGCTCACCTCTTCAAAGTGTTCCTATCACACTGAGTCTCTCTCTCTCTCTCTCACACACACAAACAACAACTAGGTTACACAAATATATGCATGTATACTTGTCTAAACTCACTTTAGGATTTGTTTGGCTAAATCAAGGTATTGGAAATTGTAAAGAGTTTATTCATATTTTCAAGTACACTTTACAACTGCCAATGGCAGCAACAGTGATAATATATTTCAAAGCAGCGAAACATTTCAAACCTAGAGACATTTTCTCGGGTCCCGTCACATCAAACCTGATTTCGAGCTAGATATGGACATATGTTTAAAAATAATTATGGCTGGATTCTGAATGGTGTATCAGACAATATAAATGTTCATAAACCAGCATAATGGATATGTCACAGGTGGCTGTGCCCGCTATGTAAGCAAACACTGGAGGATGAGGTACATTTTGTACTGTGTTATCCAGTACATAAGAGGATTGTAGGCAAACATATCCCAGTAAAATTAATAGTGTAGATAGCCTGATTTAGTTAGATTGTTTAGTTTTTAACCACCTTGCTCCAACTGTATTTGTGTAAAGCTTCCCCCCCACCTGGACAATCAGCTTTTTGTGATAAATCATTCAAGTTCAACTACAAGTTCAAGTTATCTCTTTTTCACCTTCTTTCCTATACACGGTTTATCAATTCATAATTCATTTTTGTTTTCATTTTTTGTGCAAAGCTTTTGTTGTTGCTTTTTAAGACAAACCAATCTCTCTCTCTCTCTTTCTGTTTACATCAAATTGTTATTTGTCATTATTAATGATAACCCCTATTCAGGGCAAGGGCTGAATGAAAAAATAAGTATGTTAATACTAATCTGTCACCCTTGGAAAAAAAAAATCAACAATCAATCAATCTCTCTCTCATAAGCCTTTGAAACAAACCCTTCACAGCCACAAAACTGTATGAGAAAACAAAAAATGAGGTCACCACAAGACCAGAGCAACCTGGGCCACTCAATCAGAGATCATTTTCTTTTACTGCATGATAACTAATGATGATGAGGGTGATGCAACAATGCTGATATGGAAGTGCATGTGCTTTGAGACTTCGTGACAGGGCTGTGCTCTACACTTCTTATCACTAATAAATCCATCCCAGCATCAGCCAGACCCGAGAGATACAGACACCTGCAGTGTTGCCACTGCTGGTCAAATAATCTGACCAACACAATCAAAATTGCATCCGTAAAGATGATGAAGCTCAATTGTGTAGTCCCAGTCTTTCCAATGAGCCCACAGCACACTCACTCTGGGTAGAATCTGGCTGGAATAAAAAAAACCCAACCCATATAAAACGTGTAATAGCAACAGAAATCCAACCACAGTATAAACAACAGCAATAGAAAGGAAGGTTCATTGTTTGACAAAAATGGCATGCGATGATCGTTTTGATTTGGATAATCTCATTATGCATGCTAAATTTTTGTCTTTTGTTTTTTGGTCACAGTAAGATGACCTACATAGCTCAAGTAACCGCATTCAGAAACAGTAGCACATCATTTAAAAACAATGACAACAATATTTAATTATATGCCCCATGACAAATACTAGACAGGCATTTTTGCATACAATATCTTTGTAAGAACAGATTATATATAATTATATATCCAACTTGGACTTTGTAATGCGTGTTGGTGTCAAGGGACTGATGACGATGATGATGATAGTGTGGGCGTGTACTGTTTGGGGGGTGGGTGTTAAAATATTTTTATTTTGAGAATAAATAAGCACACACACACACACACATATATATATATATATATATATATATATATATATATATATATATATATGAAATCTGTCCCCTTAGCATGCAGTTTTGTATATTTTGTCATCTGTTCCCACTGGCATGCAATGGCCTACTCTTCTCAAAGGTGGAAAAGGTTTTAACATGTGCGCAACATGTTCACACATGGTACCTCTGTTTACAGTCTTTATATTCTTTTTATAGTCTTTTAATATTTTAAATTCTCAGCTACAGCTCTGAAGTTCACCAATGGTGACATATTGCATATGCAACCATTTTTACCCACCATTAAGGTAGCCACATTCCGACGTCGGAGGTGATGTCTAAAGACAATACCAGTGCGCATGCAGGATTTTGTAAATTTTCAAATTGTCCCGACAATGCAATGGCTTACTCTTCCAAAAGGCAGAGCAGGTTTTAATGTGTGTGCAAGATGGTATGCACATGTTCGCATATAATTATGTATATATGGGTTATTCTCAGAAACATGTGAGGTTTTTGTGACATAGACCTTGAAAAATAAATGTCATTGGAAAGTTTATGGCTTTTTTGTTATATTTTAGAGTACTCTGTCATAATCTGCATTCTTTTGAAAAAATTATGAAATATTAATTGGTTTCCTAGTATTTGATGAATTAAAGTTCTATTTTTAGCCTGGGGGTTTGTGACAGGGGAAACCAAAGTAATAAATAAATCTTTGTACCAAAATCAAACAAAAAACACTCCAAAAAGCGTTTTTTCATTTTAAAAACAAATCTAACATTTGGAATAGACAATCACAAAAAAGCAATTTTTGGCCTTTTTTCTAATACACTTAACTTTTTTGTACCCCAATTTAAAGTTTTTTTTTTTTGCTACGACCACGGAAAGCTTCAAAAAATTAGCCAAATTTTAACCACAAAAATCTTTTAAAATAAAAAACAATTTTTTTAAACCAAAAGAAGGAAGTATTTAAAATTTTAATACCTTATAAAAAGTTTTGTTGGGGTTTGTGACATGGAAACCGTTGGTTGTGAAGGGAAAACACCCTCAAAAAACAAATCATAAAAATGAGCATTTTAAACTACATTTAAACAAAACACCCCAAAACTTAAAGGGGAAACAATGATTCTTGTAACAATTCATACTGTTTTATCTTTTTATAGATATATTATGGTTTTGAATGGAACCGTTTGGTTGTGCATGGAAACCACACCCCCAAAAGCACAAATCTGAAAGTTACAATTTAAGATCAAATTAAAAAAAACACATCATCTCAAAGAAAAAAATGATTTTTGAACTTTTTTACATTGATTTTTTATGTTAAGAAAGGTTAATAAAATTATACAAAAAACATTATCTCTTTTGATTTATCATGGGGAGGTATAATATCAATCAACACAGCTAAGTCCATTTTTTCTTCTCTGCCCTACGCACCTTCATAATTAAGATAAAAAAATATCATGAGTGCATAGTGCTTTTTATCAAGACAAAATGCAGTTTTAAAAAAAGACAAAAACAATGAAATCAATTCATTTTTTGGGGTTTTTTTTTATAGAAAAACCAAAATTTAAATTCGAAAAACTTTTTGGGAAATATAAAAAAAATCAACCTTTGCGGGTTTTGTTGGGTTTTTTCTTCCCTTAATTTAACAACATTTAAATAAAGGAATAATCAAAGGTTTTTTCTTCTTATTTTTTTTTTTTAAACGGGCAAATTAATTTTTTTTAAATTTTAGGGGCAAATAGAATCCTTCAAGCACTCTCGCTTTCCCGGGCTTTTTTTCCACACACAGCTGCTTTTTTGCCCCCAATTAAAATGTTAACAAAATTTCAAAGATTTAGGACTTTTTAAGTTCCTCTCTCTTCTTCTCTCTTTTTACACACACACACTCCATGTTTTGTTTTAAAATTTTGTAAAGTTAAAAAAAATGTTGGTCATAATCACTGCTCCATATGTATAGGGGCACCCTGCCCCCTTTATTCTTTTCTAAGACTCCCACCGGATAAATCTACTTTTCTTAACACTCTCTTCTTTGTAAACGTACCCCCTCTTACAATTAACTCTCCTTTAAAACCATAATTTTGTGTGTGTGTGTGGTGTGTGTTTTGGGTGTGGTTGGTGTGTTGTGGTGTGTGTTTGTGTGGTGTGTGTGGGGGAGGGAGAGAGAGAGAGAGAGGAGAGAGAAAAAGGAGAGGAAGAGGAAAAGAGAGAGAGAGGGAGCAAAAAAATTATATTTTTGTAAATTATGGGGGTTTGGGTTTGTTGGGGTGTGTGGTGTGTAAAAGCGCATGAGAGGAGTGGGGGTGTGTGTGTATTTATGTGTGGCGGAAATGTGGGGGACGTGTTGGGGGTGTGGTGTGTGTGTGTGTTACCCCCACAATTAAAATTTTTTTGCATGTAATGTTTTATTCTGCTCAGAAAATGTTGTTTTTTTTTTTTTGCAAAAAGGGCATTCATGGTTTCTTTCTAACCAATTTCAATGTAGTTTCTTGTTTTTTAAAGTAAAATTGGAAGTTGTCATTGTGTGTTATTTGTTTTTTTAACACGCTGTTTTTGCACTTTTAAAAAGATAAATTGGTTCCAATGTTGACAAGGAAAAGGGAAACGAACGAAAAACAAAAAAAAAAAGCCCATCCTCTATGGTTTTCATCTAATGATCAGGACTTGTAAAGTTTCAGGAGTTTTTAAAAAAGTTAAGCTTAGGGTTCAGCATTGTATCCTATCTCTCAAAAGAAAATAATTTTTTCGGGAAAACGATGTTTTGATTACATTTGAAGCCTACCCAACATAATGGTAGAAAACGGTGAGTGTTTTGGTCGTGACCAGGAAACGCCCCACTCTGCATCGGGGCATTTGTACAAAAATTTAAAGTCACTGCGAGACGTTTAGGTGATTTACGGTTGACTCATTACGATTTAAAACGATTTTTAGATCAATCACTTCCCCAAATCAACACTGAAATCTTTATCCGAGGAAAAGGGGCGATTTATTTCAGTGTCGAGTCCCTGACAAAACCATAACCGTTTCCCTTTACGACTAACACGGCTAAAATTTTACGGGGCCCAAATTTCAACTGCGAATAACCCAGAACAAAATCGTGCAGGTTTAATTTTCCAACATAACCCGAGCATCCAAAAAAAGAATCAAAAACTGAATGACAAAAAAACAGAGACTAATTTTTCGTATGCTTTTAGATTAACGGCCGAACAGAAACCATGCTATCTTGGTTTTGTGTCACAACCAACGTGGTTAAAACATGAGTTTACAGATCAACAAAATATTCCCCTAAATACATTCAAACACTGAAAATAATCACCCTTTTGTCGAAAATTTTTCGAAAAAAAACACGAAAAAGCATCTATAAAAGAAAGAGAAAGTAAAACTCAACAAGAATGTTGGGGGGCCTACAAGAAACCGTTCTATTTTGTTTCAGTCCCAAAGGTAACGCCGCACAACAAAAACTGGGGTTAAATTTAAAATTTTTTGCCAATTTATTTCTTTCACATAACAACCATTTCCACAAAATTTCAGTGATGGCTTTTTATTTCTTTCCCAAAGAATAAGCGGTCAACAATGAACGATCGGGAAATGCCACACTAACAAGCCCAAAACGTTGACAAGAAAAAAGAACCTACAAAAAAAACAATTTCGTAAATTTAAACACGAGTTTACGATTATTAAAACCCGGTTAGCAAAAGTAAAATACTTTGAAAAGAAAATATTTTTTCTCCTTTAAAAAAATGCGATAGAAGCGATAAAGGCATCTTTATCAAATCTGCCGTGCTTTGCGGCCGGGCGGACATGAGAAATTTTGGAAAAAGACAAAAACCGGCACACTTATAGCACGCGATTTTCCCTTTGGCGGGAAAAAGTACGGCCGAGATATTTTTGGTCAAGGTGAAGTGACAGCGATAAAAATCTCGGGCATGAAGGAAAGTGCCCCCCCCCCAGTTTTGCTCCAAAAATTTTCGCGGGCAGTTTTGACGAAAAAAAGAAAAACCATGTTTATAATCTGGGGTTTCAAACATGAACGAGGGTGGAAGGGTGCTGATCAAAAACATCGTTTTTTATTACTGTTAAATGTTTACTTTTTTCATGGAACTATAATGGTTGATATTCGTATGTTCTTTGTGAGTGAATTTTTAAAAATTGGGGCCCCCTTTGGAAACCCAAACTCCGACCCAACAGGGGTTTAATCCACCCCCAATTTTAAAGTTCAAAAAAAAAATAAAAATGTTTTTTCTTGGAAATTTTAAACAACATTGGGTTAATTAAATACAAATTGTGTTTCAAATTGCAGTCTTTGAAGTCGAAGAAAATCTGAATAACGTAGCACCATCCGCACAAATCGCCGTTGGAATGAGCACATTTTGTAAAAGAAAATTAATATTTTTAAAAAAAAACTTAAAAATTTTTTTATTTTTTTAATTAAAAACCCCCCAAAGTTTTGTTTTAAATTTTTGGGGGGGGGGGGGGATTTAATAGTTTAAAAATTTATATTTCTTCCGTTAATTCCAAACCTATAACCAGTAGAACCACATCACTACAGTTACAAACTAAATACAACCCATGTAGATGAGTGAAGTAGGTTCACCTTAAGACCATTGTGACCTCCCATGTTTCTGAAATGCCCTATATATAATAATGTCCGTTCACACCGGTCTCATATATAAACATAGGAAGGACTTTCAAGTGGAGTAGAGTCAGTACTGCATGTGAACTCCCCGTGGAAAAATCACCTTGAACCCAATGCCTCAGAGAAGCACTGGCTCGAACCTCGGGCCATCAGATCAATCGTCCAACCCCACACCACTAATACCTCCCGTGAACTCCTGCCCCTGTTTATAGCCTCATCCTGACAGGTGGGACCGGATAGCTGTGGAACACCGTGCTGATCACACTAGCCGCTTAGCGCACTGGCTGACACCCAGACATATAACTACGATACCCCGCGGCACAAACCTCAGGCGGAAACACCCACAAGATGCCATCCCTTACCCCCAAAACATGTTCCTTCATACCAGCTCCGCCACACCCCCTGAAGGGATACCACGATGCGCAAATGCACGCAGAACCTCTTGCACACGAATTTACACATACCATTTTTCACCTTGTACGAGTAGGACAAAGTGCCAATGGGAACCGTATGACAAAATTACAAAACTGCACACCCAGGGACTGCTAGAAAGTACCCCCACCCCCCCCTTATAAGGCCATTGGGTGCTAGGACTAACTACAACAATGTTATGACCTACCATAAACAACCCCCCACCCGCACCCCATTGCCCCCCACCCTAAAGGTGGCACAGGCGTCCTCCCAAAGAGATCCCACCGCTTGGGGACCGTCCCCCGGCAACTAGTTGTATTATGCTCCCCCCCCGCAGAGACCTCTTAGCTGTACCACCCTCCCCGGCACTCCATAGAAATAACTTATGTGTGGTTGTGTGCAACAGCATGAGGACATGCTATCCTTATGTATACGTAGTTTAATCTATGAGCGCACCTGATGGGCTAGGTGTGAACTCACTTTGGGTGATGAGTGTGAGTGTGAAGAGTGAGTGTGTAGAGTGTGTGTGTTGTGTTGTGTGTAGAAGTGAGTATGCCCCACTGGTACCGCCGACAATCACATCTAAAATACATATTTCACACCATACCATTGATCTAAGTTTACATATTTCTCGTACAGAAACCTGGCATAAAACTAAACCCACCAGGGTCCTGAAACCTAAAATTAAAATAAACTGACCAAACCCCTGGCGGACAAAATTCCTTTGTCTTTTCCCTGACTCTCCCATGAAAGCGGCATTACTGTTGTCTACAAAGACACTCTGCAACAAGTTCTTTCTTTCTGTCACTCCTTTCCTTTCTTACATGAATCTTTTGAAGTCTGTGAACTCAACTTACCTGGACATTCTATCACATTCTGCTGCCTTTACCGTCCACCTCCCAGCCGTAAAACAATCTAACATCTTCAGTTTTCCATCAAGAGTTTCAGTCGCTTCTCAATCACTACAACCTCTCTCCCAAGGAACTTATCATTCTTGGTGACTTTAACTTCCACAACCAGTCTTCTGATGTCAAGCGTCTTTCTCTTTCTTTGTCTAACCACTCTTTCCCAGCTGGTGAACGAACCAACTCACAGATCAGGTCATACCTTAGACTGGCTTATTACGGATGCTTCACAAGATCTCGTCACATCTGTATCTGTCACTAGCGAATTGGTTTCTGATCATTCTGCCATTCTTTTCTTTCTTAATATGGCAAAGCCTATCAAAAAGAAAAAGCATGTCACCCGTCACAATCTCAAGGCCACTGACATTCAATCTTTTTCTTCATAAGCTGCTGAACGCCTATCACAAATCCCTGATCACGCTGGCCCTTCTAAACACTACAACACTGTTCTTAGCCAACTCCTTGATGAGCATGCACCTCCCACTGACCTTTTCCTGCCTGATAGGCCCTGCGCCCCATGGTACAATCACAATATCCTGGTCGCAAAGCACAAACGCCGACAACTAGAGCGGCAATGGCGAAAAACAAAAACTGAAATAAACAAACAGCTCCTGCGAAAACAAAGTCAAAACCTTGATTCATTCTGCAAAGACAAATTATTACTCTCCTCAAGTTCTTGATGCCATGTCCATGAAATCTCTTTTCCCCCTCACATCAACTCTCCTCGGATTTGCAAAGGAAAGCCCATTGCCTACTGTCCACAGCCCCTCTGAACTTCCTGCTATATTCTCTTGTTTCTTCTCTGACAAAATCTGCAACATTCGCTCCAGATTGGATCAGACTTCTTTCTACCCTATGTCTCCTGATCCCCAATTCACTGGCACTCCTCTCCTTTTCTTTCATCCAACATGCGACAAAAGAAATCAAGACGATTCTGAAATGACAATAAAATCATGTGATCTTGATCCTATACCTGCTTCTCTTTTCACTCAGTGACTTCCACAGCTTATACCCACTATCACAAAATAGTAAACTCATCACTTCTTTCAGGAATTGTTCCAACAGCTCTCAAAACTGCGCTACTCAAAAAGCACTACCTCGATCCTAACACTCTGAAGAATTATAGACCTGTATCTAACCTACCGTTCATCTCTAAAGTCCTTGAAAAAGTTGTTTTGAAACAACTCAACAGCCATCTTCACTCAAATAGTCTTCTTCCCCCTTGTCAGTCTGCCTATCGTGTCAACCACAGTCACTGAAACCACCCTAGTCCACACCTTAAACACACTTC
Organism: Rapana venosa; assembly: GCA_028751875.1. Lineage (NCBI taxonomy): Eukaryota > Metazoa > Mollusca > Gastropoda > Neogastropoda > Muricidae > Rapana > Rapana venosa. Next base: position 40,988,691 of record CM054144.1, read on the forward strand.
TGACTCAGGAAAAATCTCCATTCTCACTCTTCTCGACTTATCTGAAGCCTTTGACACTATAGACCACTCAATTCTTCTCTCCCGTCTCAAAAAAACATTTGGTATAAAAGGCACAGCCCTCACCTAGTTCAGTTCATACCTTACAGGCCGATTCCACACAAGTTACAGTAAACAAGATTCAATCAACACCTGTGGAACTGGAATGTGGAATCCCACAGGGATCAGTTCTCGACCCTGTTTTTATCACTCTCTTCACTGCTCCTCTTTCACATATAATAAATCATCATCAGATCAACCATCATTTTTATGCAGATGACTCTCAGATTCTTAGCAGTGATACTCCTGAAAAACTGCCTTCTCTCTCTCTCTTATGTCCTACTGCCTTCAAGATATCCAAAATTGGATGATACAGAACAAGTTACAGCTAAATGCAGATAAAACCTAAGCCATGCTTGTAGTTGTAGAGACCAAACACAAACTCTCTTCCATCACAACAGCTTCAATAGAATTTGGCAATACATCTGTCCCTCAATCCACTGCTGTGAAATATGTAGGGGTCGTTATCAACACTCTCCATGCAAAAATTAATCACCCGAACCTGCCAGTCGTGCTACTATAAATTACGGCGCATCAGTGCAGTTTGAAAGTACCTGTCCACTGATACAACATCCAAACTAGTCAGTCTCTCACTCTCTTCCCTCATTCTCTTCCGTGTGGACTATGCATTCTTCTGCTGGTCTCCAGCATCATCTCTCACTCCCTTCACGATCAAAACTCTGATTTGACAAGTCCTTCGAAGAAAATCGGTGCACATTACTCTCTCTTGCGATCCTCACTCAATGGCTGCCTGTTGACAAGTCCTCAGAAAGTAAAAAACGAGCACTTACTCTTTTGTCTTCAGCTGCCTCCACTGAACGAAACTTCTACATCCTACCATTCTTCGTTACAACTCCCCCAACCCCCTCCACCTCCCCAACCCCCCCCCCCCCCCCCCCCCCCCCCCCCCCCCCCCCCCCCCCCCCTTCCTCTGCTGCAGATACCTTGTGCTTAAGAATACATAGATTCAACCAGTTTGGCCGTCGCTCTTTCTCTGTTTCTGGTCCATCAATCTGGAATGACCTCACTCTCTCCCTTTGCCAAAAGCCTTCTTATGATGCTTTTAAATCCGGTCTCAAGACATTTATTTCAAACCTAAGCTTCTCCCCTCTTGTTCCCTCAACAGCCAAAACCCCATCACCCTGCCGGAGTGTATAACCTTTATGTGCGTGTGTGTGTGTATACATTTGAATTTGTAAAAACTATTAATTGTAACTGGCTGCATATGAGTGAGTGGGATGAATGAAACTATTGAAAGCGCTTTGATTTTTTTCCAAGATATGGCGCTAAATAAATTCCATGTATTTTTATTATTATGTGCGCGCATGGGAGTGCGGTCGACTTGTGTATGCGTGTTTATTTTATTTTATTCTTTTATATCGAGGATAATGGAATAAGCACTTATGTGATTTTTTACATCCTGTCCCCATGTGTATGTGGTTTTGTAAATTGTCATCTGTTCCCACCGGCACACAATGGCCTACTCTTACGAAAAGCGAACAGGATTTTAATGTGTGCGCAAGATGTTCTGCGTGCGTTCGCACATGGGACCTTGGTTTATAGTCTAATCCGAAGGACTTTTGAGGGCTTTTTTGTGTGCGCATGTGTGTGTGTGTGAAAGTCAAACTTTTATTTTCAGATGGTACATTGAATAAGCAGTGCAGTTGCTTTTTAATTTTTTTTTTTATCAAGCCATCTATCTAAAAAAAAGAAAACAAAAGAAAATATATATGACAATGACAAAATAGTTTATTGTTCAGACTCAGAGTGTCCATAAACAAGGGGAAATGAATGTATATAATACACAATTTGCAGCACATTTTTGCTAATGTCAAAAACGAAAACCTTGAATTTCTCATTCTTTGGAAGAGAGGGGGAGGGGAGAGTGGGAGGTCTTTGACTAGTGTCAGGTAAACTTAATATTAGGATTGCAGAATATTGTACCCACTATTTTATTTATTTTTATTTATTATATATATATAAATTTATATATATATTTATATAAATATAAATAAAAATAAAATAAATAAATAAATAGTGTCAGGTAAACTTAATATTAGGATTGCAGAATATTGTACCCACTAAGTGGATTGTAGTTTTCTGCATTTGAAGGCATAGAATATATACTTTGCCAAGTGGATGATTTGTTCAGGGCTCTGTAACTTTAATAAGGATAACTTCTGGTTTCTGAAAAGTTCTAAATTAAACTTGCCTAGATAAGTTGTTGCAACTCAGTGCATGCTGAGCAGTAGAAAAGATAATATATATGCATACATAGAATTAAAAAAACCAACACCCTAAACAACAACAGACCATACAGATAAAACAAAAGAAAATAATGATACATGCATACATAGGAAAAAACCCCATAAACAATGTTAAACCATACAAATCAAACAAAGAAAAATTCTTGTAAAAATATATCCACCAAAAAAACCCAACAAAAGCAAACAGCAAAATAAAAGACATCCCCCCCAAAAAAAACCACACAAAAAAACCCCAACAAAAACCAACAACCGAACACCCCCAACCATACAAATAACTGAAAAAGCAAACAAAAAAGATAATACAGCAAGGACAGCCACAACAAACAAACACATATATACACAACAACAGTAACAAACACAAAAACAGCCAAAACAAATAATAATAATAATAAATGGAATTTATATAGCGCTGTATCTTGCAGAGACAAATCAAAGCGCTTGCACTCAACTCATTCTTACACAGTCATACAACCAGTATCAATAGTTCCAACACCCCCCTCCCCCATAACAACACAAAAACAACAAAAAAAGACCCAAACCAAACCAAACCAAACAAGTGTGTGTGTGTGTGTGTGTGTGTGTGTGTGTGTGTGTGTGTGTGTGTATGTGGTCTGCTTGTGTACAACTACAAGGGTTATAACACACATTCTTTCCCACACACTCTACACAGGGACATACATCATGTTTTGTCGTTACTGTGCTCAAGTACACACACACATACACACCAGTGTTGTTTCCTGAACGACAATCCAGAAAATGAAAAAAAAATTCACATACCATGGTGTGGAGAGAGAGAGAGAGAGAGAGAGAGAGAGAGAGAGAGAGAGAGAGAGAGAGAGAGTGTGTGCGCCCGCACATGTGTGCATGCATGAACATTTGCGTGCATGTGTGTATGTGTTAAATCATATTTCATGGTCTTTTGACTCAGGGTCAAGCACTGAATATCCTAGCCACTCAACCCCTCTTTTCACTGTATGAAAAGCATCAAAAACACCTTTCAGGGATGTTAAAAACTATAAACAACAATCATGTGATGACAAGCACTTCATTTTGTGATGGATGGTCACAATGAATAAGTGACAAATGTTATGTTTACATTGTATGTATGGTGAAAGCTGACAGCATGTCACTTTCTGTCTGGTCTATTTTTGCACCCTTGAAAAAAAAAAGACAAGTTGGAAGGGGGTGGGGAGATTATTACAGGCTGAACATTTCACCAACTTTCACAGTCATGTACAATAACACGGTTGGATATTAACACACACTATTACGCTTATTTCTTTCTTTCTTTGTTTTTCCTTTTTCTTCTTTGATCAGTACCAGCCATAAATAGTACGCACACTTTAGCAGTAAGAGGTCTACTGCATGTGTGGCAACTTGGGCTGAGCGTGCTGCTCAATAAATATATTATGTACATGCATGCCTTACTCAGTAAGGTCTACTTACTATCACAGAAAATTTGCAGAATTAAGATTATTCTAGAAATAAAAGCCCACATTTCACTAACTGTAAACTATTTTAAACTTGCAATGCTTTCACACCACTAAATAATACAAATTTGTGGATGCCGTTCAAAGAGTAGTAGACCTGTGCAACTTTTAAAAAGAAAAATGTTGATTTTGCATAATTTCAGCATCAGGAGTCGTGTGGCACTTATAAAGGTTTGACAAACTGGCTCATGTTATATGAACATTATAAAAGGAGTCAACTATATCTCTCATTTTGCTGGAAAGTGAACAAGTATAAAGGGGATTGAGGCAGTGGGTGAGTGGGTGGGTAAAGGGAATGTCTTAAGTGGGAAGCTCAAGGGAACTTGAATTAGTTGAAACCTTCACATAAAGGGTTTTTAAAAAAAGGTAAAGGTGTCCCATAACCTAAGTGGTCATAGGGGGGTGAGGCATCATAGACCAAAGTTTCTCTAGGGGCCAGCATACTGAGGGCGGTGCCCACCTCCTGTCCCTTTCTGCTTTACCTTCCCTGACCCTAAACAGGCAGGTACCCATTTGCAGCTGGGTGAACTGGGGAAACTGTACTGAAGCCAAAGCATAGTCATCCATCCAAATGGTAACCACGCTTGATGCTGCTTAACGTTGGCTGGGGGAAAGCAAGTGCTCTAACCACTGAACTATCCCATCCTCAGGCTAACTTTCACTACTATCACCTGATATCATCATAATATTAAAAGGTTTAGGTAAAAAAATCTGTTTATCCCCCATTGATTGTTGGCCGACACTGTCATTACCATCTGCTGTTAAGACTATCTGGCCATACTGAGTGGAATGTGTTGTGCCTGGTTTTCTCCTATGCTCTGCAGGAGGTCTGTCCCTTGGCCTCAACCAACACATTCTGACTTCAGGACAGCCTATGAAAAAGTCCATAACAAAATTCAGAATGGGTTGGGAAAAAATGGCAGGAGAATGGGATCAGTACTGAGTAGGCAGAAAATAAGCATACATATGTGACAGTGAGAGAGAGAGGGGGGAAGGGAGAGAGAGAGGGGGAGGGGGGAGGAGAGTGAGGGTGAGAGAGAGAGAGAGAGAGAGAGAGAGAGAGAGAGGAGAGAGAGAGAGAGAGAGAGAGAGAGAGAGACAATGACAAGATAGTTTATTGTTCAGACTCAGAGTGTCCATAAACAAGGGGAAATGAATGTATGTATACAAAATTTGCAGCAAATTTTTGCTAATGACAAAAAAGAAAACCTTGAATTTCTCATTCTTTGGAAGAGAGGGGGAGGGGAGAGTGGGAGGTCTCTGACCAGTGCCAGGTAAACTTAATATTTTGATTGAAGAATATCGTACCCACTAAGTGGACTGTAATTTTCTGCATTTGAAGGCATAGAATATATACTTTGCCAAGTGGATGATTTGTTCAGGGCTCTGTAACTTTCATAAGGATAACTTCTGGTTTCTGAAAAGTTCTAAATTAAACTTGCCTAGTTAAGTGTGTCGCAACTCAGTGTATGCTGGGCAGTAGAAAAGAAAGTGTATTTCATCCTCAGGTGCACGACTGCACTTTGGACAAGCCATAGAGCTACTGTCTGCTGTGTACCTAAATTTGTTGCTTTTGAGTTCTGTTACTCCCAATCTAAAGCGTGTAAACATAGTACGTACATATCTGGAAGTGATCAAGTTCATGTATTTTTCTGGTTCTAATATACCTTTGAAGGAATTATATAGATTGTAGTGTGGTCTACTGGTTATTTTTTCTGACCATTGTTGTATGAAGCAGTCAATCATTCTTTGTTTGAATTCCCGTAAAAAAGCTTTATGGTTTCCTACTCCTTGAAAGAGCCAGACATATCCGAATACAGAAGTGCAAAGGAGATTTTTGATATGTGTAACCCAAGTTGTTTTGCCTTTTTTATACAGAGATCTTAACATATGGTAGGCCATGCTAGCATATCTCTGACTAGGTAGTATGTTTGTCCATCGTGTCTGACAATGACCTCCAAAACAGCAGAGGAGGCAGCTGCTGTTTTCGAAATTGGGCAGAAATTTGATTATGGTGGAGATGCCTTGCCCACATTACATCCCCACTCTCTCGGCCAAATGGGCATAAGGACAGTCAGCGTTGGAGATGTTCTCCAAAGGCCAACCAGCCCCCAGGGCTGCAGCACATAAGGACTGTGCGAGTCAAGCCTCCTAGTCAGAGAGTCATAGTCGATCACTAAAGATTAAGCTGTAAAGTGGAATTCCATGAGTGGGAAAGCCACTGGTCATACAGCCTCTCACCTTGCTGTTGCCCCCAGCGTCAATGGTTTAATCAAGAACTGTGATAAAGCCCAGGCACTGACGGCTTGACTAGGAGGTAGTTAGAGAGCACAGACGTAACCAGTAGGACACACTTCTGACAGCTGACAGAACAAGGAGAGGATAATGGCCAAATTCTCCATACACCATATAGTTTGGCGTGTGCATACTAACATTAAAAAAATGTTTACATGCAAACATGAACTTTTTCAATCTGGTTAGATTCATGAATACCCCAAACCTCTGTTGCATATAGTAGCATTGGGGCAACACGTGCATCAAAAAGTTTTTAAAATATCCTAGAAGATGAGCAGCCTAATCTACGAAGTGTTCTACATATTTCTATGACAGATCTTTTGGCCTTTGATGTTAAGCTTTCTGTAGCAGCATTTAGACTCAGACATGTTCTGAAGATAAGCCCAAGGTATTTGTATGAGTTGACAACTTCTATTTTTTGCTGTCCGAAATGCCAGTGTTCGTATTTTGATAGGTGTCCACCATTTCGGAAAACAATTATTTTAGATTTTTCTAGATTTACTGTTAAACCAAATTTACTTGCAATATAATGTAGATTGTTCAGCTGATTTTGTAGGCCTACAGGAGAGTATGAGAGAAGTGACAGGTCATCTGCAAACATCAGAAGGAACAATTCTGTGGCATTTTGACTAAGTTGAATTCCATGATTCCCATTTCTTATTATATATGTTGCCGGTTTATTTATCAAAAATGAAAATAGAATAGGTAAAGCAAGACAACCCTGTTTGAGGCCCTGAAAGCATTCGAAGTAATCAGAGTACCCTGTAGATGTGCGAATGCAACATAACACAAATAAATACATAGCTTGCAAGGCCTGTAGCATTTTCCCCCTTACACCCACATTTATTAGGATTTTCCACAAAGCATTTCTGTTCACTGTGTCAAAGGCCTTTTGGAAGTCCACAAAGGCAACATAGATCTTTTTCTTCTGGATTAGGTATTTCTGCACAATCGCATATAAAGTGAAAATATGATCAGTAGTTCTGTAGTCTTTTCGAAATCCTGCTTGTGATTCTAAGATTTTATTACTGCTTTCAGCCCATTTTGTAAGGCGGGTGTTCAGAATATGGGTATATAATATAGTTTACTGACGCAGCTTAGCAAAGTGATACCATGATAATTTCCTGGGTTTTCAGCGTCTCCCTTTTTAAAAGAGGTACAATTATTGCTCTAAACCATTCTCTGGGTTAAAGGCCGCAGGAAAACAGTGCACTGAAAAGCTTTACAAGAAAAGGGATTATAACATCTGATGACTTAAGAAGTTCATTTATAATTCTATAAGTTCATTTATAATTCTATCTGGTCCAGCAGCTTTTCCTGGCTTTGCATGCCTTATTGCATTTTTAACTTCAATTTCAGTTATATCGCTATCCATGTCGTCAATAGTGTCTTCAGTGTTATCTAAGTCAGGCGTTTCGTCAACTATTGCATTGAAACTAGTATCAGTCAATGTATCCGGATTTCTGTCATTCAATAAGGAATTGAAATGTTTAACCCATGTTTCACTGGAAATGCTGTTTACCACATAACTTTTATGTTTATTGAGTTTCATTTCTTTCCAGAAATCTTGTGAATTGTGAACCGAGTCAATAATTCTATTTATCTTCTCTTTTTTAAATGTCCTTTCTTTTTATCTTAAGAGAGATTTGTAGGAATTTCTTACATGATTATAGGATGTCCTGTTTTCATATGTTCTCTTATTATTGTACTTTCTAAGGGCTAAGCTATAGACTTTCTTTTTTGAATTCTTAGATTCTTTATCATACCAGCAATTCTCTGAATTTTGTTTTACAGGTTTTGGTTTCCCTACTTTTTTCATGCAAGATGCTGATTCTAGATTAGGACATGAAAAGATCTCCACAGCAACTTCACATGAGGAATCTATTTGCAAGGTTGCTAAGGATATTTCCTCTCTAAAAGATGGACTCTCTAATATTTCAAAAAAGGTATCAAGCCTCCTAGGGTCCCATATGTATTTAGTAGTTGGAACATATTCACTATTGTTAACTGAGGCATTCAGACTAGTATTTACAGTTAGAGTTAGCTTTAAAGGCATATGGTCAGATTCTACTCTTTCCTGTATTTCAAGTGCTGAACAAAGGTATAGAATGTCTGGTGAGCTAAAAAAATAATCAATTGTGCTACTTCCAGCTGCTGATATAAACATGGATTTCTTAGACAAATCAGGTGCACACAAACCATTTACGATAAGCAAATCTAAGCATATGCACATGGACAATAATATCTTTCCAAATTCATTTTTGGTTTTGTCTTCTGAGTAACGACATGGTATCAGTTCATCAAAATTAAATTCTGTTATGTCCTCAGCGTCAAGACTGAATATTTCTTGATTTGGTTGAAGATTTCCTGTTCTGCGTTAAAGTCACCACAAACAAGGAAACTTTTGGCATTGTGTTCAAGGAGAATATTAACTAGACATTCTTCAATATCATGTATGTGACAATTGGTCTGAGCAGATTCATAGAAAGGGGAAGCAGAGGGTGGACAATAACAATTAATAAGAAAAATATCAGAATCAATGTCAAAAAGAGTTTTTGAAAACTTAATACAAACAACATTTCCACCAGTCTGTCTCGATTTTGGTCACAAACTTGGCAAAAACTTTTTTCACCATTACCAGAACCCCACCACTACATCTGCCATGGTAAGAAAGTTTAACAGCTGGGGAAGAAAAACACATGTAATCAGGGAAGGTATGCAATGTAGTTATGTCTTCATTACAAAACGTTTCGGACAAACAAATTACATCATATCTACTTACAAAAATTAATGAAGTCACTGTCAGAAAGTTTTCTAAATAGCCCCCCCCCCCACTATTCCACGAGAGTACAAATATTTCATTTCCTTCCAAAGAGGCACCAATATCATTTTCTCTGTCCAATTCCTCCAAAAGAGCCCCGTGGCCAGACCCTCCTGTCATGATTCCTCTTCCATATGCCGATCAGGTCCTGTAGATTCAGACTCCGGAGTACTTGGAGGACGAGGTCTCTTCGAAGGATTGGCAGATCTTGCTCTGCTCGGAGTCGTCAGTGCAGGCCACTCTCTGGTGTTGAGCAGAGGTGTAGACCCCCTGGCTGCAACCTCCGGGGAGTGGGAGTTACCACGCTGGGGAGCCAGTGTTTTGCCGCTGATGTTCTTGGCTCTCTTGGCCCCTTCAGATGGATGCCAAGTTCTGCTCTGGTTTTCTTGGGTTCTCAGCGGGCCTGTGACAACCAGCTTTCCTGCTTTGTAGTAGGCGTGTAGGCCCCTGTCCCTGTGCTCCTTCAGGACTGCTCTCTGGCATGTGGTCAGGTCACCGGCTACTTTGATGCCCTTCTTCTTCAGAGCCTCCCTTCCAGAGTTGATGATGGCCATCTTGTCTTTCCAGCGCACCATTTTTACGATCACAGGTCGTGGGTTTGAGATTAATGAAGTTGTGCGTGGTCCAAGGCGGTGTGCGTGGACAATATCATCAAGGGACCAAGTTTTGTTGGGAACTGAGTCTTTCAAAACATTCAAGACTTTGTCTGAGCAGGACTCGTAGGTCTCCTCTGGGGATTCTGGAATGTTGAAGAATCTCAAATTGTCCCGGCGGGAGAAAGCCTCTAGTTTGTCAAGTTCGTCATTTACTTTCTTTTTCACTTCAGTGATTTCCTCTTCAAGGTCTTCCACTGTCAGCTGGAGTTCTTCCTGTTTGTCTTTGACTTCTTCGTATGTAGCTTCCACTGTCAATGTTCATTGTTTGAGCTCTGCAATGTCGCACGAGAGGTTCTGAACAGCAGTCTTAATAGTTGCCATCTCTGTACAGATACTTGTGAGTTTTTCATGGAAGAGGGCAGTTTGATTGTCTATAATTCGCTGGACATCTTCCCGTGTACACGGCAAAGCTAGAGGGGGGCACGAAGAGGAATCTTCATCAGTGCATACTGCAGCATTGCTGGCCATACTTGGTGTTGATTATTTCACTCAGCGTCTTGTTGGCAGTACAGGTATGAATCGAGAGAGAGGAGGAAAAGGTTGGGGGGGGGGGGGGGGGGGATAGAAATGGGGAAATTTCTTGTGCACACAGAATTTCCAGAACATAGTGATGTTAAATACTGAAAGAACCTCTGGCATCCCCATGGGGGCGCATTAAGACTAACTGAGGCAATCCTATCAGAAGACTACCTCATTAACAACTGAAGACTGAGGCAATCTTATCAGAAGGCAGACTACCTCATTAACAACTGACACTAACGTTCTAACAATCAATGCAAGTACTGAAGTAGCACACATACTTTACATAGTACACTAGGGCTGTAGATTAGACCATACATCATAAAAAGATGGACTGAGTAGGCCCACCACTCTGAACTCTACACCGAGTACAGGTTCCATTAAAGGACATCATGTTTGTTATTGTTAACCCATAGGCATTTAATTTACTCTGGCCATTTCCAGCTTCCCAGATATTTTCTGGTTAGATGTCGTACAATAGATCTATGTATTCATTCTGGCCTTTACCGGCCACAACTTCTTCTCCTTTTTTCCAATCAGGCCTGAGGGTACTTTTACTGTGTTTTAGTTAAAATTATGCAATAAGCTCCACCTTGTTTAAGTTATTTTTAGATCTATATATAGTATATGGATACATTTGTAGTAAACTGCTCCACCCTTGGTATGGCGCATATAAAATATTATCTAGATAGTGATTCTATCAGTCTATCACTGTGTGTGCCTATGATTTAAAACTAAAGAGACAAATTGATGGGATTAAAAAAAAAATTGGAGTAGTGGATAGTTGTTTTTTTAAGCACATCTGAATGCAAATTGCAATTGTTAACAAAATTAGATGAAACTGTACTTGTAACTCAGCAATGAAGTCAATCAGCACTGAGGAATCCAAACTGGAAATCCTCACATGGGCAGCAAGAACATCAACTCTAGAGTTCTTGACTGGAAAAAAAAAAGACTGTACATACACCGAGACAGAACCTTGAAAAATCCTAACCATTGATATGAGGTGTTATTGCAAAGCAAGATAACATATCCCATGACATTATAATGTTCATAATTATCCCAATGAATGTGTGCCAGACTAAAAAAAACACAACCCCAAAACAATCAATCAACACAAACAATACTTTAATCCATAATACTAAATAATCTGTTGGCATATGTCTCGGCAAAACAGCTATGCTAGTATGGCCTTGCTGTAACAGTTTAAAGAGATATTTTATCAGAAAAGCATCATTCTTCTCTTCCTTCTTCCGCGTTCCCTACAGAATTTTAAAGGCTACATACTTTTCCTTCTGTTTTTCCATATATATATATATATATATATATATATATATATATATATATATATATATATATATATATATAAAATTATTCTTATAATTCATGCTGCACATACTAAGGCATACAAAGAAATAAAAACCACTTTCTGTGAAAGACTAGCCTCCGACTCAAAACTCATGTGAGTTTGCCCAAATTTGGTAGATTTGAAATGTTTAAATTTTTCAGTAAACACTGTAACCCCTCAGTCCTTTGTTGTCTGCTAGCTTCTTTACTTCAACATACATGGGCTGGGTCAACGTGTAGGAACACAAGCAATCCTCTTTTGATGATTTCCAACTTTCTCATGGCTACCTGGTACTGCTCTATGTCCTCAATCCTGAAAATAAGTACAGTTAGTACACAAAGCATTTTTTCATACTTTAAAAAAATCTGTTCACGAAAATCACCAACAATTTTTCCGACTGGCACTCTAGCTAAGTAAAAAGATACTTCATGACCCGCAAGCTAGGCCTAATAGGCCTGCCGGAGTGTAGCCAAAAGCCTCAATATCATTCCTTAGACTACACACCAGAATTAATTTGTGAGTCACATAGTATCTTCTATAGAGTGCGAGTTAAAAAAATGGTGATTTTCACTTCTTTTTTTTTAAAGTATGAAAAAAATGCAGTGCCCTTGTTTTTGGGATTAAGGACATAGAGCAATACCAGGTAGTCACAAGAAAGTTCGAAATAATCATCAAATAAGGATTGCTTGTATTCCTACAGCATTGACCCCGCACATGCATATTGTGGTAAGGAAGCTAGCAGATGACAAAGGACTGAGGGGGTACAGTGTTTGCTGAAAAATTAAAAAATTTCAAACCTACCAAATTTGTTCAAAATCACATGAGTTTTGAGTCAGAGGCTAGTCTTACACAAAAAGTGGTTTTTATCTCTGTGGATGCCTTAGTACATGCGGTATGAATATAAGAGTCACATAGAAAAACAGAAGGAAAAGTGTGATTTTTTAATACAGGTGTGCGGCCTGTATATTCAGGGTCTGTTTTACAAGCACCTATTTTGGACATCTGCTGGCTTAGTTTTGGAGCCATTATAATCATTGACATTGCTGTTTGTCAGCTGCTTTATTTTTAATGAAAACCTCTCTAGGACTGTTTACCATAGCAACAATGTGGGTAAGAGAAGTGAGAGCCAATCTTCAGCATACCTGGCACCTCAGAATGATGTATATCAGTTATTGAAACGTTGCTCTGTATCATGTGGATATATTTTAGTAAGCTTTTGGCATTGAGAAATACTTTCAGTAATCAGTTTTTCGTGTGTGTTGAGTCGGCATGATGTCAACATAGGGGTATACATTCCCTTGTGTGCCTCATCAGCATGCATATTTTAGTTTTTCATCAGTTTTGAGCCCAGACACCTTTACTGAGATAAAAAGAGTAGAATAAAACTGCAGGAAAAGGGGAGAGGGGGCAGTGTTTATGTCTCTAAGTGAAACTGTTAAAAGATCATTTGGAAAAAACAATGACAAGCCTGAAAGAGGCATGTTTTAAAGTTATATTAACAATAATAATAATAATAATGTATGGAATTTATATAGCGCTGAATCTTGTAAAGCAACAAATCAAAGTGCTCAGATAACTTAAAAAAAATATATATCAAGGATAATGGAATAAGCAATAATGTGCTTTTTAAAAACATTTTTTACATCCAGTCCCCGTGTGTATGCGGTTTTATTGAGTAATATCAACTGCTTACATTTCTTTTCATTTTTTTTTGGCTTTGTTTTCATGTGGTTTTGCTGATGGTTTTTCCTTCACCAACATGATTCCTCCACTGCCTGCCTGCTCATTCTGCACAGAATGATGAAGAAGTATTGCCAATTGTGGCAAAGAGAAATCAGGCGAGATCCCAAACTCAGCAGGCAGGGGGTGAGGGTGGAGGGTGGAAAGAAGGGGGAGAGAAGGAGGAACATAAAGAGTGTGTCTGTAGGGTGAGTGTAGTTCACAAAACAATGCAGGTTATACCTGTACTTGATCTTTGTATCACCATATGTATAATTGCACACATGCAGGGGGGGGATGCAGTCTGGATGGGAGTAGGCCCCTGGATGATTAATGGCTGGACATATAAATATTGATATCTATAGGTAAATAACAAACTATGCTGTGTGCATTGTTTTGAGACATATTTGATAGCCAACTTATGTTTCATGCCCACCTCCTCCTTATGCAGTCAAGAAGCTTTTCATACAGTCAGAAGAAGAAAAATCTGAGCCAAGAGGCACCAATGGCTAGGTGTTCACTACTGTTCAGCCTTTCATGAACACTTTGAATCCTCTTTTCTTATTAAAAATGAAAAGACCATTACCTACATCTGTAAATTGCACCTACTTTCAAAGAGAGTGGACTTACACATGCAAAGAACAGTTTTTTCACTGTTGTTAGCACATTTTCAAAAGGGATAATACTAGGAGAAAAATAAAAATTCAGTTATGAAATAGTTTTGAGACACTGTAGACATTGACCTTCGGATTGCATTGCCTTATTTCATGCCAGAGCTGTGGAAGAGGAGTGCTTGTATCACTATAGAATCAGTCTGTTGGCCTGTCACCAAAGGAGAGAAATTCAAATGGGGTTGATATTAAAATCATAAAATGGCCTCCTTTTCCATTATGAAGTAAAATAGTAGACTTTTTATTTACATATTAAATGGGTTTTAAAGTGTTTGGAGTTAGAAATACCTGACAATTTAAACAAGATTGGAGTGCATTTGTGCCCATGGTAGTGTACCAAAGATGCTGCAACAAGTAAAAATTGTGTTTTGGGGGGCAAGATAAAAAAAATTTAAAAAACCAACAAAAACTGCCTCTTATTCTGCCAGCTTTTGCAATACAATTTCTGTTGCCCATTATATAGGGCTAGATTGCTGTACAAAACTATGTCTGTATGTTTACATTTACTTTGTACATTTGTGATCCAAAGTAGTAGGCTGCCATTTGTTAAAGTAGCTCTGAATACAGGCCTGGGCAGCACAGGTGTGTATCAAACAGCCATAGCTCAGGTGCTACTGGCTTGAGAACATTGTGGTTAGTGTGTGTACTCATAATTGCCTATAGAAGTAACATCAAGAGAAATATTTCCATGTAAAAACTTTTCAGTCTGTAGACAGGCTATACACTGGTGTTAATTTCTGGGTCACGTAGTATCTTCTATAGAGTGGAGTCTAAAAAAATGGTGATTTTCACAGATTTTTTTAAAGTTTGTAAAAATGCACTGTGCACTTTTTTTGGGATTGAGGACATAGACTATATATAGAGAGAGCAATACCAGGTTTGTTTGCTGAAAAATCAAAAAAATATCAAACCTACCAAATTTGTTCAAAATCAAATGAGTTTTGAGTCAGAGGCTAGTCTTTCACAAAAAGTGGTTTTTATTTCTGTGGATGCCTTAGTATGGGCGGTATGAATATATAAATATCATAGATATATATAAACTGTTCTGCTCTATCTAGCCTAGCCTGTGAGTGGGAATAGGCCGCACACACCCATATTAAAAAAATCACTTTTTCCTTCTGTTTTTCTATGTTGACTCTTTATATATATATATATATATCTTTATAAAATATATATATCTATATCTATGAGTGATTTTTTAATACCGGTGTCCAGCCTTAGGCCTATTCCCACCACAGGCTAGGCCTAGGCTAGAACAGTTTTGAGGGGGAGATTGGCGGGAGATGGGCGCAAGGCAGAATAATGGACCAACAATAGGCCTACTGCAAAATGGGCACGGAAAACATTTGCAGCATCATTTTGACACATAGCAAAAATAAGAAGCTGATGGTAAACAGCTCCGGTGATTCCTCATTCCCCTGGGAGTTACGAAAAAAAACCCCAATGGAGATTGAAGTTCAAGTTGTAGAGTACTTCTTGACGTTCAAATCTTGCCACCAAGATGGCGGATTCCGGACACGTGATTGCAGCAGCCAATCACAAGCCGGACAAAGTGCTCTCCTTAGCTTCATGTCCAATGGAGCAGAGTATACCATTACACAAAGATCGGCTAAGTTACTATTAACAGTTAAAAAAAAAAAGGTTTTAATGCTACGACACTACTAAGTGAATCCATCATGACAAACATGCAACATAGATCTTACGATTAAATATGGTTTGTGTTAACTAAAAAAATAATAACATAACTTAATGTTATTGTATGATTAAGTACTCCTAAGCCTACCTTATCGTTGAATGCACGTGTTCGAAAAGACACGATGCTCATTGGGCCTAGATGAGGGGGCCTAGGCCTAGCGCAGGGGAGGTCATTCTTATGGCAATAGGCCTAAATGTAGGCTACACATAAGGGTTTAGCAAAAGGGAGTTTTCCTTCTATTTTCATATTTAACTCTTGCATTCGTACCGCACCTAAGGCATCCACAGAAATGAAAATTACTTTTTGTGAAAGACTAGCCCTTGACTCAAACCTCAGGGCAAATTGAACAAATTTGGTAGGTTTGAACTTTAAATTTTTCAACAAACACTGCTAGCTGCCTGACCACAATATGCTTGCACGGGGTCAACACTGTAGGAACAAAAGCAATCCTCATTTGATGATGATAGTTTCCCACTTTTTCCCACTACCTGGCGTTAATCTATGGCCTCAACCCCCCCAAACAAGTTCAGAATCATACTTTAAAAAAATCTGTGAAAACCACCAAACATTTTTGTTTTGCACCGTAGGATATACAAAATACTGCGTGACCCGGAACCTAACCCTTATGTGTAACCAAACCTACACATCACATTAGGCTAGGCCTAGCTGTTGGAAACAAGATATTACCCTTAGACGTTTCATTCTTTACTCCGATCTGCTTATCCTGAAATGAAGGGTGTTTTTTGTAGGGTAAAATGTGACATGTGTAGCAGGCAAGTATAAAGAAAACTCACAGCCTGAACATTTGATTGGAGTCAACCGTTTTAGAAGCAGACGATTCCGTGATGGAAAGAGATCCTCCAGGCCCTGGGAGAGGAACCAGTAGACGAGGTTAGCCTAGTTCAATTTCAAATTAAAACACAAAAACTTAATTATCTTAGAGACAGAGAAATCCTGGCGGGTTACAAGCCATACATAAAACAGTAAACATGTATACATAATACCACGGAAAAATACCACCACACAGTATCTGAACTATAACATGTAGGCCTATACATACACCCATCACAATATAAAAAGCACCCACAAATCAGCAATATCCCAGCCGCTGAGCCAAACCCACCGAAGTAAAATCACTAACACTCATGTGCTTACCGGTAAACCCATGCATTCACACACTTATGTCATTATTTTAATTTGTATTTTTTTATATCTAGGATAATGCAATAGGCACTTATGCTTTTTTTTTTTACATCTAGTCCCTGTGTATGTGGTTTTGTAAATTTTGTCATCTGTTCCCACCAGCACACAATGGCCTACGCTTTCCAAAAGCGAAATAGGATTTAAATGTGTGCAAGATGTTCTGCATTTGTTCAGTTCAGATTTATTGTCATGTACTTATTAAGCACTGGCTTTCCCCCAGCCAAGTTAAGCAGCATGGAGCATGGTTACCAGTTGGATGGGTGACTGTTTACATGCCTTGGCTTCAGTACAGTTTCCCCAGTCCACCCAGCTGTAAATGGGTACCTGCCCTCTTTAGGGTCAGGGAAGGTAAAGCAGCGAGGGAGAGGAGATGGGCCCCGCCCTCAATATGCTGGTCCTAGAGAAGTGAGGTCTCTGACACCTCGCTCCCCTACGACCTTATAGGTTATGGGACTTCTTTACCTTTACCTTACTTATTAAGCTGCAGAATTGAGGTGGGAATAAAACTTATTTTTATATGGCAGGGTTAGACTCTGACTTGGATACTCTGTAGCACTTGTGGGAAGGTACTCTGTAGCCCTTTTGAAAGGCAGGACTATGGAATATTTTGCTAGCACATGAGTACCATCACTTACATACAACATAGTTGCAATCTCTGAATCTGTTTTGCTCTGTCTCTCACACAACATTAATGATACAAGTCATTCAGTTTCATTTGCTTATAGCCCACAATTTTGCCACATCTGCAGATGTGGTTACAATTTTGTTCATTACATTTTTGTTTTTCACTTTTTTGACAGGCCCAACAAACTAAGAAGGAAAGAGATTCAATAAGGCATCAGTAGAAATTCTGTAAAACTTTAACATTCACTTTAAGACTCCTGAGGTGTTTTTTTAAGGACAAAGATGTGAGAATGGCATATAATATATATATAATATATATATATATTATATATATATATATATATATATATATATATATATATATATATATATATATATATATATATATATATATATAATTTATATTTGAACTCCGGTCAGCAGATAATGACCACAATGTGCACCACTCCCACTAGGCTAACCCACGCTACTCAGTATCTCATTCTCATTCCTGTGTTTGTGATTGTAAAGCCAACTAATAAATATGTTATGTTGGACCAAGTTTTTCACCATAACTCATAATCACATTGGTCTGTCTTTGTAAAACCAGAGAATTTACTCTTTGTTTTTATTCTTTGCTTAACTCAGTGACTTACTGTGTTAGTGTTACTTTTTGTCAGACTGTATTTGTTTTTCCTTTTCAGTGTCTTGATAACTTTTGTATTAATTGTTATTGTCACAATGTCAGTGTTTGATAGTTTTGTAAGCATGTGTGTTGAAAGCAAAAAATGTTAAAACTGAAAAAAACGCCTTTAGTTTACATTCTTCTGTAGTCAGTACTAGGAAATAAATTTCATCGTTATGAATCGTAAACTCCTGGATATAATGGATGCCTCTGCATTGTACAGATGACAGTCACACAATGGATGTGGTGGTCAGATTTCCATGGCGCAAAGATCTGAGTCATGAGGTGGGTCCATCAGGTCCTGATACACAAAGTAAACCAGGGGAATTTATTGTTCAGTCACTCTTTTTGGAATACTGCCGCACATGTGAGAGGAAAATCGAGCAAGTCCTCGCTGAACCCTTGGTAAGTATGTGCCATGTTAACACCTATGTTGGCTGTAGACTGTAGCTTTATTAAAAGATTTCTGTACATGAAAAAAAGTAGAAAAAAATGTGTGTGTGTGCACGTGCGTGCTCTCTCATAATTGAGAGAAAGTAGGTCAACAAGATTTTTTTCTCCATAAATGCATTTGGGTGAATTTTATATTATTTTTTATGATAAAATGCATTCACTGATTGAAGTGATTCAGTTTTGTCCAAGACTAATACCGTTGAACCTGAAGTACAGGCAATCTTATTTTGAAAATTGTGTGCTTGTTTGTATGCATTATGCAGGGACATGTACTTCAGTCACATTGATATTATGCATACAGGTATATAAAATTTGAAGTGCTATAATGAAGCTGTTCAGCATTTATACAGTCAGTCACTTAGAGAGCAGAAACAGATATTATATATATAATATTTATATAGTTGTGATTTTTATCTAATTATTTTTCAGGAAAGGCCACTCACCAAGTCACTGCAGAGAGGAGAGGATGCGCAGTTTGATCAGGTTTGCTGATTTTTTCCTGTCTTTTCCTCTTTTCTCTGCATTTGGTTTTTTTTTTTTTTTTAGGTCTGAAGGGAGTGTTATACTACTTATGGGGATAACACATCACCAGAATGGAGGGATTGAAATAATTAATATTGATAAAATTAAAGTAAACAGTTTCAATCTTTCACCAAACAGATGTGCAGAGAAAGATCTGAAACACCAGTGTCTTTTGATCAATTGTTTTTCTCAGAGGGGACAGATAAAAAACAAGGGCAGACAACCGTTTTTTGGTGTGTTTTTTTAATCCGCTCTTACTGGCTCTCAATTACCTACTTCTTTGAAAGGCGTGATGGGTTTTAATGTGTACAACTTCAAGTGCATTTGCATATGGAATCTCAGTATGTAGTCTCGTCTGAAGGACTTTGGGGTAATGGAGTCAGTATAGAATTTAGCCCCAGGGGAAAATATTCCTTGAGGGGGTGCCTTGATGGCGACTCAAAGCCAGGCCCTCAGATCATAAACTCTAACCATTAGGCTATCCCTCCCCCGTCCCCCCATGGAAGCATGAATGTTTTACGTTTTCAATCTCTTGCAGATTTTGAATTCCCTGGGCTGTGTGGCAGAGCACAGCTTGCCATCCATTCTTCGCACATTGTTCATTTGGCATGAGCGGCAGACACGCTGCAGCCATGAGGATAGCCCTCTGCTGGACACCCGACAGCGTCACCGCAGCAAAGGGTTTGTTTGACTTTTCTTTAGTTGAGCTATTAGAGACACTTGTTTCTGTATACTTTGACCACCTTAGATTGATATGTTTTGTGTTATCTCAATATGTTTTTTTCAAAGACTGCCATATGGTTTATTTCAGAGCTGATTTTCCACTATAAACTGATTAAAATGGATCTTTTATAAACTAGTATAGAATGCACAATGCATTAAATTACGTAGGACCACGGCCGGGAAAGTGTAGCGGAAAGTGGCAAAATTGACCAACTTTACACCCCAATTTCTCCATACAAATCTTAAGAAAACCTTTAAAAGTGTACCAATAAAATGTTCAGTGCATCAACTCGATGTCTATAATATTATTTTGCAAGAATGATGACTGGATAAGTGCGAGCGATGCGTTAAATATCAGTCATAAACTGAAAAATCGCCGCTGCCGGAGCCTCACTCGCTAAAAACGCAACTCAGTGAATTTTCGTGCTCCATCTTCTATTGTGATCGGGGAGCTTTCAACAACACAAACCTATTCATAGTGCATACCATTGGAAAGAAGGAACTTCCCGCTAACTGAATATACGATGGGATTTTTTGTGATTTTTTTTTTCAAAGATATAGTATTATGCGTTTAAAAATTACCTACATTTTGTGAAGTTGTAGAAATTTCTGTATTAATTGTTGGAAAAATCGCAAAGCACCAATAGAAAGCTCATTATTTCAAGAACAAATACCTCATTTCAGTTTATCACTTAGTTCCGTGGATGACATCCCAGTACCCCCTTTTTATTTCTAAACAAAATGGCGGCCTCCGCAAGTCAACGGACCAACTCTTCGACTTGCGAGCATTGACAGATTTTCGATGTGTACAGCGCAATACACTCACATTTAAAGAAGTAAATGCTGTGTTTTTACTTTGTACGTAATTGATATTGAATCTCAATTTTAGAATTAAAAGGTTTCGTCGTTTATCACAAGTTTAACCTGGACTGGAACCACATTGAACGAAGAACTAGGTCTTCGAGGGATGCTCTCATAATTCATGAACTCTTGTGAAAATTATCCATTAGCAGTAGCAGTTTGCCTCTGCATGACTTTTAGCCTCTAGAAAAAAAAATATAGCATCTGAGTAAAAAGTACAAACTAGAATATAGATCTTAGACACTTTCAGGCATTCTTGTAGTTTTGACAGGAGGGTAAAGTACCCCTTTCAGCTCAAATCGCGAGCTATTTTTAGAATTGTTCTCTGATTTTGATGTAAAATTCCATTTGTTTCCTTTGACTTATTTTCCTATCTTTTAAAATATTTGTTTCTTCAAAGTAACATAAAACAATATGAAACTAGTTTCAGCAATGTCAGATTCACAATGAGCATGAGGGACATGTCCAAATAGTGCTTTATATAACGAAATGGCATTTTCGTCGGGTCTTAAAATGTTTAAAGTGATATATTTCAAAAACCGTTAAAGATAATGATTGAAATTTTGCATGCTTCTTCATCTTATTATTATTTTTCATTTGAAATAACAAACATCAAATTCTATGATGTTTGAAAAAATGAGTGGTCCTACCTAGTTAAACTGAAGGCTGTACATTATTAACTATTGATTTGAAGAGATGGTTAAAAAAGAAAAAAGAAGAAGAAGAAGCAAACTTATTGACATATTTTGTCTAGATGGCTTTAACCTCTTCACTGCCCAGTGCAAGTGCACCCTATATGCCGGGGAATAAAATTCTTCTGTACCACTGCAATGTTCATATCCCTCTTACTCAGAAACTACTACATGAATATTCCTGATAGTCTACCCAATGACAGTATATATATCTTAGATTACTTCGAGGCAAGCTCAAATTAGTTAGCATGATATTTTACTGCGAAAATATATATAAAATGTAAAAATTGACCATAAATACGATTTCTTCATCACCACTGTCATTCTGAGTACCCCCAATCTCAATAACGTCAAACATAAGTCTAGGCCAAATCTCATTCTTTTTTTTTTTAATGCACGATCAGCTGAATCATACACGATGGTTTTCATCACTGTTAGGTAAATCTACAGCTTTATTTGCCACTTTTCAAGCTGTGTAAAGTTATTGACGCCTTCAACAAGAAGTTTCCGCAATTTTGAACACGAACTTCCCAAGCAGTCATGCATAAAAACACAAAATACGAGCGAAAAAACGATCGTTTCTGCCATGGTTTTTGCAGCTGGATGTTGCCAAGCAACAGGAGAGTGACCTTCTTTAATTTTGGAGTTGTTTCCCTTTAACTGTAGTCAAGGAAGCAAGCTTGTTTACTTCAGTTCGACACCCCGGAAATTTTACGGGTTGTTGGCGTATAGGGTGATCGTTTAGCCCCGGAAAATTTCCGGGGTAAGGCAGTCTAGTGGTTAAACAAGCTGTAACAATTTTTTTACTCTGTTTAAGGCCACTGAGCTCTAATGCATTGGTAACCATTGTTCTTTCTGTCTTTTTTTTCTTTTTTCTTTTTTTGGTTTTGTTTGCCATCCAGGGGACGGGATAGCTCAGTGGTCAGAGCACTCGCTTTCCCCCAGCCAAGTTAAGCAGCGTCGAGCGTGGTTACCAGTTGGATGGGTGACCGTTTGCGCGCCTTGGCTTCAGTACAGTTCCCCCAGTTCACCCAGCTGTAAATGGGTACCTGCCCTCTTTAGGGTCAGGGAAGGTAAAGCAGCGAGGGAGAGGAGATGGGCGCCGCCCTCAATATGCTGGCCCTAGAGAAGTGAGGTCTCTGACGCCTCGCTCCCCTACGACCTTATAGGTTATGGGACTCCTTTACCTTTACCTCCTTTTTGCCATCCAGTTTAGGTGAGAGCATACTTGCCTTTCATTCTACATATTGTGTGACTAAACAAGAACTGAAAGGTTAATGTACACCTATGCCTAATGTGATATGTGAGAAAGTTGAACTTGTGTAAGAGTAAACATTTGCGCATTTATGCATAGATGTATTTAAAAACAACAACTTTCTTTGATTATAATTATTGTAAGAACATTGTAGGAATATTTATGATTTTATTCTCTTTAGTTTCGTAAAATAAGTACTTGTCTGTTTACAGGAGCAAAGATGTCCTTAGCGAGAGGAGGGATGTAAGTATTTTCTTTAGTATGATCTTAATATGTAATTATCACATATTTATTATCCAGTTTTAGCTTTTAACTGTCATTGTTTTCAGGGATATTACCTTATTTTGGGGGTCTGTAAAATACATTTGTATATAAGGTGGACCAGATTTTCTTTTTTTGGGGGGAAAGGAAGATCTCACTATTGTCAGATAGTTTATAAGACTTGAGTAAATAGCAGTGGCTGTCTGTAGATCAAGAACCCTGGAGTGATAACTGCACTGTCCTTGTGACAAAGGCTGGTCATTTTGTCAGCCAAACATTCCAAGAATATAAAACCACCAAAACAGTGTTTTGGGGGATCAAGGGGGCCTTGAACACCTTTATAAAAAAAAAAAGTATTCCCACAGTGCACTGATTTTACTCTTGATGTAAAAGCAAATTTACGTGGAGAAGCAGGCTACTAGAGACACCCCCCTCCCCCCCCTCTCCTTCTGTCTCCCAAGAAAAGCTGGTTTGTTGCACAGACATGTATGCATAGATTTGCTAATTCATCATACCATGCAGATGATCTTAGAGAAAGGGGCATAAATAAGGAGGAAGCTCAAAACAGAGAGAGATGGAGAAGGCTCATCAATGTCAAACCTCCCCTGGGAGAAACATGACAAAAAAGGAAGAAGAAGAAGTAGATGCCAATAACTTTTCCTTCATTTTTATCCTTAAACATTTAAACTTGTATATTACTATCCACTGCACAAATTTGGTAAATCGCTAAACTATTGAGATGTAATTGCTGCAAGAGAAAGAGTCATGGAAAAATGATACAGTTTTTTTTTAGCCTAGGAATTTTTGTATGTGGTTAATCATGTCACCCTCTGGTGCAAAGATTTTTGTAAAAATTTTGTTTAACACACAGTTTTGCTTTCCTGTGCTCAGCTTTCTTTGCTTCATACTTACAAGTTGGTGGCTGAATCTAAAAAGATAACCTGTATAGATTTTTTAATATATTACCCATTTTGCCTTAATTTCAATGTCCTGTGTTTATTTATTTATTTATTTATGCCACTTTAAGTCATGGCAGATTTCTCTGCATGAAAGTCGGGCTGCTCTCCCTCGGGGGAGTGCATCGCCACAAGAGCAGTGCCACCCTTTTTTTTTTCTTTTCCTGTCAGCAACTGTTTTTTTTTCTTTTTTCTGTATCAGAGTGGCTTTTTTCTACAGAATTTTGCCAGGGACAACTCTCTTGTTGCCATGGGTTCTTTTACGTTCACTAAATAATTATGTGTAACACATGGGACCTCGGTTTATTGTCTCATATGAAAGTCTAGCACCCAGACCACCATCACTCATGGTCTAATGGATGGGGGGAAAATTTCAGGGCCAAATGGGGATCGAATCACCACTTATTTTGGACCCAGGCTTTTCGCTTTCTAGGCAGGCGCATTACCTCTAGACCACCAATCCACCGATTCAGCTTGTGGAATCTGGTTTATCCAATGTGTCTTTCTTTTGCAGCTTGCTGTGGAGTTTGTCTACTGTTTGGTGCTCGTGGAAATCTTGAACAAGGTATTTCTTCTTTCTTTTTGTTGTTGTTGTGATGAATCATTTTCACAATGGAAAGTTGTAAATGATGTTGAGCACTTGTTTTCTTCCACTCCTATACACTATACCAGATTTAAAATCTGAAAACTCATTTCATCTTGGGGAGAATATTTAAATTTTTACAGCAGAACTTGTAGCTATACTGATGGCACTTAATTTTTTAATTGATTTTCCAAGAGCTTTTTTTCAAATACTTTTTTGTGTTGATTCAAAATCAGTAATTCAAGCCATCAGCTCTATGCAAACAAAAGTTAGATCTGAACTTGTAATAGAGATTTGTCATTTAATTCATCCCCTCACCTTA
Organism: Rapana venosa; assembly: GCA_028751875.1. Lineage (NCBI taxonomy): Eukaryota > Metazoa > Mollusca > Gastropoda > Neogastropoda > Muricidae > Rapana > Rapana venosa. Next base: position 41,013,388 of record CM054144.1, read on the forward strand.
AAAGGCACAGATATAACTTTTTGTTGGATTCCATCTCACTGTTGTGTATGTGACAATGAAAAGGTTGACCTTTTAGTAAAAAAAAGGGGCCAAGCAATTAACAGACGTGGCAAAATTAAAACTCCATTTGTCACTACACGAATGTTATCAAATCGTGCAAAAAGCACAGAAAAAGTTATTCCAGTGTGAAAAAAAGAGACTTGGTTATCTAAATGTATATGAAGAGATGGTACAATTTGAGCGTTTTGTTAAAATATATGAAGCTGATTTTTGTCATGTTAAAAAAATTGTTTCTCTGGCTTGTAGATGGGAATTGAACTGTTTTAAGACAAAATATGTTCAACATGTTTCATGCATATGTGGCCATAGTATAACTTTTGATCATATATTGATATGCAGTATGCTGAAAAGTTACATACCTGTTCCTACCTCAGCATCATCAGCTTCATTAAGTGATCTTTTACTGGAGTATATTTTTTTCATATAATTATTGCATTGTCCAATTGGTTCATTGTTATGATTATTATGGACTTTAAAGACATTATCCTTCTACAGTTTAGATTTTATCTCATTGGTTACGGTTACAAATAGTAGTATTGTTCATTTGTTAGATTCTGTTAGAAATTGGGATTTTTATTATTCTGTACTCAAGAATTATTTGTATTTACATTTTCTTACAGTTCTGTGTAGATTTAATTAATACATTAATCCCCTACCTCACTCCCAGAATTCCTCCCCCCTCCCCTTCACTTTTCCCCCTTAAAAAAAGGAAAAAAGGAAAAAAGGAAAAGAGGAAAAAGGGGTGAAAGGGTGGCGCAGCGCTAAGTGGCGACGCGTTCTCCCGCTCTCCCCGGGGAGAGCGGCCCAAGTTTCACGGGGGGAGGTCTGCCATGGCTTAAAGTGGCGTGAAATAAAATCTGAGCGCTTTGATTTGTTGCTTTACAAGATTCAGCGCTATATAAATTCCATACATTATTATTATTATTATTATTAATGTGTCTAATATCACATTTTGTGAAGAGACATAAAATGAAATCAAACTCCTGTTTTCTCAGTTATATATAAACATTTTTTTTTTCATTTTGCTTTATAGCTTTGTATTTTGTTTCACTTTAATTCATTTTATATAATCCTGTTTTGTTATCTTTTATTTTACTCTAGTGTGTTGTGTTTTAGTATGTTTTATTCTATGTGTGATTGTTATGTTATCAATTAGTTAAATCAATTTTAGTCACTTGTTTCCCTTGAAATCTGATCTCTGGTGATCAGTGGATATTTGAAATATTTTGCACAGATATTCAATATATATATATATATATATATATATATATATATATATATATATATATATATATATATGTGTGTGTGTGTGTGTGTGTTTATATTGGATATGCTACACATGAGCTTTGATCCATAAATGCAGGAATAACTTATTTTGACAAGCAGACTTTCTAAATCTTTTCCTTTTGGTTCTTTCATCATCTTAAAAAATAAGTTCTAAAATCTGCCATTTTTGTTTCAGCTTTCCTATCACCCAGGCCACGATGACCTGGTCCAACACATAATTGATCAGGCATTCAAACACTTCAAGTACCGTGATGGGTAACTTTAAGTTACATTTGTCATTCAGTCAGCAGTTGATTTTGCTGTGTGTGTGTGTGTGTATGTATGTGTGTTATTAAAGCAAAGAAAGTTTATTGTGCTGAAAATTGTGAAAACACTGTATTCTGAACATTTCTGTTCAAAGATTTCAGGGGGGAAGGGGGGGGGGTATTTATTTATTTATTTATTTATTTATACCACTTTAAGTCACGAGATTTCTCTGCGTGAAATTCGGGCTGCTCTCCCCGGGGAGAGCACGTCGCCACAAGAGCAGCGCCACCCCTTTTTTTTTTTTTTTTTTTTTTTTTTTTGGTCTGCAACTGTATTTCTTTTCCCTATCAGAGTGGCTTTTTTCTAAGAATTTTGCCATGGACAACTCTCTTGTTGCCGTGGGTTCTTTTTCGTGCGCTGCATAATTTTCTGTAACACACGGGACCTCGGTTTATCGTCTCATCCGAAAGACTAGCGCCCAGACCACCACTCATGGTCTAATGGATGGGGGAAAAGTTTCGGGCCCAGACGGGATACGAACCCGGACTTTTCGCTTTCTAGACAGGCGCGTTGCCTCTAGACCACCAATCCACTGGGTAGAAGATGGGGTGCAGATGGAGATTTTTAATACATATATATACTACTCTTGCACAGTACTGGATTTTTTGTTACTGCTTCTTTGCCAGTTAGGAAGCCATAAAATGTTTATATGATGGGATCCAGCCTCAAACCTTTGGTGCTTTGCCATTTCAGAAGCTAGTAAAATAACAGAAATTTTTGTGTGTGGTAAGATCGGCTTCAGGTTTGTGTTAAAGAAAGCTGAGGGGAGTATACAGATGATCCTGGTTTTTTTCTTATGTCCAGTACGCTTGAACTTTTACTGAACAGGAATTTAAGAGTACTCAGCCTATTCTTTCTTGTCAGGCACATATTTAAATAATTACTTCACTATTTCAAATCCAGGCCTTGTTACTGTGATTGAACGAATTGTTGACCATTTGCTGCTGTTTTATTTTAGCAGAGTGTAGCTGGCCAGCATCTTGATCTTAAAGCATTAATATTCTTCAGAGTTGTGTTCATGTTTGAACAACTCCTTGCAATGTAGGAATATCATGTTGGAGAATTAAGAGGAGGAATATGTTTGGAAATGAGATGGGATGGCTGGGTGTGTTTTGCAGGCTGCAGACCAACCCTAACGCAGCCAACATCAATGTGATTGCTGACCTCTATGCTGAAGTCATCGGCGTCTTGGCCGCATCCAGGTGATTCGTCTTGTGCACTGTTACTTTCCTGTTTCACTTTGTACCTGTCTTACTGTACATTTTTGTCCGTCTGAGTATTCATTTGTGTTGCTGTCTTTGCTTACAACAGACATACCCTGTAAATGTTGTGGTTTTGGACAGTTTGTGTGTGTGCACATGCATGTGTGTGCGTTTAAAACAATTTTTATTGATTTATTTGTTCTTTTATTTCAAGGATAATGGAATAAGCACTCCTGTACTTTTTTACATCTAGTCCCCATGTGTATGCAGTTTTTAAAAAAATGTGTTATCCATTCCCACGGGTTCACAATGGCCTACTCTTCCAAAAAGCAGAAGTGTGTGTGTGTGCACGTGCGTGCATGCGTGTGTGTGCCCAAATGCATGCATGCATGCGTGTGTGTGTCTGTGTGTGCATGCGCATGTGCTAGTCAGTCTGTGTCTGTACATGAAAAGAATAGATGAAAAGTTACTAGATAAGGTTAATAGTATAGAACTGACAGTCTCATTTGTAGGTAGGACAGACTTAAAACAAAAACTCCTTCGCTGTGTTTGTGGCAGATTTCCAGCCGTGCGAAAGAAGTTCAATGGAGAACTGAGGGAGCTCAAGCTGCGTGATCAGACCCCCTACACTGCACAGAGTATCATCAGTCTCCTGATGGGGCTGAAGTTCTTCAGAGTTAAGGTATGGTCGGTCAGACTGTGGATGGTGTCACAACATTGTCCCTCAGTTAGGTGTTAATCAGAGCTGGGGGGTTTTGTCACTGCTAGTTGAGTATGGATTTTTTTTTCTTTCTATATTTTTTTTATTTCTTAGAATTGAATATTTTACAAGTTGCAAAAGCAAACTTTTATAAAACCTTTAAAATCTGAATGTAGCATTGAGGAGCTTTTATCAGTATTAACTTATTTTCAGTATTTAAAAAACAACAAAAAGAACCCCAGCACAAACACTCAAGCTTTTGAAGCACAGGTGAAGTTACATATTGAACATTCCATACATGCTGTTGAAGGATTGTCCTGTACAGGCATGAGAGTGTTTGTTGCCTGAGACTAGTCAGCCATCATAGTAATCATCATCAGCATCACTGTCATTTCTGTCATCATCATCATCACCATGACCATCATCATTATCATCACATTGTTACCATCATTGTGGATCGGTGGTCTAGAGGTAATGCGCCTGTCTAGAAAGCGAAAAGTCCGGGTCTGAAGTGTGCGGCGGTTCGTACCCCGTTTGGACCGGAAATTTTTCCCCCATCCATTAGACCATGAGTGGTGGTCTGGGCGCTAGTCTTTCGGATGAGACGATAAACCGAGGTCCCGTGTGTTACACGTAATTATTTAGCGCACGTAAAAAAAACCACGGCAACAAGAGAGTTGTCCCTGGCAAAATTCTTAGAAAAAAGCCACTCTGATAGGGAAACAAATACAGCTGCAGAAAAAAAAAAGAAAAAAAAAGGGTAAAAGGGTGGCGCAGCGCTAAGTGGCGACGCGTTCTCCCGCTCTCCCCGGGGAGAGCAGCCCGAATTTCACGGAGAGAAATCTGCCGTGACTTAAAGTGGTATGAAATAAAATCTGAGCGCTTTGATTTGTTGCTTTACAAGATTCAGCGCTATATAAATTCCATACATTATTATTATTATTATTATTATTGTCATCACCTTCATCATCATCACCACGACTGTTAGCATTATCACCACCACAAGCACCACCCTTACCACTCACACCACTCATCATCATCCCAGCAGGACTCTTCATTCTCAATGCATATGTGACAGGGCATTAGGTATACAGTAAGGAAAGTGCAGTGTTTGGTGGAAATGTACCACCAACTGTTAGGCTGCCTTGGTGCTCCTGCCGTCTTTTACTGTCAGGTAGCAGCAAGAAGCGAAGAAAGGTGATATATTTCAGTGACTAGCTTTCTTGTTTTACTTGATGATGAAGTGGATTGTAATCTGCATAAAACTAGACGGTTGATAGCCACAGATGATCAGTTTAGGACAGTAGCAGGTATTGAATTCTGTCTTCTATTATAGTGTACCTCTTCTTCAGCACACAGAGGTTTCTACTTCTTGTGAATGCATACAGTCTGAGCATTTGAATTCATAACCAATTTATCATCATATCTTTCAGGTTTGATTTTTGCATACATGTATGTGAAATAGCCAAACACTATCTCAAAAAGTGTTTTTTGATCAAGCTGTTGGATTCACGGTTATGTAGAGAAGCTGAATCAGCGAATGGAGAATGTGGTTTTTTTCTCTTCCAGATGCACCCAATTGAAGAATTTGAAGGGTGCGTTCACTTCCTGTTAGAACTAGGGCACTACTTCCTGGAGGTCAAAGATCGAGACATTAAGCATGCCCTTGCTGGTCTCTTTGTGGAAATTCTTCTGCCGGTGGCTGCTGTGAGTATGGGTGTCTGTGTGCGTGTGTGTGTTTGTGTGTGTGGTTGTTCTTTTTTAGTCTGTTATTTTGAGGATAATGGGATAGGCACTCATGTGCTTTTTTTTTATACATCCAATCCCTGTGTACATGAGGTTTTTGTCAGTTTTGTCATCTGTTCCCACTGGCACAAATGGCCTACTCTTACAAAAGGCTGAACAGGTTTTAATGTGTGCACGAGATGCTATGTGTGAGTTTGCTCACGAGGCTTCAGTTTACAGTCTCATGCAAAGTACTTTAGGGGCAGTGGAGTCAGCAGTGATGCTCCAGGGGAAAAATCCTCTTGAACAGGCATCTTGGTGGTAGCTTGAATCTGGGCTCGGAACAGAGAGGGAGCAGGAAGGGGGGGGGCAGGCATATGTGTGTGTTTTGTGCATGCATGCATATTTGATTTGTGTGTGTGTGCACATGCATATGTATGATAATACAATTGTGTGTACAATGTGTGTGTAGTATATCATTATCACGATAAGAACTCAGATTGCATTGAGCTTTATTTAGTTCATGCATTTTTGTGGTATTGCTCCAAGAAAACCATTAATCGATGCGTTGAGTTTTCTTTTAACAGCATTTCAATTAACTTGCAACAGAGTAGAACAGCCAATATATCACTGTTTAGCAGATTTTTTGGTTGATGAAAAGAGGACAGCAGATTAGGAACAAAAGTAACATCCAAGAATTTCTTCATGGATAGTTAAAACGAAAAATTTGATTGGATTGGATTTAATGTGATTTGATAGTGGTTTTGTGAGCAGACGGTGAAGAACGAGGTGAACATCCCTGTGCTGAAGAAGCTGGTTGAGGACCTGTACACATTCACCATTGACATGACCACCAAACGCAAGCACACACTGGTTAGTTCACTTTTTAAAACCTTTTTCCCTTCCTTTTGTAATAAAAATAAGTTGTAAGGAGAAGTTTTAAGCGGTTCCCTGCGCTTGTTTTCCTCCACTTCTATTTCATGAGTAATATCATAATAAAAATGAGTGAAATTTATTTCTGCACTAAATCTCCTTTAACACTATCCCTTTGCTAAGGGAGAGAACCTGTCTTTCCCAGCGCACGTGCACTAAGCACATTATTATGCTGCGGTAACCCAGTAGTGGGTGATATGTAGGGAAGGGCTAGTAGATGGTTGGTTGCCCAATAGCGGGTTACCCAAAGGGAAAAGGTTAAGACCTGAAAGCAAAGTGCTTCCAGGTGTCATTCTCATGCTAAACACACTGCAGGTATAGCATATCCAATAATGTAAATGAACAAGTGAAATGTAATGCACAAAAGCACAAACTGGAAGGGTGAGAAAAAAAGAGTTTTCATAGAGAACAGAAGGTACACTAAGAAAAAAGATGAGTTTTTAGGCACCAATATCTGATTTTTTTTTTTAAAAAGTACATGTGATCATAATTGTTCTTGTTCAATACAGTTAAAAACCCATATTTTACCCTTAAGATCAGAAGAGGTATAAGTGTTGAGAATAGAAGGAAATGACTGAATCGGTGGTTTGATTGCTGACAGCACCTGTTCCCCCTGGTGACGTGCCTGCTGTGTGTGAGCCAGAAGCAGTTCTTCCTCAGCAACTGGCCCTACTTCCTCACCATGTGTCTCTCACAGCTCAAGAACCGCGACAACAAGATGTCCCGTGTTGCTCTCGAGTCTCTCTACAGGCTTGTCTGGTGAGTTTGGGAACTATCTGTCATTGTGTGTGTGTAGGGTTGTTGGTTTTTTTCTTTCTTTTTCATTCCTTAGTTAGAGCTCTTAGGTTCACCAAGGGGGAGGTTTTGTATATCTGACAGTTTCTACCCACCTTTAAAGTAGCTGCTTTCGGACTTCAGGGATAATGTGTGTGTGTTTATATGTTTGTTGGCTTTCTAGTTTGTTTGTTTTGATTTAAAGAAAAAAATTCTTATATTTTTGGGACTGCTCATCTTTTGTAACATGCCAGTATTGCTGTCCACTTGCCATGCATTCTGATTTCACCAACAGTCATACCAGGTTTATTTGATTATATCTTTTGGAGTCAGAGGTTTGCATAAAGCTTTCAGTGCTAGGCTGCTGTAAGGCCTGTAGGTAGAAGAGGGTCTGCACTTCTTCTGGGTCACTGTGATGCATTCATGATACCTGTTGTGATCCAAAATATGCAGGACACCACCCACTTACATTCCTACTGACAATTATTATGGCCAAGTCATGGAGCCAGATTGAATAAGATGCCCCCTCCATGAGCTTACAACCTCCACTATACTTGCATGGCAGAAGTGATGGAAAGCTGAGAGAGAGAGAGAGAGAGAGAGAGAGAGAGAGAGAGAGAGAGAGAGAGAGAGAGAGAGTGAATGACTGTGACAGTGATATCCTGTAGTGTTAGTGATGTTATAGTCTTAGGGATACATGGTGATACATGAGTTCATTTTTTTGTTTTCAATAACAAGAAAAGCTAAGCATAATGAATTCAAACTTTTTTCTCAGAAACTTGTGACACAAAACCTGTAGGTGAACATAAGATAGAAAGAAGGTAAGAAAAAAAAAAGAGAGAATTTTTCAAATCAAATTAGAAACGATTAGGTATGCACATCTAGCAAATAGATTGTGTGTGCATGTGTGTGTGTGCATGCATATATGTCCACTTGCTTGCTTGCTTTGTACAGGGTGTACATGGTGCGGATCAAGTGTGAAAGCAACACGGCCACACAGAGTCGACTTCAGAGCATCGTCAACAGCTTGTTTCCAAAGGGGTCAAAGATGGTGACTCCAAAAGATACTCCTCTCAACATCTTTGTCAAAATCATTCAGTTTATTGCTAAGGTATTAAAGCGTGTGTGTGTGTGTGCGTGTGTATGTGTGTGTGCGTGTGTGCATGCATGTACATGTGTGTCTGTGTGTTTCTGAACATATGTTTATACTTCAACAATTTTTTTCTGGCACTGTTCTTCACTGTAGCTGAGAAGACTGAATGAAGAACTTCATAGTAAAAATTACCTCAAGACAATGGAAAGTATTTTTTTCTTATTTGCATAGGAAGGAATGTTGCTGCTTTTCTTTCATTGTTTAGAGTGTACTGGTAATGCATATTTGATGCCATAATTTTATCCAGGGAGATAAGAATCAGTCCAAGGCTCCAGCATGGTTTGATTTGTATCCTTTCAAGAAATATCCTTGTGTGTGTTGGATGATTTAGGAGAGTGATTTCTAGATTGTGTTCTGATGTTTTATCTTCATGTGTGTGATTAACGGCATGTGTTTTCTAACTAAAGTTTCGTTCCCCCAGGAACGTCTGGACTTTGCAGTACGAGACATCATCTTTGACCTGTTGTGTGTTGGACGCAGCAACAAACTGTTCTTGACTCCAGAAGTAAGAATTGTTATTCATTTATATAGAATTACACAGAACGTATTAACAGTTATGACAAAAGAAAATAGATAAACAGATATCTGTCAGCCCAACTTAAATGTACAGATAAAATCATGAATGACAGGCAGATATGCATGTACATATCAGAAATAATCATGAATAACATGTACACGTGCATACACACATGTATATTCAAGTCTCCATTTATGCATATATTCTTGTGTATGCTTATGCATGTGTGTGTATGCATTCTCATAGACACTCATATACTTACATACACATAAAACTCCAAGGTCTATAGAACAAATGATGTAGTCTCTCTTTTTCACACACACACACACACACACACACACTAACACACACACTAACACTAACACACATGTCACATGTACACGCATGCACACACAAATAAATTTTATTTGTTAAGTCTTAGGTGTGGACGATACATCTTGTATTCTACACATTACTACATCTTGAACTAAGTCTTCTTCTGTTGTTAACAGGCCTTCACAAGTGATGGGAAATGGAGAAAAAATTGACATGAACTCTGAAATGTACATGTTCTCAGCTTATGATGGAGTTATCTGGAGTGTAGTCTGTGATTTGCAATTGGTACAGATAAGCGTATATTATTTATTTATTCTTTTATATCGAGGATAATGGAATAAGCACTTGTGTGCTTTTTTACATCCAATCCCCGTGTGTATGCGGTTTTGTAAATTTTGTCATCCGTTGCCACCGGCACACAATGGCCTACTTTTACGAAAAGCGGAACAGGATTTAACATGTGCGCAAGATGTTCTGCGTGCATTCGCACACGGGGCCTCAGTTTATAGTCTCATCTGAAGGACTTATACATGAGGACTAGGCTCAGTTTTCATAGATATTGTGCTAAACATAGGTATGTGTGCAAATTCTAGGCTAGAACTAGGCATGCATGTAAGTACAGGGCCAAAGCCAGACCTGTACACAAGCAATTTGGTTAAACCATGGTATGAAATTATATAAGAATTGATTAATCTCACCATCACTTTTCTTATAATCCACAGCGGATGAGCATTGGCCTGCGAGCATTTCTGGTGATTGCGGACAGTCTGGAGCAGAAGGACGGTGATCCCCCCATGCCTCAGTCCAATGCCACACTCCCTTCTGGCAGTACAGTGCGACACAAGCGCACCTTCCTGAACAAGATGCTGTCCGACTCCACAGCCAAGAACATTGGTCTGGCCCAGTACTACTCTCACATACTGAAGACATTTGACTCCATCCTGCGTGCTCTGGATCTGCAAGTTGGTCGCCCTCTGCTGATGACACGCTCAGAAAATGCCAACAAGGACGCAGATGAGATGATCACGTAAGCAGGGGTTTGTCGTTGTTGAGTGCTCGGAAGTGAAATAGTTGGTTGAAGTTGATGAAAGTGTTCTGTTTCCATTTGTAAACAAGATTGTGTGCTGTTATGATTTTAGTGTAAAATACAAGTTTTACTGTTATGTGATAGACCAAGACCAGGGGTAAAATGAAAATAGCATAACTGGTAGCATTATACACATATTGTTATGGATAATCAAAGGGATTTTTAAAGCATTTCACAGTTAGGAATATGTGTCACTATATAAACATTTTACTTTGGAGAGATGAGTGTATCTATTTTCACTGTACCAGAACTCAGGAGTACTCTGTGGGCCCATGTATGCAATTCTTAACTCTGTTTTATATTGAAATCAGTCATGAGATGCATTTATGTTGACAGATTTTCTGTCACTATTTTTATGGTTTTGAATATTTGTGTATATATGTGTAAGTGAAATATTTATTTGATTTTCTTATGGCATTGTGTTTATCACTGATAGTTCAAGATGAATTCTAGTGGCTAATACTTTCTTACATTGGTACATTATATCCTCTATTGAAGGTAGGATAACCTTGTGGTTAGAGCATTGCACTCATGATCTGACAGCCCAGGTTCAAGCCACCACCAAGGCTTCCATACAAGGCGATTTTACCCCTGGAGTTAACATCAGTATCGGCTCTCCCTGTAAGCCCTGTGGATGAGACTTTAAACTGGGAAAACATTTTTTTAAAGAGATAATAAATTGAGGTCCTGTGTGCGAACACACAGAGAACATTTTGTGCACAGGTCAAAATTTGTCTTGTCTTTTAGAAGAGTAGGCCGTCCCATGCAGGTAGGAATGGATGACAACTTTTAAAAAATGCATGCACACATGTGTTGTGTTTACATATCATCCCCATAGTCAGAGTGCAGCTACCTTAATGATGGGCAAAAAATTGTTGCATACTGAAAATGCACCATTTGGTAAACCTCAGAACTGTAGCTGAGGATGAAAAAAAGAAAGAATTCCTCTATGACCCCCAAAGAGGTCAGAAGGATAAATTTGTTGATTCTTTCTTTGTGTCATTTTGTGCTGAAATGAAAGATGTGAGCACAGCACAGAACTATGCATTTGCCAATTCAGTATTTTGCTAAATACAAGAATGATTTATATTGATGTGTTTGTGACTTGCAGAGGAGATCGCAAGCCCAAGATTGACTTGTTCCGGACATGCATTGCTGCCATACCACGCCTGAAACCAGATGGGATGAACAATCAGGAGCTAGTAGAGCTGTTGACTCGACTCACCGTTCACGTGGATGAAGAACTCAAAGGGTCAGTTGTAGACTTTGTACTAACAGGCACTGATGTGGTATTGTTTTTTGTTGTAGTTGATTTTGTTTAAAGAGGTTTTAATTTTTCTTCTGATGCAGTGACTGTTTCAGAATGGGCTATGAGGCAGCTTAGAAGCAGTTCATTTTTGGTTCCTTTTGTATTTCAGATTTAGCTGAGTGAGTGTAAATGCTGTGAGTGCTTTGTTTTTCGAGAGAGTTTGGTGTTGGGATTGATTCATATTTTAATGCTACAGTTACATTTGTCTTTAAGATAACAGAAATATGGGTAGAAGGTCTGAAAATAAAGAAAAAGAGCCACATTGAGGAAAGGAGATGCTGTATATAGACTTTAGGTGGGTTTTTATTAGTGTTGAGCTGTATGAAATCATAAGAGATCAAATCAAATGTGATTGTTCACTGTGGTAAACGAGACAGAGCATTCATGAAAAACTGATTAATTATGAGCAAGTAGTCAGTCTAACTAGTCTATGTATCAGTCACACAAGTTATGAACATCCAAAATTTAAGTTGTTGTGTTTTAAAAGATGTGTTTGAAAGTGACAGGTACGCTGTATTTTTGCTTGGTTTTCTAATATCACAGATTCTGGTTTGGTATCAATCTAACGAGGAAAGGACACATCCCTAAAAGAGTTTTTTCATGTTGTGGTTTCCAGGTTGGCTTTCCAGGCCCTTCAGAACCTCATGTCAGAGTCTGCTGCATGGAAGGAGCATGTCATTCACGGTACAGTCTTCAGAACTGGTTGAATGGGATGGGATAGGTTGGGTTGGGTGGGTTGGTTAGAGGTAGTTTATGGCTTGGCTGCTTGGTTGGGTGGTTGGTTGGGTGGTTGGTTGGTTGGTTGGTTGGTTACATGTCTAAGATAGTGTTTTTCTTCTTTGTGCTTGTACTTATATGTCCTTGATCTTGTTTAATCACTTCTGTCAGAGATATGGATGTAAAAAAATAAAAATAAAAAGGGTCAAAAAGTATTTTTCAGTCACACTGCTCCCACAAATTATCTCGTAATATAAAGTGAAAATAGGAAAATTAAAGGAAAAAAGCTGTTATTACATGAAAAATAAGGAAAACTGGTACATATTAATAATTATGGATTTTAATTCTAAAAGAGAAAAAAGCAGTGTCTTAATTCTTGAAATATTAACAATCGTAAAGTAGCAGTTGGTTCCAACAAGCGTACAAGACGTTAAAGTGCATAATTGTCATAAACACGTACATATATGTCCAAGAAAAGGCATGAATCCAGTTACCGTCAGGATATAGTCTTGTGTGCCAAGAGGGTAAAGCCTGAACCTTAACCGTATATTGGTGTTTTCCCCTTGCTGTTTGCATACATCACATTTGTCTTTATCGAACAAACGTTATCTTAAACCAAGGTCTTGACCCTGGTCGTGTGTGTGTGTGTGTTGATGTTGGCGCAGGCTTCATCCAGTTCATCCAGAAAGACATCTCGGACAGCAGGACCCAGCTGCTGGACATGACCCTCAGGCTGCTGCTGCAGCTGCTGGTGCAGTGGAAGTCCGGCATCACCAACGCCACCATCGCCACCACCACCACCACCGCCGCCGCTGCCGCTGCTGCTGCTGCTGCTGCTGCTGCTCTGCCCAAAGAGATGGCTCGGGTCTGTGCATTGTTGTTGGTGATTTTTTTTTTAAAGTGTGGCTTGTGTGTTCAGGGGGTGGAAGTGTGTTGCAAGTGTTTGTGTGTGTGTGTGTGGGTGGGTGGATGGGTTGTGTATGTTTGAGTGGATGGGGTGTGGGTTGGTGGGTATGTGTGTGCACCTGTACAGGTGAGGGAGAGTGTGTATTTGTGTTGCTGTCATTGTTAACCTCTCCCCAGTCATTTCTTGCTTTTTCCTTTCTCTCTTCAAAAGTCGATCCCAGCCCGGAGCAGTGAATGTAGCCATATTCCATCTTGGGGATACTGATATCAACCGATGTCATGACCTGCACTGGGGCCTCAGCCTGTAGCAGTTAAGGCCACCATATTGCATTTTCAGGGATGCTCACTGATGTCACTTGTGATGCGATGACCTGCACTAGGGCCCCAGCCTAGAGCATTTAAGGTAGCCGTATTCCTCTTCAGGGACACTGATATCAACCCTATGTAATGACCTGCACTAGGGCCCCCAGTCTGTAGCAGTTAAGGCCACCATGTTCCATCTTCAGGGATGCTCACTGATGTCACTTGTGATGCGATGACCTGCACTAGGGCCCCAGCCTAGAGCATTTAAGGTAGCCGTATTCCACTTCAGGGATACTGATACCAACCCTATATAATGACCTGTACTAGGGCCCCCAGTCTGTAGCAGTTTTAAGGCCACAATGTTCCATCTTCAGGGATGCTCGCTGATGTCCTTCCTCACTGTGATGACAGGAGAGAGGGGACCACCTGTTCCTGGGCCCCAGTCCGGAGCAGATCATGAACCTGGATGTGCTGCACGAGGTGGAGGGCTTGTGCCTGGTGATGATGTGCAGCTGCCGGGTCATGACCCGGAAAGTGGCCATCCACATCCTCAAGGAGGTCCGCAACATCTTCTGCTCCTACAGCGTCACGCAGGTAAAGTGTTGGGTTGGGAGGGGATGTGTGTGGGGGAGGCAGGTGGGTGTGGGGGGGGGGGGGGGGGGGGGGGGAGGGCAGTGTGTGTGTGTGTGTGGGGGGGGGTAGTTTGTATGTGTGTGTGACTGTGTGTGGTAGTGTGTGTGTGTGTTGGGGGAGGGGGGTAGTGTGTGTAGTGTATTGATGCCTTAGAGCAACAATGGTTTATCGACAGAGCCGCCATTTTCGAAAGTTTTGAGATACACTCATTTGAAAAGTTTGAAAGGTCAGAACAAATCGAGGAGTGAACGAAAGTATTCAGTTGTTCGAAAGAGAATGGGTATTGATGCGATCTTTAACATAGCATCTTTACGCTGTAATACATGTAGAAGAAAGCGCATAGATGCATATTTACAACTGGTGGCCTGTTGTTGCCTGGAATTTTGTCGCAGTCTGCATGTGAAACTTTGATGTCCACTAATTCTGGTCCTCTCAGAGCGATGCTAGGCTAGGCTATTGCAGAAAGGAATTTCCTGTAAAGGCCAGGAAAGCAAAAACACTGGCAGTAAAGTAAGACCACCTTGCTTGCAGAGAAAATACAGGAAATGGCACAAAGCTTGACCCTCTTTCCCAGATAAGATCACATTCCAGCCACCAGTTTTCAGCAGGAACAACCACACAACCTCCAGGCCCACCAGTGTTGCATAAACCCTGCCCAGCAGTTCAAGTGTATCCACTCCTAGGCAAGAAGGGTTTGCACAGCTGGAATCCCGATAATCCCAGATAATTGGCATTAAGTTGGCATTAAAGCCTTTAGAGGAAAAGCGGGATGCTGTGCAGTAGTCCAGTGTACCCTGTGAAATTTGCTAGGATAATTTTGTGCAACAAAGGTTTTCTTCAAATATCTTTGAAATTAAGAAAACTTTTACTTTATACTTTTGTCATCTGAAAGTTTACAGTAAATTCTACCAAATATGAAAAAATCGAAAATTGCTAATTTTTTCAGATAAACCATTGTTGCTCTAAGGTATATGTGTGTGCATGTGTGCACGTTTTTACACATTGTGTGTGTGCATGTATGTGTGCGTGCGTGCATGTGAGTGTGTGTGTGTGTGTGTGTTTGGGTGTATGTGAGTATGTGTTTGTGTATGCACACACATGTGTTTGTGTGTTTTAAGAAACATGTTGTAAAGTGATACGTGTATATGTGTGTGGCCAGGATAATGCAGTATGCCTGCTGGATGTGATCGACAAGGCCTGTCCCCACATTGTGGAGAAATTGCTGCCCCACTTGCCTGTGCAAGAGAAGGTGAGGATTATGTTTTCTTTACTCCTGTTGTTTCAGAAATGTTACTTTATTCTTCATTTTTTTCCTTTTTTCTTTCTTTCACACATTTATTTTTAAAATCAATTACTGTTGTTTGTTTTGCTTTTGTTGTTGTTTTTTTGTTTTTAATATCTCATATTGTCTTGCTGTTCTTGTTATTTTGTTGTTTCCTTTTTCTCTAAAATGTCATGAACTGTTGGGGTGTTTTTTTGCAGGCTGGTGAAGTTAAATGTTGAAGAAACTCTAAAACTCTGTCCTGTTTTTAAATGATTTGTATTGTACTGTGCTGTGCTGTGTGGTTGAGTTCTGTATTGTGCTGTGCTATGTTGTGCTAATGTGTACGTATTATGATGAGCTGTACTTACTTTACTCTACAGTATTATACTATACATGCTGTGCTATACTGTGCAGCGCTATGCAGAACAGCACAGTGCTGTGCTATGCAGGACTTTTATCAGACTGTTATGTGTACAAAACGCAAAACAAAACAACAACAACAAAAAGACTGTTCTGTGTACCAAACTGCACTAGCTAAATTGATGGTGCAAGTTATTTATGATATTTTAAATTGATGGGTATGCATGTATGCCAAAATTTCTTTAACTAAAGGAATTTCTTTTTTATTCTGGGATAGTTTTATATCTCTTGTTGTTCCTCACCTACAGCTCCAGTAGGAGATGTTTGCGTATGTGACCACCACCCCCCCAACCCCATCATTTAGGCAGCTACATTCCAACTTCAGATATCTTTTTCGTGTTGAAAGCAAGCCTCCTCAAGCTTCTGCTGACATCTGTGCACTGTTCCCGTTACAGCTGGTGGTGCTGACCCAGCCCAACATAGACCTGATGTGGGTGGCCGATCGTGCCGTCACCCTGTGGTTGCCAGCAGGGGGAGGCAGCCTGCAGGATGGCAACCAGATCAACTACAGCTTCCATCGCGTCGACATGTGGATTCGCTTCATCGGTGCCGTTGTCTCCAAGGATCATGCATTGACGCTGTGCCCTCGAGCCATTGCTCATGCCTGGCCCATTGTGTACACTCGCCTGAATACGCTGTTTCCTTCCATCGACCCAAGGTGGGGGTTTCGTCTTTGTGGAGTGTTGTTTGTGCCTTCAGAGTGACGTGGCTTTGCCTTTGTGAAGTGTTGTTTGTGCCTTCAGAGTGATGTGGCTTTGTCTTTGTGAAGTGGTTTGTGCCTTCAGAGTGATGTCGCTTTGCCTTTGTGAAGTGTTGTTTGTGTCTTCAGAGTGACGTGGCTTTGCCTCTGTGGAGTGTTGTTTGTGCCTTCAGAGTGATGTGGCTTTGCCTTTGTGGAGTGTTGTTTGTGCCTTCAGAGTGATGTGGCTTTGCCTTTGTGGAGTGTTGTTTGTGCCTTCAGAGTGATGTGGCTTTGCCTTTGTGGAGTGTTGTTTGTGCCTTCAGAGTGATGTGGCTTTGCCTTTGTGGAGTGTTGTTTGTGTGACTTGTTGTTGTGTTATTGGTGTATTGAACAAGCAAGATTTGTTTTGTAATATATCTCAGCAAGTTAGTGGCGGTGTCATATCTGGTCTTAAAATACAGAGCTGTTAAAATAAAAAGAATTCTTCTTCCTTGAACAATCAGAGAGCAACTCAGTCGTGTCGCGCTGCCATTAAGTGCCTGACAAGTCAGACCCAGTGTATCTGACTCTGGCATGGGGGAGAATTGTCCTATTTAAGTCTTTCTGGGAGAACAGGCAGGCGAAAGGACCAAGAAGGCAGAAAATAGACAAGAAAAAGGTGACAGAGAAAACAAACAAGGCAGAAACAAAGAAAGGGATAGAAAAGAGGGAATTCCTAGCACAGAAGGTGGGGATGCTATTTATACTGACAGGCCCCAGGCATCCCCATGGGGAGAAAATACAAGAAATGATTTTACCTTTAGAATCTGTTGAAATGACGTATGGACATTTTTTCGTCCTAGTAAACAAACTAAAAAAATTTGACATGTGTGGTTTTGTGCCTTGCAGCACGCAGATGAATGAGAACCGAGCTTCGTCCATCCTGCGGTCAGGGAGCAAGAAAGTGACGACGGAGAAGGATGTGCACATGCAGCTGTGGCAGAACTACATCATCCTAGCCTGCAGCATCGCCCAGCAAAATGCTGTCATTCCTCATCGCTGCTCCTCTCCTGAACTTGGGTGAGGCTGTTAGTTCACACTGCCCTGTATTTTCTGCAGTGATTAGCAAATCTTTTGTAATGTGGTTATATTAGTGGGATTTGTTAGAAGTGGAGCTACAGTGAAAAAAAGTGTTGTTGTTTGCAGAGTACAGCAAACTGAATAGTATTACTGTTGTTGTCATTGTTTTATCACCGCAAGCCTGTAAATGTAGTTTCTGTGTGTGCACAGGTCTTCCCCAGAGAATGCCCAGAGTGACAAGGCAGAGTCCAGGTCCAGCATCACTGCCAGTAACCTGTTCCGTCTGCTGGTGGCTCAGATGAAGTGTGAGAACTCTGACATGAGGGACACCGTCGTCAACGGAATGGGATGCTGCAACCCTGCTGTTTTCAAGTCAGTTGCTTGTTACATTCTTTTATGCTTTGGTGTATCGAAACTATATTCATTGATGAATTGATTCCATCTGTTACAAAACCAGCACATCTGACTTTTTTTAACCCTAGTAGCGCTGAATATGCAGCAACAAGCCTCACTTCTATTGGCTGAATTAACATTGGCTAGCATTGTTTTGGAGGAGGGTGGGCTCAAACAACCCTTGATATTGATATATAAAACTGAATTAAATGTGTTAAGCTATATATCACTGGAAAGAACAGATAATATGCTTTTAAATGAGTGTAATTTTATAATAATGTGTAGTGATTATGATTATGTAAAAAAAATCCAAAAAAAAAATCGTGTGCGCACTACTGATCACTGTTCCATTGTCAGGGCCCCAGATCGATTTTAACACGATAAGCAAAGTTCTTGCGGTGCACAAATGTCATGATTAGGTAAACACTATTTCTTGACATTAGTTTTCAAAAAATAAGGAGTTTGTATCGCTTTAACGGTCACCAAATACTCGGAAAAGTTCAGCGAAAGGATTGACGCCATCGCGACCGTCATGGCGGAATGTGCGAAGTGGTGGCTTTCTATGACGAAAATACAAAGATCGCTTGATTTCATGTGATGCAAAGTATTCAGCAGCATAGCGATTTGACTCAACAACAGTTATTTCGAAGCCTCGTTGCGTCAAAATAAAGTAAAACAATCTGTGACGTCGAAATCGCCGAGTAGCGAAGAAGTCCATCCAGCAAAAACTAGCACCGCTCGATTCAGTCCGATCGCGATCGATTTTTACCAAGTTTTTCAAAAATATTCCACAATCCTTACCTCATCATCTCTCTCATTGTTTATTTCAACCAAATCCAGCCTCTAAAACTCCTCCTCGCTGTCAATATTGTAAAAAAGCTCGAAAAACGCTTGAAGAAATTCTAGTGCAAACACTGGCCGCCATTTTTGTTGAAGACGATCTCGGCTGGTCCGAAAAAAATTAAAAATACACTCTTAACCAATCAGATTCTGCGTTGCTTGTGTGTGTCAAACGACCTTCACCCCTTTCTGCGGGCCTACAACGGCCTTAACATTCATTGGCTGACCTTTGAAAGCGAAAGTAAGCTTTCAACTGTGACCACCCACGTCATCCCGGAATATTCCGGGATCCGCCACACAGCCTAGACCCGCCTTTACCGGAATATTCCGGGAACCGCGCTACTAGGGTTAAAATTAAGAATAAATATGTAAAGTCAGAATGTGGCTGCCTTATTGGTGGGTAAAAACAATCACATGTGCAAAACTTCGCCTTTGATGAACCTCAGAACTCTAGCGGAGGAACGCACTCAAAAACTTAATTAAAAAAGATATAAAAAGAACAGTATAAGGAAAAAAATATAACACACCATCCATATCCATGTAATAGCTTTTTGTTAAGGATTTGAAAAAAAAGTAATACACAAGCCTTGTCGTTTTTATTAGCTGTACCTAAACAGACAATCACTGGGGAGTGAAGGTGGTCACCTCTTCAGCTGGCTGCTAAACATCAGTATGCCTGGAATTACTTTTGCTCTAACTTCTGCTGAATGAAATGATAGCTCCAAATTTTCAATATTGAGTGCTATTTATCATGCAGTTTAATCTAAAGCTTTAGTAGAAATCATTAAGCAACAAGTGTTTCAGTCCATTTGATAAAATCATTGTAGTTTTTATTTTTTTTATTTTTTAAGCAGTGTTGTGATCATAAGAACCAGTCAGCAGTTTGTGTACTTAGAGGAGCAGTTTGGGGCTTTTGTTCAGGGAAAGAGTTTGTTAGTAGTTTGAAATAAAACTTATTTTAACCCTAGTAGCGCTAAATAGACGGCAACAAGCCTCACTTCTATTGGCTGAATTAACATTGGCTAGCATTGTTTTGGAGGAGGGTGGGCTCAAACAACCCTTGATATTGATATATAAAACTGAATTTAATGTGTTAAGCTATAAATCACTGGAAAGAATAGATAATATGCTTTTAAATGAGTATAATTTTATAATAGTGTGTAGTGTTTATGATTATGTAAAAAACAATCCCAAAAAAAAAATCATGTGCGCACTACCGATCACTGTTTCACCGTCAGGGCCCCGGATCGATTTTAACACGATAAGCAAAGTTCTTGCGGTGCATAAATGTCTTGATTAGGTAAACACTATTTCTTGACATTAGTTTTCAAAAAATAAGGAGTTTGTATCGCTTTATCAGTCACCAAATACTCGGAAAAGTTCAGCGACAGGATCGACGCCATCGCGACCGTCATGGTGGAATGTGCGAAGTGGTGGCTTTCTATGACAAAAATACAAAGATCGCTTGATTTCATGTGATGCAAAGTACTCAGCAGCATAGCGATTTGACTCAACAACAGTTATTTCGAAGCCTCGTTGCGTCAAAATAAAGTAAAACAATCTTTGACGTCGAAATCGCCGAGTAGCGAAGAAGTCCATCCAGCAAAACTAGCACCGCTCGATTCAGTCCAATCGCGATCGATTTTTACCAAGTTTTTCAAAAAATATTCCACAATCCTTACCTCATCGTCTCTCTCATTGTTTATTTCAACCAAATCCAGCATCTAAAACTCCTCCTCGCTGTCAATTTTGTAAAAAAGCTCGAAAAACGCTTGAAGAAATTCTAGTGCAAACGCTGGTCGCCATTTTTGTTGAAGACGATCTCGGCTGGTCCGAAAAAAATTTAAAATACACTCTTAACCAATCAGATTCTGCGTTGCTTGTGTGTGTCAAACGACCTTCACCCCTTTCTGCGGGCCTACAACGGCCTTAACATTCATTGGCTGACCTTTGAAAGCGAAAGTAAGCTTTCAACTATGATCACCCACGTTATTCCGGGATCCGCCACACAGCCTAGACCCGCCTTTACCGGAACATTCCGGGAACCGCGCCACTAGGGTTAAAAAAACAACAAGAGGATAGGTTTTTGTTGTAGGTTACCAAGAATTGAGTGTGTATTGAGTCTTCTGTCACTGAGCATGTATTGATGTAATTGTAGGGACACTTAGGTGATTGCATATGACTTTAGTAAAAGTTAAATAATAGTTGCAGCTTTCAGTCATTGAAGTAAACACATCTGCACAGCTGTCATTGCTTATCATTTCCAGTTATTCTTGGTTTATGCATTTCGCAATAAATCTGTGTGTCCGTGTATTATCTGTCCTGCAACAACGCTAGAACTACATATAAAGAGCACAAAACCTCCGCCAGTTTCAGTGAAGATTATCACTGTGTTATGTATGTGCAGGGAACTGGCAGAGGAGCTGCTGCCATATCTGAAAGAAGCTATCGACAGGAAGCAGGACAACCTGCGACGACGACGTAAACGAGACTTGCTGAGGGTGCAGCTGGCTCACATCTTCCAGCTGCTGGCTGAAAACAAGGTCTTTGGTCAGAGGTAGGAATAAAATTGTCTGCTTTGAGTGTGTGTCTGTGTGTGTGTGTCGTGTGTGTGTGTGTGTGTGTGTGTGTGTGCATTGTACAATACAGGCAGAACTCAGTGGTATGTGTCGGGCTTTGATCTGAAGTAATCAGAAGACACAGGTTTGATTGAGTTGCTCCTGAGCTGTTTGTTGAAGGGATTTTTCTCCTGGGGCTAAGATTGGTTCTATTTCCTCCGTGTCCTGTGGCACAGACTGTAAACCAACATCCAGCATGCACGCAGGACAGCTTGCGCACACGTTAAAATCTGTTCTGCCTTTTGGAAGAGTAGGCTTTTGTGCCAATGGAAACGGATGACAAAAATGATGATATTGCATGCTCACAGGGACTGGTTGTAAAAAAAAAAGCGCACTAGTGCTTATTGCATTATCTTTGAAATAAAAGAATAAATTAATAATATTTAAATAACACCTTGTGTGTAGATTAACAAGTAATCCATCTTTCAAAGAAGAATAGGTCAGAGCCATTTTTTTATTATTTATATATTTTTTCTTCTTTTTTTTTCAATGATAGAGGCATGGTCTATGTCTATGTTGCAGTGAGGCAGGAGCCATTGACATGGAGACGGGCCAGTTAACAACGATGTTTGTGGACTACATTGACGGTGCCAGGCAGTACCTGGAAGGAGAGAATGATCGGGATCTGCCCATCCTGCAAGAAATACGCCTCCACTTCAGCTGTTTCCTCCAACACCTCATCAACAACACTCCTAGTGTGTGACTACTGTTGGAGTGTGTCTGTGTCTGTCTTTTGTGTCTGTCTGTGTGTTTGTGCACATGTGCCTTGGGTGCAAGTGTGTAGGCATACACGTGCCCATACTTGTGTGTATGTGTCAATATGCACATGTGTGCTTGCAAGCCTGACTGTAAGCGTGTGTGATTGTAATTCATGAATATGAAAACTGTTTAAAACAAGTTTAGATTTATTGCATCTGTTTTTAGATTTGTGTGAGCATTCAGATTTGAAGTGGCTGAAAAGCAAAGATTTAAAACAAACTCCAAATAAACTGGTAATTGGTTGGGATTTGGGGTTGTTTTTTTTTTACATATTCATCTATCATTGTCGGGTGATGTGTTGTCCATAGTGTGAGCATGTGCACAGTGCATTTCTTAGTCAGATTTTAATATTTTTTTAAATGTGTCATTGCAGTGGAGTTCCGCAAGACACTGTTGTCCAGAGAGCTGCGATACAGCCTGTTCCATCTCTTTGCCAACTGGAGTGGTCACTTCAGTCTGAACTTTGGAACCCTGGACAGAAGGTGAGTCCAGAGCAAGAATGCGGACTCCCCATTTGCCCTCCAAATTGGCTTTGGTGCTTATCAGTCCGTGTGAATAGTATAGAAGAAACGTTGGTGTCTGAGTGAACTGTCTGTACTGATGTCAACTTGTATACAGGGAGTCTGTCTGTCTTTTTCTTTTCATTTGTTTTTGTTTGTTTTAAAACTGAAGAAAAAAGTTTGTTATTAGAGCAGGTAAATACATTTTTTGTAGAGATGCTTGCAGATTTTTGAGACATACAGGTCTCTTTGCGTGCTTATTCTAGTGCATTTGCACAAATATGTCAGCATTATATATGCCTAAGCAGTTCTGTACATTGTTTACACTCTTCTCATCATTGAAAAACATTTCACTGAAATGAGGTACATTCATCAGAAAGAGGAATGATGTTTGTCAAAATCTGTGTCACTTGAAATAAGCTAAGTATCATCAGAAGAAGGAATAAGACGTATGTCCATATATAACATATAGAAAAAGAAATGAGCTGTATATGTCCATAAGTTGTTTGAAATGAGCTATATATGTGTTATTTGAAGCAAGCTAAATATCATCAGAAAAATAAATCATAGATATTAGTATGTTTTCATGTGTTGTCTGAAACGAGCCAAATACATATCATTAAAAAAAATATCACTGTATATGTATATACATGTCCATGTGCCATATGTGAGCAGACTGAGCAAAGAGGAGACCTGGAGTGAGCAGGAGTTGTCTGCAGTCCGGGCCATGTCAGCAGTGCTGTGCTGTGGGCCTGTCTTCGACAAAAACGGCTTCAACGATGATGGCTACATCTACCACTGGCTGGACACTCTTCTGAGCTCCAGTGACGAGAAGGTGAGAACTAGGGGATTCTGTTGATAGGGCCATCTACTGGTAACTTTTGCTTGTGTTTTAAACCTGCTCATTTTTGCTGCAATCATGTACACTACTTGAGCAAGAGTGACTGAGCCTTTGCCGAGTAGTTCATATTTGATGTTAATAATGCAAATATGTGTATGCGCAGGTGTGTTAGGGGCATATTTTCATACATGCAAAGGCAGGCTTACAGTTATGTGTGTGTGTATACAAGATAGTTCCTGTGTGTATGGGTGCACTTCCATACTGGTCTACTCACACACATGGTCATACTTGTGTGCATAAAAACATCACACACACACTCACACTCACGTGCGCATGTGCACACACACACAAATATACACTTTTTACAGTGCATGTAATCTGCCAGATCATGCAGGTAAAGAGACTTATTAAAGTTGCGGATAATTTACAAAAATCTCTTGACCATTCTCATCTTTCTTTTCTTTCTTCCTTTCTTTCTTTTCTTTCTTTCTTTCTTTCTTTCTTTCTCTCTCTCTTTCCTTACTGCATTTCTTGCAGTCTCTTTTTCTCCATGTACTTTATTACTCATTCCTTCCCTTTAAAAAAAAATTAAAAAATTAAAAAAGTGGATAGCAAATACTTCTGTTCAAAGATTGGTTTGGTATTTGAATATTGGTTGTTTTTTTTTAATTACATCAATTAAAGGGACATTTTACCCATTGTTTTTTCTAATAGGATTGTTTGTTTGGGGTTTTTTTGTTGGTGAGGGAGTATGTGGTATCATTTAACTGACCATAGTGACTGACACTGATTATATGCTTATGGGCTGCCAGATGAAACCCAAGGTAAGTGGCATGGGAAGAGATGCCCCCCCACCCCTGGTGTGTTTATGGTGTTTATTTCCTTTGTTTAGTTATCATTTGATGTCTTCTAATCAGCATTTAGTTCCATGCCCTTCTCCCCCCCCCCCTCCCTCCCTCCCTTTCTGTCAGTGAGTGTGTATAGAGATGGGATTGGGTGAGCGAATGTATGAGCGCATACGCACCTCTGTGTGTGTGTGTGTGGAGGGGAGGGGGGGGGCGGCGTAGTGCTCTAATCAACATTTAGAACCATCCCCACCCCCTTCCTCAGTGTGCGTAAGTGGGATGGTGTGTGTTTGTGCGTGTGTGTGTGTGGATATGAGCCAGAGATAGAGCATATGGATGTACAGTGTGTTGCATTCAAGTCGCTTTAATTATTGAAGTTGGGCTTTTTGTATTGTGCAAAAGAGCTTTTGTATGTATCAGAAAAAACTCCTTCCAGCAGGTTCTTGGGATCAGTCTAACTGTCTGTCAACTCCTTCAAGGAGTCTTTAAGAGCAGAGATTCAGGCTTGCGCACACAGCTGACAGAATGGAGGAAGCTGGTGAAGAGCTCAGTAGTGCAGTACTCCAATAACTCCTTAGGGAGTTAAGGGAAGATGGAGAAGAGAAAAAGGGAGTGGAAACCAAAACACACATGAACTGATGCGTTGATGTAATAGTTCAAGTGTTTCTGAACACATTTTGTCAGTCAACAGTTTGGAATAGACTGTTGTACCTATGTGTTTCATTCCCACTGAATTCTTGATTGCTTGAAAGGATCTGTGATGGGGTTTATAGTTAGTGAGAATGATCCCCCCCCAAAAGTCTGCTGGAAGGCACTGTTTTCTGATATTTATATTAGCAGAATCAGGCAAATCCTTGCCCAGGGTTTGGGTGTTGTTTTTAAAGCTTTTTTGTTATGTTTTGCCGTTTTGCTTCTTTGGTTTATCAGGTGTTTCATGAAGTTTATATTCAACATCTTACAAGATGATAAATATATGATTTAAATATAGTAGGTCCAAAATCTGACCCAGTCCCGTGATTTTTCATTCAGTGCTTTAACATGTTTTTGCAGAGTTGCTACTGTCAGTTTATTTATTTGATTGGATTTTTTTGTTGACATTTTTCTTTTTTTTGTATTGGTTTTTTGTTGTTGTTGTTGTTGTTAAGAGTTTTAAGTATGATTGTGATTAATATGAAAGTGGCTGCATGGTGTTGAGTTACTGCGGCTCTGCATGGACTGATTTGCTTTGTTGATCTTTTTTAGTTTATGAGTCTCTGTGTGTGTGCCTGTGTGTGTGTGTGCGTGTGTATGTTGTATTTTGGTTGGGTTTTTGTTGTGGGTTTTTTTTTGTTTTTTGTTTTTGTTTTATTTTTACATGTGAATAAATTTGACAGATATAATCTGGATTATTGTTATCATTTATGTCCAGCTAAAAGTGGAAGGATGGGGATAGTCAGATAGATAAAAAGTTGCACAAAGGCAGTGAGGTTAACTTGATTTTAAGGTTGCTTTTTGTATGGTGGTGGTCGGGGGGGAGGTGTTTGGGGGATCAAAGAGGGGAATTGATAATAAAACACACAGACCTGCATGCACGCACGCACACACACACACACACACACACACAGACACACACACACACACAACCACCTCTGCCACCACACTCACACACACACACACACACACACCACACACACTTGCAACCACCACTGCCACCACACTCGCACACACACACACTTTTTGTTACAGCTAACAAATCTGGCCAAACCAAAACAGAAAATTGTGATTTTGTGTGCGTGTGTGTTTGTATTATTGGTAGAGCTCTATTGAATAGATTTGATCATTTGTACAAGAAATTTATACCAGAAATTTATAAGTGTAAGATGGTGATGTTTCAAAGATGTCTTCCCCTTGAATGACAACTATATCTTACTTTTAAAAAAAAAAAAGGTTAGGTAATGATTGCTTTGGGTTGTTTTTTTTGTATTGTTCTTTTTCTCTCCTTGTTTTAATAATTGATATGAAAATAGTCATTACAGTAGTTAGTGTCTTTAGAAAATACAGAATTTGTTGAGGATATAGCCAAAATCCCCTCTCTCTCTCTTTCTCTTCTCTCTCTCTCTCTCTCTCTCTCTCTCTCTTAGTCTCTCTCTCTCTCTCTCCATTTTTCAGTCACTGTGTATGTGTGTGTGTGTGTGTGTGTGTGTGTGTGTGTGTGTGTGTGTGTGTGTGTGTGTTGAAGTGAAAGAGAGTGTGTGAACTTGCAAATGTGAATATGTATTTGTTTGAGTATCTGGGTTTTTTAAGGAAAAGCTCTTGCACCATATCAAACTGCCTCATGTGGTTTTCAACATTTTTTTTTAATATTGGGAAATTTATCAGAATCAGAAGAAAATCTTAGCACTCTGTGTATTTGTATAGAGCATATTGCCTTTAACAAGTGATTATTTGTGCAAGACTAAGAGGCTAATTGTATTTAGTTTTCAGCCCTTTTTTAGTTTGAAAAAAATCTGGTCAAATGATGCTCTAAAGATGGGGAAAGTGAGTTTTCATCCTGATATATGTAACAGTTACTTCTGAAGTACTTCTAATTCCAACAGTAATTGTTTGTTGCTAGACTGGGATTACCTCTATGTCTGCTGAAGAAGACCGTTGTAGTGTCTGGGTTTTATCTAATTCTTGACAGACAATCCACATTGGTATCTGAGATCAGGGTTTGGCTGAAGAAGACCGTTATAGTGTCTGGGTTTTATCTAATTCTTGACAGACAATCCACATTGGTATCCGAGATCAGGGTTTGATTAAAGTCACAACTCTGATCTGCTGACATCTTATTTTAGACTTCAGTTTATTCACATATTATATGTTATATCATATATCATGCTTCATATCCCCAAAGTCAGAATATGGCTACCTTGATGGTGGGCAAAAATGGTTGTATATGCAAAAATCTCACCATTGGTGACAATTAGAGCTTTAGCCAAGGAATGAAAAAAAAAGCTGCAGAGTTGTGTGTGTGTGTGTGTGTGTTTCTGCACATTTATAGTTTTGGGTATCAGTTGTTACAGGTCATTCATCTTCAGTCTCTCCTAGCAGTATCCTAATTTTCAAACTACACATAAAATATTGTTCATCAATCCTCTCAACTCTCTTTTATTTTCTAGCTTTACAAACTTCAATCAGAATTGTACACATTATATTATCTATGCACAGAATGAAAGCTTCATTTTAAATTGTACACACTACTTCATTTGTTACAGCATTACATGACCTATGCATGTGTTAGGGTGAAGCTTCATTCTAAATTTGTAGTAATCTACACAATTTGTACACATATCAGAACATGCTGTGTGGCAGATTTACGAGCTGGCAAAGGAGACAGTGTACCTGCTGTTGGACTTCAACCCTGATGTCCAGGGGCTGCTGGACTGGGTCATTGACCGCTGTTACACTGGACAGAAGGAGGTGGCTGATGGCTGCTTCAGTGCTCTGGCTGCCGTCTTTCAGACCAAGTGAGGATCTTAGTGTTGTGTGTCGGCTTTCTCCTTTCTTTCTTTGGTTCGTTCGTTCTTTCTTTTTTTTTCCTGTTTGCTTTTTTTCTCTCCGTTTTCCTGTCTGTTTATTTTCTAAAAAACGTCTGTGTCAGCCTGGCATGACATATTGGCCTGTTACTTATATGCTCCTTTTCTGTTATCGGACAACTTAGATTTATGCAGTTTATTATGACCATGTTACAACAGTTGTGCAAAATCATTTTTAATTATCCTGGACTATAGATTGGCAGAATGACAGGATTGTTTTCACGATTGTTTAGTTGTATTCATTTTCTGCAAAAACTAACTAAAAATATGGCAGAGACATTCTTATGCGAGATCCTGCCTTTTTGTTGTTTGATGGTCTCAGAAAATACCTGTATAAGGGTACTTCTCCTTCTTATTCAGTTTGGAGTCAATAGGCACTACACAGAATTCACCAAAATCCTCCAAAGTATTTATGTGGAGTGTAGCCAAAGCCTGGGTCTCTGCAGATGGTTTTCCTCTCTCTCTCTCTCTCTCTCTCTCTCTCTCTCTCTCTCTCTCTCTCTCTCTCTCTCTCTGCATTGGTGTCAGTCCACTGCAGTGAAAACTGCATGGACCTGTCAACACCAATTCCCTCACTTCCAGAGAATACCCCTGTGACCATGTGGCCATGCTGAACCTGGCTGTGCTCAACGTCGGCAGCCCTCGCATGTCGGTCCACGAAACAGCGTTACAGCTGCTCCATCTGCTGGATGCTCGCTTCCTGCAGGAAGATCTGGTCTTTGACACCCCCCGCCCCACCCAGCAGCCACTCAACGACGTTCTCTTGGCGGCCTCCTACTTCAACTCCCAGATGAGTTTGTCCGAGCAGCTGGCAGCCCTGCATCCAGATTTGACCATGCCCATGTTTTCTGGTGAGGGGGGCGGTCAGGATATGTGCCACTGTGCCAAGTTGGAGAATTCATATCGCATGTCTTTTGATATCGTTTTGTTGTCTTGTATCTTTATGACTTCTTTATCTGAGAAATAAAAAGTGAAAGAACTTTTAAACTTGATATAGAACGTGATTATGAATTCGGAAAAGAATTTTGACCGTACTTTTTGTATTGTGATTATAAGTACGCATAGGTGGCAAGGGAAGGAAATTTGTTGCTATGAATATACTCATAGCCTATTTAAAAAGGGTCATTGCTTAAAACATGCCATTCCACCAGACAAACACAAAAACAAAAAATGTTGTTGCTTTACTGTAGTTGCTAGGACTACTACATTTACTATAAACCTAAAAATTACATCTGAACACTTTTGAAAAAAAAAATGAATGCTTTCCTCAGGTAGTCTTTCTTGTCAACATTTGCATTGTAGAAAAATAACTATCGTACTGTTAGCCACTAAAATTGAAGTGTTTCTATACTGTCTTCAAAAGTAACACGATCTAAGAATCTTTTTCATTTCCTACCTACAGAAATCACACACAGATTCCAAACAGCCTGCCCCTCGGTGCGCCAGGTGCTTCTGAAGTACCTGTTACCATGGCTACACAACATGGAGCTGGTGGACCCATCGCTTCCAGCAGCCAATCCGCTGACCACATTCCTGACCCGGCTGTCAGACAGTCAGCAGGCAGATGTCATGTTGCCCCCGCTGAAGGGGGAGGGCTGGGGCTCCACCCAGGCCACAGAGATGGTCCTCAACAACCTCTTCTACATCACTGTCACGGTGAGTCATACACAGGAGTGTGGAGGTGATACTGTTTAGGCCATGCAGCTTAATTAACACCCTGGGAGTCACCAGTATATGTGCTCTCATACCACTCATCACATCCGGGAATCACTTTAAAGACTGGAAGAGAAATTCGCTTGTATGGCTGTTTTCAAGTATCTTGTCATACAGCAGTCATATTCCTAATTATAAGTATCTTTTTCTTCATGAATGGAGAGTACAGATTGCTATGCTATGAGATTCACATGGATTTAAACAATGTCAACATAACCTTTCAACAACAACAAAAACAAAAAACATCTTGATGAAACATTGAGAAATCTGGTAATAAACAAGAAGCAAGAGAGATTTTGTTTTTCAGAAAAATAGAAAGTCGTATGTCGGTGTTAGTTTTGGGTGAAGAAAAACTGTGAAGCAAAGAGAGCAAAGGTGGAAGTGTGTTGCAGTTTTGTGATAAGCACCCTGTGGGGATAGAGGAGCTGTTTGGTGTTCAGTGAAGGAAAGAGGAGAGGTGTAAGAGTGGCTGTTTGTTTCAGTTTGCTGATGAACACAGCAGAGAGAGAGAGAAGGTGGTTGTTATTCAGTGAAAGAAAGAGGAGAGGTGTAAGAGTGGCTGTTTGTTTCAGTTTGCTGATGAACACAGCAGAGAGAGAAGGTGGCTGTTATTCAGTGAAGGAAAGAGGAGAGGTGTAAGAGTGGCTGTTTGTTTCAGTTTGCTGATGAACACAGCGGAGAGAGAGAGAGAGAATGAAGGTGGCTGTTATTCAGTGAAGGAAAGAGGAGAGGTGTAAGAGTGGCTGTTTGTTTCAGTTTGCTGATGAACACAGCAGAGAGAGAGAAGGTGGCTGTTATTCAGTGAAGGAAAGAGGAGAGGTGTCAATATGGCTGTGTGTGACAGTTTGCTGATGAACACAGCGGAGAGAGAGAGAGAGAAGGTGGCTGTTATTCAGTGAAGGAAAGAGGAAAGGTGTCAATATGGCTGTGTGTGACAGTTTTGTGCTAAGCACCCTGCAGAGATAGAGGAAGGAAAGAGAAGAGGTGTAACGGTGGCTAATAGAGGAAGGAAAGAGAGTAGGTGTAACGGTGGCTATGTGTTTCAGTTTGGCGACGAGCACCCAGCAGAGATAGAAGAGCTGTGGACAGCCCTGGTCAGATGGTGGCCCACCAACCTCAAGGTCGTCATCCGCTACCTCCTGGTCATGGTCAACATGGCCGCCACCGACCTCCTGCCCTTTGTAAGCTTTTGTTATATTAAACATTTTTTAAACTTTAATCTATTTTGTAAGGTGTGTTTTTGAATTGATTTGGTGATTATGACAGTTTTGTTTTCTGAGATGTTTTGTCATATTTTGATCAGTCTGCTGAATGCCGACATACTGTGCAGATGCAACACACACAAAATGACAATGGCAGATGTGTGCTAATATTTCACCACAGAAAGCAATTGCTGTGAATAATCTATCCCGAGAATTGTGTTGTGACAGAAAAATTATGTTACGGTACAATGCAAGTTCAAGACATTTCAATAAAGTATAGCTGGATGTAACAATACATAAGAAGTGAATGAATATGAATGTATGATTCATAGTGCCTCATTTCATGTCTGTTATTGGGGTTGTAGCAATGGGAGAGGAAATTAAAAAGTTGGGGGCGGGGGTGTTGGGAAGGTGGTGGATGATAGGGTTAAAATGTGAGCTACAAACTCGCAAGAAGAAATTCACACACACACACACACACAAACACACAAATACACACACACGCAAACACACACACGCACGCACGCATGCATGCACACACACACACACAGAGCTTCCTTGTACAATGTGCTTTACACTCGATTCTAAAGTAGAATGATGAAACAAAAGCATTTCTACATGTATGTCTATTCATGAAGAATTGTTTCTCTTTGTGTTTGTGTAGGCCAAACGTGTGGTGACCTACCTGGGCCGGGCTAAGCCAGAGAAACTGGTGGATGAACTGATGAATGAATTACAGGTAAGAGAGGAGACAGCAGTTTGGCTGTAACTCTAGCAACAGTGTACAAATGAACAAACAAACCAGGGAGATATATGAAGTATGACTTTTCTCCGTCATCAATGCATCATTGATCTTTTAGTAAGATTTATTTGATTATATATTGTGAACTTGGCATGAAACTTAAGCCTTTATTTGTTGATTTACATTCTTCTTCTTCCTTTTTTGTCATGTTTCTCCCAGGGGAGGTTTGACATTGATGAGCCTTCACCATCTCTCTCTGTTTTGAGCTTCCTCCTTATTTATGCCCCTTTCTCTAAGATTAACTGCACTACAGGCAGCCCAGGTCTTCCCTTTGGTCTCTTTCCATCCACTACGAAGTTCATTGCTCTTTTTATGATGTGGTGGTGTGCTTTCCGTTGAACATGCCCAAACCAGCACAGTCTATTGGTACTAGCTACAGACTTCAGATCATCAACTTTTTATTTGTTGATTTACATTGTAAAGAGTATATCAGACAAAATGGGGTTTATTTTTCAATGAATAGTTATCCATTTTTATGATTTTAAGATTCATTCACAAGCTAGTTTTATTAATTAGAATTCAGTTTAAGCATGGTTGGAATCTGAAATCATAAAGTGCGTGATGAAGTTTGTTATGAAATTGACAAAAGGACGATTGGAAAAGTGTTGAAGAATTGTCTGCATGTATCAAATCAATTTTCATAGAAATTCTACGGCACCGATTTCAGACTGTGGAGACACTGAACATGAACATCGAGCGGACACAGACACCACCCTTCTATCGGCTGTGCCAGTTGCGAAAGTCCCCTGCAGCTAACAACACAACAGATGATGAGAAGCTGGTGAGCCACGAGCCTGATGTTCAGCTGCAGAAAGGGGTGCTGCACACCAAGAGACACAGCGCCAATGAAGATGTTCAGAATGAAACGTACGACTCTTCTTCATATTTTCTTTAGAATTTCATGGAAATTTGCGGTAGATCTGTGTTATTACTTGTGTTTGGGTATAAGGTTAGAGAGTGTGTGTGTGTGCTCGCTCACTTGCAACTGTATATGCCTGCATTATGCATAGGTGCTGAATCTTTGAGACATGCTTGATATTTTGTATGATCGTATTTATGCCACACTTTTTGTTAGAAAATAGACTTGTATCATGAACACATCATTCATAGTTTCAAATTTCCTGAAGAAAACATTAGTTAGAGCTAACTGTTGTGAAACTACCAGTTGGGTTTGCCTTATGTGGCAACTGGAAATGCATAGGACTAAAATGTATATTTCTTTCTTATTTTCTTGTATTCCCATACCTATCAGTAAATCATCTTTAACATTGTATGCACAGATTATGGGGTAATGATCATTATTATCATTATCATGTGTACAGGACATCCAGAACCAATTCCACAGCATCACTGAAGAGCATTACCAGCACTAGTACTGCCTCTACGGCTGAACAGATTGTGCTGGGTAAGAACTGGTTTCATGTGCATCCTTTTCTCTCTGTCTCTGCCTTTTTGTCTGTCTGTCACTTTGTCCCAGTCTTTTTCACTACTTTGTGGCTCTTCTTTTTGGCTTCTTCATTTTGTCTTGCTCCTTATGTGATCTTCTTGGTATCCTTTCTCTGCCATTTCTTTGTCTTTTTTCTTCTTTTATTTTTGATGGTCTCTTTCCATTTTTCTCCATACTTTCTTACTGGCTAAAAACTGAGTGTATTGACAGATGCAGAGTTTCCCCAAACAAAACAAAAAAAATATGTGAAGATTCAAGGATAAAAATTAGGCGGTTATGAGCTGGGAATTTAGAGAATTAAAAAGGGGAGAAAAAAAACCCACAAGAAGAAGAAAACAAAGATGCAAAACAAAATAAACTTTTATTGAACAAATGTTTTTTGAGGTCCATGCCATCTGCGAAACTCGATAAAACTAACACTACCTGCCAAATTCTGACAACATTTATTGAAAGATGCTTTTTGGTGATTTTCTTTTTTCTTCCTTGGCAGATGACGAGGTGATCACCCATGTGCAGATGAGGAATGAGAGAAGCATAGCATCGGCCGAAGTGCGACGTAGTGAGTCTCCTATGCCCTACCCCCTGCCCATGCCAGCCTATGGGGGATACTTTGCTCCTCTCAATGACCTGCTGCCTGAGGACATGCCTGCCACACAAGGCTTTCACAGGTTTGGTGGCTGCTTTTTCTCCCGTTTTTGTAAACAGCTGTGGCAGAACAGCATTTCCTTCTCTTACCAAAGGTAAAGATAGGTAGAAAGATATTTTCTTATATAAAGTTTTTCCTGGATTGCTCATTTTGTTTGTCAGCCTGTTTTTCTGTTGTCCATACTTGCTCAGACCATTACCAAATATTGGCAGA
Organism: Rapana venosa; assembly: GCA_028751875.1. Lineage (NCBI taxonomy): Eukaryota > Metazoa > Mollusca > Gastropoda > Neogastropoda > Muricidae > Rapana > Rapana venosa. Next base: position 41,047,116 of record CM054144.1, read on the forward strand.
GGTAATCAGTTGTCCAAGAAGCCAAAGAAAATCAGTTTGAAATGTCTTTTTTTTTTTTAACGTAGAAATAATTTTTGTGCTAGGGAGAGTAGCCTAACGTGTAGGAACCAAAGCTTTCTCTTTCAATTGTCATACAGCAGCTACAGTTTAGAAAGCTACAGTGTATGGAGGCGAGTAGAGAGGTAAGTTTTTAAAGAAAGAGACAGAGTTTGTTTAAATATAAATTCTTTTATTTTGAAGATAATTAATAAACACTCACATGGTTTTTTTTACATCCAGTCTCCATGTGCATGTGGTTTTGTTAATTTTTTATTCCCACCAGCAAACGATGGTCTACTCTTCCAAGAGGCAGATGAGATTTTATTGTATGCACAAGATGTTCTGCGTGCGTTAGCACATAAGACCTCAGTTTATATATAATCTTATCCAAAGGACTTTTGGGGGAGTGACGTTTGCACTGTGATGTTGACAGGGTAAAAATCTCCTTGAATGAGCATATCTGTGATGGCTGAAACTCAGGTTAAAATTTGGCCAATCTGATTGTGAGTGCAACCCTCTAACCACCAGGCTATGCCGTGTGTGGGTGGGTGTACGTGTGTGTCAAAGTCAGACTTTTATTTTCAGATGGTACACTGAATACTATAAGATCAGTACCCTCTGTTACAAATGCCTCCATAAAACAGCACCTTCCTACCTCTGTGAAGTCCTTTGGATGAGACTATAAACGAGGCCCTGTGTGTGAACGCACGCAGAACATCTTGTGCACACGTTAAATCCTGTTCCACTTTTCGTAAGAGTAGGCCACTGTGTGCCGGTGGGAGCAGATGACAGAATTTTATAAAACTGCATACACACAGGGACTGGATGCAAAACAGCACATAGGTGCTTATTCCATTATCCTCGATATAAAAGAATAAAATATTTAAAAAAAAATTTTTTTAATGTCTTCACCTGTACACTCCTTGTTCCCTCCGCTCTGCTGCAGATACCTTGTGCTTAAGAATACCTAGATTCAACCAGTCCACCATTGGCTGTTGTTCTTTCTGTTTCTGGTCCATTGATCTGGAATGATCTCCCTCTCTCCCTTTGCCAAAAGCCTTCATATGACGCTTTTAAATCCAGCCTCAAGACACATTTATTTCAAAGCTAAGATTCTCCCCTCTTGTTCCATTTCATTTTTGTCCCTGCCCTCAACAGCCAAAACCCCATCACCCTGCCTTTAAGTGGGTGTGTGTGTGCGTGCATGCAAGCGTGTGTGTATACATTTGAACTTGTAAAAAAACAACCTATTAATTGTAACTGGCTGCATGTGAATGAGTAGGATGAATGAAAGCACTTTGATTTGTTTTGTTGCTTGTTTTTTTGCAAGATATAGCTCTATATAAATTCCATGTATTATTATTATTGATAAGCATGAGTGTATGTGTGTGCATGTCTTTTTGTGTTTGTATGTTCTATATATGTTCCTGTACTCATGCATTTTGGTTTGTATATATTAATAATGGTGTCTTAAAGGAGCAACATAGCTGTGATGTTCCTCTCTGACCTGGTGCTGGATGGACTACTGGTGGACTGGTCGCCTCACCTGCCTCTGATGCTGCACATCATCTTTCTGGGTCAGTCGTTATTGGGCTTTTTATGCTGTACAGTATCAAGACATTCACAGTCATTGCGTATGCATTGCCCTCTCTCTTATTCTGTTCCTTTTTCTTTCCTCTTTTTGTCTTAACGTTGTCTTCTCTTCCTGTCTCCTCACCCCTTTCAGTGGGTCTCCCTGACAAAGCATAAGGATGAAATTATTCCTGCAGAAAGTAAAAGGCAAGAGTCATTGCTTTTTAGAAAGCAAGTGTGTCTGTATATTCTGAGAAAACTCTGTTCACAAAAAATAAATGTTTATAATGTACGAGTTATTTAATTAAGAAATCCTACAACGTTAGTTTCTGTGGTTCTTTTCTTAATTGATCTCAAGACTTTTAATGATTGTGAAGAGTTTCATTCTCATGCTGATGTGATGTCTCAAAAGGGATGGTGCAGAATAACCTGATGGTTAGAGCATCAATCTTGTGATCTGATGGCAACTCTATGTGTTAATTTGAATCACCTCTAAGATGTCTGTATGAAGGGATATTTCACCTGCAGATGGTTTTGGTTCCAACTTTATTCCCTGATGTGCCTTCAGATGAGACTTTAACCAAGGCCCATGCCAGAGCATATTAATAGCATTTTACTTGCACTTTATTCCATAGAAGAGTAGGGCATCTGTGGCTGGTGGCATGGATGATGTGAACATATCCAGCATGCAGTATGTGGTCAAATGGGATAGACTGCTTGAGGTTCAACTCACTAAAGACGCATTGCCTGAACGTTCTAGTGCAGTGACCCAGTGACTTCTCAAGCAGTTAAGGGAGAAGAAGTCAGCACAGAGAAGTGAGATAGGAGTTGGAAGAGATGGAAAAAGCCGTTTTCCTGCTGATATATACAGATCCTAACCCTGAAAAATACAATGAGTCTGAACAGGACAGTGTTGTTCTTATTGCTGATGAGAGCAAAAAGTCTATAGTGTTAAGTTGTTGTTTTTTTCCTAACAGGACTGGACCACAGCCGTGCCCTGGTGTACGAGCACTGCAAGAAGCTGCTGCAGAATCTCCTGCTGTTGGCCTCCTACCGTGACCACCCCACCTCTGCCCGCCTCCTCATGACCTACCATTCCAACATGGCTGACACCCTCAAGGTCATCTCCGAAGACAGGGATGCCCCCCACACTTTAGGTAAATGAAAAACAAAGAAAGTTTTTTAAAAGATGTTTGTGAGAATAGTGTGATTGTGTGTTTTTTGGACTTTTCACTATTTAGATGTATGTGTGGATAATATCACTGATCAGGATTTTTTTATATCAGTCAGCCATGCACTTTGCTGTTCAGAAATTTATTGCATTTTAAAGAATGAAAGCAAGTAGCACTTTTGCATCGGCAGTCTCTCAGGTGCAACTCTGTTGATAATCTTACAATCTGACATGCTGTTTGACAGCTGTGTGTGTGGTGTACTAAAGCGTTTTTCATGTCTTCTAAATTACTGCAGGATCATCTCTATAAATGAATGCTACTGATATTACTGGTGGCATTAGACATGAGATAGTTGATTTTTTTCAGTCTGCCCCTTTTGTGTCAACCGAGTCTGACAAATAGCCAGTCAGAAGTGGGATTAAACATGGTCATAACATTTAATTCATGAGGTGTGTTGATAAACACATGTCTGTTTATTCTCAGTCTGCTGTCTTGACATATTGAAAAATAAAGACAAAGAAAAAGGGAACAGTTCTGTTCAGGAAGTATGAGAACCTTCACATATTTTTGGTGGAAATAAAAATATCCTTGGTGTCTTTGAAAAAAACAAAAAAACTTTGAAATCACTGGAAGATTGCCCTGTTTTCCTGAAATTCTTGCCATCAACCTTTTTCTAAATTTTTGTTCATTTATTGAATAAAGAAAACATGATGCTAGATCATTAATTGTACATCCACTTTCATTGCAGAATGCCCTCCCTGTGACCCCCACATTCAGTACATTGCCAAGTCCACCTTCAGCATTGACAGCAGCGCCACCATCACTGCAGATACGGCCAATGAGCTGTCAGACGTGGACAGTTTTGGTACTGTGGAGGAGGTCATCAAAGCTTTGCTGAACTTTAAGGACTCCAGGTCAGAGTTTGTTTGGTGCGTGTGCATGCGCACAGGCGTGCATGCACCTGCATAGGTGTGTGTATAATTGTAAGTGATGTGTATACTTGTAAGTGATGACAGTCTAATTGCCACCAACTTCATCATGACTGCCATGATTGAGTACAAAACCAAAAGCTGTGTTATGCTTAAGAAAAAGATGGGCTATGCAGTAAATGGTTCTGTCATCTGCCAAGTAGATTTCTTGTCAGGTTTGGTGTAGTATGTATAGAATATTCTACACTCTTGTGACACGCAGATTCATTCTGTCACATTTCTCAGAGTTGATAATTGGCAAGGAGCTGTTGGTGCTAGGCTGCCATGAAGCCACTGACTGGAAGTGGACCTGCACTGCCACATAAGTGATGTTCATTGACACCTGCTGTGATACCACATAGGCAGGATACTTCCTCCAAATCCTCCTACTGGTGATGATGATAAAAGCCTACTGGTGATGATAAAAGCTTAGTCAGTGTGGGTCATCTCGCCTACTGTATCTGTTTCCTGTTACTTGAGCTCTTAAAATTATCAGTAGAAACTCTCAGAGCTTTATTAACCTTTTCCCTACAGGTAACCTGCTATAGGGCAACCAACCATCTACTAACTCTTTCCTATGTATCACCCACTTCTGGGTTATGGTAGCATACAAATGTGCACAGTGCACGTGTACTGGGAAAGGGAGGTTCTCGTTAGGGATAGTGTTAAAACCCACAGAAATATGTATATGATAAGTATCAAACCCACAACCTCATGTCCAGGAGTTCTGTGCAAATAATTGTGCCTAGATGGCTGAGTGTGAGGGTGACATTTGCACTTGACACGTGTGTGCGCAAATACAAAGCTAAACTGTTCACAGGTTTTTGCTTATTTTGTCTTTACTTCTGAAAACCATATTAGTTACTAAAAGTGTACCATCAGTCTTGTGTTTATGGTTTTACTGTTATTCATTTTTGTTTCATTTATTCACACTTTTTCTCATTTACTTTCCCTCATATATCTATTTTTGGACTCTCCCTTTAAGTTCAAGAGATTCAGAAATGCAAACAGGCAAATAGAGTCAAGGGAAATCCCCTGAAAAGTTCAACCTCAGCAGAGATTCAATCTTGTGCCTTTGGTATATATTTGCGTTGTATCCTATTCCTGAAAAGCAGAGTGTTGACGTGTGAATTGTGATGTCAACAGGAAGGGGAGACCACTGTGGAGCTCAGAGGACATCACTCCCAAACTCTTGGTGACCCAGAGTTCCACACTTCTCCAGCACTTCCTCAAGTGTGTGGTTCGCTGCTTCAAGGAGTTGTCACCCATGGCTCTGGTGGAGCAGCGCTGGTCCCAGGTGGCGCTGCAGTTGGCGTTGTCATGCTCCTCTCGGCACTATGCTGGCAGGTCTTTCCAGGTACAGGGAGCCCTCTGATGTGGGTAGCACTGTTGACTAGCAAACAAGTGTTGTCATTCTGATTGTGTGTGTGTGGCGTAATAACATGCCTACAGAAATAGTGTGTTTCCTTCCTTTCACTTTTTGTCATTGGATTTCATTAAAAGATAGAATTAAAAAAAAAAAAAATTAAAATTTTTTTTTATTAGATTTAAGGTATCTTTTAAGAACTACTTCAGTATCAATGTTACCTATTACCGGACAAAACTTACTGAGCTATCTGGTATTAGTATTTCAATATGCTTAATACATGATGACGCAGTCACCCTCAAGAAGCCGAGCATAACGCCCCAAACGCCCATTGCCTCAGGTGTTGCGAGCCCTGCAGGTTCGGCCCTCCACCCAGATGCTGTCAGACATTCTGTCCCGGCTGGTGGAGACGGTGGCAGAGCAGGGTGAGGACATGCAGGGCTACGTGACGGAGATCATGCTGACTCTGGAAGCCTTTGTGGACAACCTGGACCTGGAGTTCCGCCCCATTGACTTCATGCGGGAGCTGTTCATGTCCACCCCAAACCTGGCCAAGGACCAAGTGGAGAGCAACCGTCGCAGCGCCATCATCGCCCCCAAACACACCCAATACTCCCACCATGCTCGAAGCACCAGCTACTCTGCCTCTGTCTTTATGCAGAGGGGTCACCATATCCCAGGTGGGCTTAGTACTAATATCTTTCTATGTTCTTATTTGGGTGTTGTTGGGGTTTTTTTGGGGGGGGTTGTTTTGGGGAGGGTTGGGTTTTTTTGTGGTAGTGCCTGCATGATCTGAGTACTATCATGATGTGATTGATGGTTGTGATGCTGTCTTCTGCATGTTGGTTCATGATTAGTTGTGGGTGATTCTTCCTCAGCTCATTGATGTAACTCTTGTGAGGTGGTAATCAGTGTATAAGACTTTCTGATGGATGCATCAAGCGACACATGTCAGAGCTTTCTGGAAAGGGGGGGGGGGGGGGGGGGGGATAGTGTCAGTGAGTGAGTGAGAGAGAGAGACAGGCAGACAGACAGACAGAGAGCCAACCTCATTCATCAAGACATTTTTCATATTCTAAAACTATTATTTCCATTTTATGTTTTGTCTTGTTTGGCATGATAAAATATAAAATCTACAATATTTAGTACTAATGAAAAACTGTTTGCTCTGTAGCATTTTGTATGGCATGCATATATCTTGTGCTTGTCTTGTAAGTATGCGAGTTGGTTAATCCTTGGTCACCTAATTCTTTGAGCTGTCCAGCATGTTGTATTGCCTTTTTGCTGGTTATTAAAAACATGTATTTAGATATTGTGTTTGTGTTTTAGACCTAAGTGCTAAGGCCAGACATGGCAGCCAAAATTGTTAAGGTCTGACTCCATTCTTTCTTTTTGTGATTTTGAAGATTTTTTTTAATGTGCATTTTTTAATATTCCCTTGTCTACTTTTTTTTCAACATAACATCTCTTCCTTGCAAGTAAGACTGTTTTTCAAGTGTGGTTGATGATTAAAGATTGCAAACAAACATAAATACATTCCTTTGATTTTTATCCAGTTTTTTGATGCAGTGTAATGGCCAAATTCAAATCACTGAGGCTTTGCAAGGGTTTTGTTAACAAACTTAAACTTGTAAGCTTTTGTTTACTCAAAACAGTACTTGATTTCTGCATTTAGGCAGCTTTTTCAGAATAACAATTTTTGTGTTTATTTGTTAAAATCAAGAAAAATGGGAACAATATTTTAACAAAATAAAAATTGTGAAAATTGAATTTCTAAGATACAGCCTCATCTAAATGTGGTAGTTTTGAAGTTAAGGTGATGTGAGTGATCTGTTTGTTGGCCATCTTTAAATCCATGACAACTTGTGCTTGAAGAGGTTAATATTACATTTTTCTGCAAATTCTGGGTAATATCTAACAGTATCTTCCTTGAAAATCGGTTACATTTAACTTGATGAACTGCCATGTCTTGCCTTAGAATTAGAAAACCCTATATTGTACTTTTTGACATTATTTCAGTGTTTTTCCCCAAGTAAGTAATGATATTGGAGTCTGCCAGTCATTGATGTAAAAAGTACAATTTCAGAAAAATACAGGGAAGCTTCAGTACATCTTGAACGCACCAGAACAATCACAGGTGTACATATAATACTCATACCCAGCATGCCTCTTGATTTTGAAATTTGTATTCATTAACATGAAAGAAAAGAGCAACTGAGGCTTGAACAGAACTATATCATCAGCATGCAAGTTTTGTATGTGTGTGTGTGTGTCTTGCAGAAGAAGATGAGGAGGCAGTGAGGAAGGAGGAAAGAGGGGAGGGTGCATGTACGATTGTGATAGTAGACGCAGAAGGTGACCTGTGTTTGAGCACCAGGAGTGATTTTGTTTTTTTGTTTTTGGTTTAATCCCTGTAATGAAGGCTTGGGTGTATCATCTGAAAGGACAGGCTATCTGTTCATTGCAGACTTTCTTCTGAGTTTTGATTGTTGGCAAGCTGTTCATGTTTTGCCATGATTAACTCAGTGGAGTCGCAGTGAAATGGATCTCGCCATTTTGTGGTGACGCATGATTTTGGCTATATTTGAAAAATTCAGCACATTTTCCCAACATAATAAAGACATGCAAATTATGCATCATTGAAAAGTTTATTATGTCTACTTTTGAGATTGTCACACAGTTTTTCAATAGTTGACTGTAATTATTTTTTACAAATTTTCAAAATGTGTCACTGAATGCTGAAAAATAAAAAGTTTGGAAAATTAGGGCTGCTTATTTTACATGGCTTGAACTGTTCATCAACTAGTCTCCTTGAAAGAATGTGATGATTTTTCACTAAAGTAAAATTCCCTGAAGTTGGCTGAATCCATCTGATGTCACTTTTTGCACTATACAATTTTTGTTTTTAAAATAATACTGGTGAGCCCGAAATCCCGAAGAATACGCCTGTCAACATGTTGAAGAAAAGTAGCCAACACATGCAAACTAGGCAGCTTATGGTCAAGAAAAACATGTGTTTAGAAAAGTGATTGCCCTACAGGCCAGAGTACTTTCCCATTAGTTGAACATCAGCGTATTAAAAAAATTCATAATTCTGCCGAACCTTAAGCTAAGGAAACATATCACAGTGAAGGAGAGGAGTGCCGAATCTTAAGATTCAGCATAACCTCATTGAGTTAATCAAGTTTCTAGGGAATACTGATTTGGAAGATGAGTTGTTGGATCATGTAGGAAATGAAACAATAAACTTGTTTCAGCTTTGTAATGTCTAACTAAAAGATATTCTTTTATTCTGTCTCTATGGAGATAGTTTTGTTTTTGCAACAACAACAAAACTTGTCTGCCAATGATAGCCTGTTCTTGTAGACAGTAGGTGTGTTTGTGTCACAATTTTTTTGTTTTCTTTATTTAAAAAAACAACAAAAGGTCACTACCTGTCCTTGCTGATGGTGAATTAAGTTAGAGCTCTTGATAAATTTGTTCCACTCAGAGTAAATCGGAGGAAAATGGCAATACATAGATATAAGCTAAAAAGTCTACAGATATTAACTTCCTTTCTCATGAGGATCTCCATGTTCATAAAACCTTTTTTCATGCTGAGCATTTTTTCCTATTGCTGGGAAAGCCAGAAGTTTGTTTGTGTTTTTTGTTTGTTGGGATGGTGGGGGGGGGGGGGGGGGGGGAAGGGGGGGTGGCTGCCTCATCTTTTGTGACATTCCTGTCCTGTCATTGTCATGACACTAAGAATGCTGGGACATCTGGTCTCAGGGGTATTCATGTTTTACCACTATCAGCAAGGGCAGGTACAGTATTTTCCTCTTGATATCTGCAGTGTTGAAGTTCCCAGCACATCTTACTAACATAACACAAAAGATTGTGAAGTATTCAAATATTTCCATACTAACTCTATTTGTTTTTCACAGTTATCCCTTGGCAGCTCTGAGATAATGCAATCAGTCTCAAATATGAGGTTTTCATCAAGCATTATATTGAAGTTGCTTACATTGAAAACCCTATGGGCTTGTCTCTTCTTCATGTGTGGACATGTGTTGGACAACACTATCCGGGTAATGCTCGCATTAAGTGAAGCAGGAGATAAAACTATAGACCATCAAAATATGCTAAGCTATTTCCAATACAATACTTCATGAAGGTCCAGTGATAAGAATTCAAAACGTAAAGCCTATGTGTATGACAAGGGATAACTGAAGGTAGATTCTTCTTCTCATAACACAGGATTATTTTTTTCAAGGAGCAGGAGGACAAAGGTCTGGTCCTGAGACATGTTTTGAGGTTTGTCACCAGATCACCGTGACTGGTTGTGTCCATGTTACACTGTTCTGATTTGATTGCTGGGCTGCACATGGTGTGTCGGTGTTGTGCATCGATGTCTTTATTTTTGTCATGTTTTCGTTTAGCTTAAAGTTGTTGATGCCGTATCATTCTATATTCTGAACATAATGTAAGACAGAATTTCATTGCCCTTGATTAAGGATTGCTGTGTGAATTTTCCTGTACAAGTAAGAAAATATGGTGCAGATTTGGCTGATTCATGCATCTTTGTGTTGCACTTTTTTTGTTTTTGATGGTGACTGCACTTTTCTCTCATAATTGTCAGTAATATGTAACAGTTGTCATTCGACAGCAGTAGGTGGTTGTTTGAAAGGCAAGTCCTTTATTCTGGGATGCAAACAGAATGCAAGTGTCTATTTACATCAGTGTTCACTAACAACAGGTCTGAGTGTTGAACAACACAAATCACCAGTTTTAGATACAAAGTAACTGTGTGCACATATCTCCCAAGGACCCTTATTGCAGGATCTGTGGGTCTGGTCTTGCAGTGCTGGTTTTGGTCATTTGTTTGTAACCTAGTTTTTCAAACAAAAATAAAACTAGATGTAATTAGAACTAATACTTTGAAAAGTGTGCTGTTCTGAGTAATTTACACTGACACTTGAATATTTTTTTTTTGGGGGGGGGGGGGGGGGGGGGGGGGGGATCTGGGGATGTTTTGTGCACAGATGATAAGCTGTAAAGATCTGAACTCTGCTGGGGGAACAAGTCAGTGAACCAAACATTCTTAATGGATGAAGCACCACTATTTTATTAGACATAATGCTCCTTTAATGACTCACTGATTGTCTTCCATTACAAAGTTACTACCTTATTGGACCCATGGCTGTTGTACATGGTTGTTGTAAGAGAGACAGATGGAAAGACAGTAATCATGTAAAATTGTGATTTTTGGTAATTACTTGCTGCATTGCACTATAAACTTATGCCTTTTTTTTCTTTTTTCTTCTGATATATAAAGTAGTTAGGCATACTTTTTAAAGTGGAGTGAAAGTTATAGGATTTTTGCTATTATTGTGCTTTTGTGTGCCAGTCTACCATGTTGACTAAATAGCTTGACCTTCTTTTTTTCCCCCAAGAATCTTATTTTCAGGTAGATGAAGTGAACGATAGCCTTAAAAATCTACATTTTGAAATGCAGAACTTGGCAATTTCTAAGACCCAGTAAGCTTATAAAAATGTTTATCAGAAAGTACAAGCGAAAGAAGTGACTGTAATTCTTCAGAACTACGTTTTACGATTGGTTGCTGGTTTTAACATACCTTTTCTTGGTGTTAGGCGACAGCCGCAATCGCAGCAGCACAGACGTGGAGAGCAGACGCACCAACCTCGGTCGCTCTCGCAGCGCACAGTCTCTGAAAAACCTGGACCAGTCAGGGATGGAGGACAAACTGACTTTGGTCACTCAGATCTTCTGGATCACTGTGTCCATGCTGGAGTCTGACTATGAGTATGAGTTCTCCCTGGCTGTCCGTTTGCTCAAAAAGGTATGGTGTATTTCATGTAATGTACAATGTTTTTATCAGAAAGGATGCTTTCCTGCTCACTTTTCATTCTCGCTGGCTGTAAACAATTTTTAACATAATAATTTTTAAGCAGGGAGTGAAAGCAGAAGAGGAATTTCTACTTCTGTAATGATTTTTGTTGTTGTTGTTGAACATACTTTACTGTTAAGTAATTTTACCAGTGTTCAGCTTCATTTTAAGCCCTCTGTGTGAGAGGTTTTTTTGACAGAACCAGAGCAGTTGACAATTTCATCTTGGTGGAGGGGGAAGGGAAGTTTTCAAACTGGTTTGACTCTTACAGAGAAGGCCCTTGACATGTATACAAAAGCAACTTTTCATAAGGCGGAGGGACCAAAAGGCAAAGTTGAAACATATTTTCTGTTATTTACCTCAGCAGTTATGTAGCACCTCAGTCAACTTTTTGGATGTGTTTTGAGCAGTTTTAAATTCTTGCTAATTATGCAACTGCCTTTATGGGAGGTAGTCACAAACAGTCATACATGCAAATTTGTCATCCAAAGTATCCTTATCGTCTCACAGTAATTCCAAGGTATGATAAATGAGACAGAATGCATATTCGAGGTAACCACCAAGGTGTTAAACTTTGGAACACACTTCAGTATAATATTGTATAAAGACTTTCTGAATATTATTTTTTGTTTTGAATTTATGACATGAATTAACCCTATCTTTTTTTTATGTGACAGAACTGGTTTCGTGGCCAGAAAAATGAAGTGTCCACATTTTTTGTGCTTATCAGTATTTCATTTTTGGGAATCAATTTTTCTCTTGTAGATTCTACAGCACTTGCAGCCTGAGCGGCCAGACTGTCGAGAAAAATTGGACAAAATCCTGCAGCAGATCAAGTGGCCCAACTTCCTTGGTGTCATTGTCATGCTGCTGAAGGTCAGTGGTAGCATTTGTCACCTTTTCTTTTCTATATTGGGTATACTGGAAATTTGTCAGTACTTTTCTTTGTTGTGCTTTAGTTTGTATCCAGATCCATGTTTGTTATTTCAGAAGTGCTTCTTTATTACTTTATTCTCTCTCTCTGTGTCTCATCTCTCTCTCTCATCTCTATCTCTCTCTCTCTCTCTCTCATCTCTCTCTGTCTCTCTCTCTCTCTCTGTCTGTTCTTGTATTGTGGCCCAAGGCCGAAGTACAATTAAAATGTTCAGAGTTCAGAGTTCTCTCTGTCTGTTTGTCTTCTCCCCCCCCCCCCCCCCCCCTCTTTCTATTACTAAAAAAGTATTCATATTCTCTCTCTTTCTTTCCGTTTTTCCCCCCAGGAGTTTATTCCTGTTTCCTCAAGCATAGACCACAGTGTTTTGTTTTTGTTGTGTGGTTGTTTTTTTTTAAGGTTCTGTTCATGCCAAATGTAGTCAGTGTGTGTGTGAGTGTGTGTGTTGAGTGTGAAAGCGTTGAGAATGAAAATATTGCAGAAAATCAGGTGTGTGATTATTCACCAGGTAAAGAATGTGTGGTTTCAGGGCTGCACATCACAGGTGGTGGCGGAACCAACCTGGGGGCTGCTGTCCAAAATCATCCTCTGTGTCAGCTCACCTGTCATGGATCCCACCGGGGCATGGGGTAAGTGTCGGCAAGATCGCAGCAACTTTTGTGATCATGCATTAGGTCATCTGCCCTCTTCTCTCTCCCCTAAATCCCTACTTACCCCTTTTCTCTTGTCCATCGTTACAAGCGATTACACATTGTTTCCTAATTGTTCACAAATTTGGGTGCACTGTATATGTTGGATGTTATGCTAGATCTTATTCGTAACTGTGGATACTTCGTCTAGCTGTAGAAAAGTCACGTGGTTGGTTTAGATGATATTATTTCTCTGTGGTGTGAATGAACTGGGAAGTAAAGTCAGATGAGGTATTGTCATCGTATGTATTCATAAATCTCCTTTGTTCCCCATGTACTTTTTGTTTAAGTTTTTCTAGCCTCTTCTAAGGGTGTTGGGAAGATCAGTTTTCAATGTGTGGTCTATTTGTGTCAACCACTGATCGCTTATTTACTCGTTTTTCCTGTATATTTGTATGTAGTGTCAAAAATGGTAACGATTTTGCATAGGAACGTAGTAATGAATAGATTGTGTGGGTGGACAGGAGAGAGGGAGAGAGTTTGTGTGTGTGTGTGTGTGTGTAATATTGTTAGGTTACTTTTATCACAGCAATTCCAATTTTCCATTAACGGAACATACAGTCTGTCAGATTTCTTGTAACATCTATTGATGATAAACAATGGCAGAAGATTGTATGGTATGCTTATGTCAATACAGGATTCCCATTGGTGACAACAGCTCTGTTGCCCTACCTTGTGCACAATTACGAAAACCCCTGTCAGATGTGCCGGGACGCTGCTGATAATGTGGCTCAGGTAAGCACTACCCCAAATTTACCATGTGTCCTTCCCCTGATAATGTGGCTCTGGTATGTGCTATATTACTCTGTGTGCTATATTACCATGTGAATCATGGGTCCTCCCCTAATCAAGCTGCTTTAGCTGTTACTTGCTGTCGGCAACATATCGCCAATCAAACCAGCGATCATCTCCATCTTCTGAGTGATTTTTCAGCCAGTTTGATTGAGTGGTTTTTTTTCTTTCTCTTACCTTGGCAGATGTGCAGTCAGCAGTCAGAGGACCTGACCAACCTGGCCACAGTGATGTCCCTGTACAGCCGTGGAACCTTCGGCAAGGACAGTGTTCAGTGGACCAAGTGTGTCGTCAAGTACCTGCTGGACGTTTACGCTTGCTCCGCCCTCACCCTTGTCTCCTTCCTGGTGGAGGTGAGTGTGTGTCCTGCAGTGCTGTCATCATCATCATCATCATCATCATCTCTATAGTGATTATTCGCTGGTTCAAGAATACGCAAAAGCATCATTTTCAAAGTTTCCTTCCAGCCCAGTTACTGTAGTTCGTGGACTATAAGTTTGTATTTTTTCACTCGAAATTGACTCACCTGGTTAATCCTATGTATATACACATCTTAATTCTTACTTGTAACCTATGAGAAAACCTACCTTGTTTTAGTTGTGTTAGTTTTTGTTGCTCAGATGTTGACTTTTTCGCTCGTGGCATAAACCTTAGATGAGGCCTCTGATTGGCTCCTTAATGTTCAAAGTGTCTGATTGGTTGTCATAGTCATGTGACTTTTCCTATTTGGTAAACATTATTCCATCTTGTGTCATGTGACTTTTCCTGTGATAACTTATATTATCTTCATGGATTGAATTAGTGCACTTGTTACATTAAATTTTAGTACATTTTTTTACACTAAAAATTCCAATAAATATCAAACATGCAATAATGAAGATTAGAACTCTCTATCCATTTGTTGCAAAAAGAGAAAGCTGGAAGTCACAGAAGCTGCCAGAGCCAGCAGTCAGTGATAAATGACTTTGCTCCATGTTGATTCATTTTGTAGTATTGAGAGCATTCATTCTGTTACATGGCTTTTGCATTGCTGCTTTTTACCCTAAATTTTTACTTTTAAGAAAATGTAAAGGTGCCGCTTATTTATTTATGTGGCTTTTGTATTTGCTTTCTTCTGATTTTTACTAAAACATTGAGTGCGGTTTTCATAATAAATCAGGTTATAGTTGATCAAGTATAGTACTTATTGTGTCTTCCAGAAATTGCATAAAGACTTTCATTTTTTTCATTTCTTTTCTTAGTCTTCTGTAGTATAGTGTGATGTTGTTTTAAACAGTTTGTGTGTATGTGTGTGTGTGTGTGTGTGTGTGTGTGTGTGTGTGTGTGTGTGTGTGTGTGTGTGTGTCCCAGGTGTTGGAGAAGGGCCCCCACCTCTACCAGTCAGACATCCTTCAGATCCTGTACTGCATTGCCCACTACATCGACATCAACGCTCTGCCCACCAGCAGCAACCGCATCCTCAACCAGGAACTCTTCAACGCTCTCAACAAACATGTTCAGGTGAGGTGTTGGGGCCTGTTCCAAGACTGCCTGGCGTGTTTAGGTTTTTCATGTGTCAGTGTGTGCAGTAGGGGAATGGATAAGTGAAATATTCAGTCATGATGAAAGTGAACTTTAGCTGGGCAAGTAACAAGAGTTGTGTTACTCACAGACTATAGTCAAGTCAGAGTCGCTTATTGTTTAGCATGATGAGGGCAATGGCAGAGTATGATAAAGACATGTATGCAATAAGGTAAAGACCATTTACTAGACCACATATCAATAAGCTTTTGTTCAGTATTCCTTTTATATTCCAATACAGTCTCAAACCAGATTTCAGTTAATATAAGCCATCCTATGCTCACCTACCCATGCCACACAACACACACACACACACACATGGACGCACACACTCACACACAGCACACGTTCTGCCTGTTCCGCTCATGCACATGTATGCTGTTGCGCACTCAGGGCGTGCACTGGAAGGAAGCCCAGAAAATCCTGAAGCTGGCTGTGACACGATCCTCCACACTGGCTGCCCCTCCCCCCCAGCCATCCACGGTCAGCAGTGCAGCGGAACTGGGGGCCATGTTCCCCCACACTTCGTTTGCAGAGACAGAGTGCATCTCCCGTATGCACAAAGAACTACCGGGTGAGCTCCACTGCTTGACTTTGCTGCTGAGAAGGGAACCGGGCTTGTAGTTTGTTAGTGCAGATTATCTTTTGTGATGGATGTTGAAAATGTCAGAGTTTTTGGTTACATGTATTGGTAAAGTGGAGTGGGGTGGTGGCTCAGTGGTCAAAGCGCTCACTCTCCCCAAGCTAAGGTTAACACTACCACTATGTTAAAGGAGAGAACCTTTCTTTCCCAGTGCATGTGCACTGTGCACATTTGTATGCTACCGTAATCCAGCAGTAGGTGATATGGATGGAAGGGTTAGTAGATGGATGGTTACCCTGTAGTGGGTTACCCGTAGGGAAAAGGTTAAGCAGCATTGAGTATGGGTACCATCTTGGATGGGCGACCATTCGTGCACCTTGGCTTCAATACAGTCCCCCAGTTCACCCAGCTGTAAATGAGTATCTGCCTTCTTTTGGGACAGGGAGGTAAAGCAGCGAGGGAGAGGAGATGGGTGGTGTGTGTGTGTGAATGCGTATGCGTACATGTTTGTGTGTGTGTGAGTGCGCGCCGGTGTGTGTGTGTGCTCTTAATTGAAAATTAGGCCATACAAATACATGTGAATTATAAAGTTGTATATGTGTGTGACTTGTGCATAATGTGTGTATTCATGAACAGGGACTCTCTGTAATACAAAAGCATGAATCTTATCACAATAGTTTCTCATTATATGCATGCATAAATATGGGTTCATATTTGTGTGTTCATATGTATGCATGTATCATTTCATCATCTGAGAGATGTCAGAATGTTTGAATTGCTGCTTTAGTTTCACTTTTAGATTTGTTTTTTGTTTGGTTTTTCCTCGGTTAGAGCTCTGAGATTGACCAATGATGAGATTTTTTGTGTGTGACTGATTTACCCACCATTAAGATAGCCACATTCCGACTTCAGGGATAAAAGATTTTTTTTATCCCCAAGTCAGGAAAACTCATTAGTTTTGATTAGGACTCCCATCATGTCTGACCAGACGTTAAAAATCATGTCACATTGTACAGGTCGCACCCTGGACTTTTCCCTGGACATGTCCAAGACAACCATCATTGGCCTGAAGTTCCTCACCTCAGAGTCTGCCAGGAATTCTACAGCAGAAGAGAAGCCAGTGCCCACAACTGCTGTAGCTTCTGCAGTGTCCCTGTCGCGTAAACCGTCCAATAACCAGGACATCGACTCTTTGTGGAGAAGACCCCAGGCCTCACAGGTAAGGTTGCGGAAATGGGAAGAAAGAGAGAGGCTGTTGAAGAGAATATGTCAAATTTGATAGCAGTCATGTGAAATTAAAGACGGTACAGTATAATACATCACAACACAGGGCAGCTTAACAGAAAAGAGGACAATACAGTTTTTTGCTGATGTGACTTAATTCCCATGATCTTTATGTGGGTTAAATTACATAAACTGTATGACCATGAGGTTATCATTCATGTTCCAGTTAATGGTTCACATCGACGTTCAAATGTTAATATCTGTGGACAGGTTTTTGTTAGATTGCTAACCTGGTAAGTCCACCATTTAAGGCAGTTAACAGGTTATCAAGAAAAAAAAAGCCTGTTTCTATGTCTTTGTCTGAAATGTTTGTGTTGCAGGCTCGTACACGAGAACGGTTAGTCAATCTGCTCACCTGCTTCGGCCAGCGAGTGGGACTGCCCAAGAGCCCATCGGTATGTAGCTGGTTTGTTTGCTTTAGTGTACATTCATTGCGCTGTGTGTGTGTGTGTGTGTGTGTGTGTGTGTGTGTGTGTGCATGCGTGTGTGTGTGTGTGTGTGTTGAGCGCAATTGTGTACATGTATGTAGGCATGTGTGTGCTCCTGTATTCATGTAGTCTATGGCCACATTGCTAATGTTTTGTATTTGTGTGTGCTTCATGACTAACTCACATATAGAAAAGAAATTTCAAACAGTGTGTGTGTGTATGTGTTAAAGATGGTGCAGCACTACTAACATCTTTACATTCACGTTGTGATGTTTCATTTTGTGTTTCAACATTTTATGTCACATATTGAATTATGAGTCTTTAGTATTATGATCTCACAGTGTTACAGTGGAAATGATGCTGTCTTGGGTATCTTGTCTCTATCCGTGGTAGGTCTGTATCTTTCATCACCAAAAAGTTGCTTAAGAAGACAAAGCAGACTGTGGTAATGAGTTGTTATTTGTAGTAGACATGCATAAAACTGCGTAAAATCAAACTGTTTTAAGAAAGTTTTCTCTCTCTCTCTCTCTCTCTCTCTCTCTCTCTCCTCTCTCTCTCTCTCTCTCTCTCTCTCTCTCTCTCTCTCTCTCTCTCTCTCTTAAATGCTCATGAACCTGTAGAGCTGAGTTTTTAATAGGACAATGCATACAAAAAAAGACATCAAGCTGTTTCCTAGTCTAAAACCAGTATTAATTCATGCTTGCATGGCCCGTCAGGTAGCTGTGCTGTAGTCGCTACCACTCCATCCTGGGACTGTGTGCAGAGATAATTGCATCTTGGGTCTGTAGATGTGGTGTTAGTTAGTGATTGACATAAAAATAAGCAGAAGTGTACTATTTGTACTGTCATGCAAACGTGTCTGTGTTGTGGTCATTGTGTGTTTATATCATATTATTTTTTAAAATGAAAAGAAGTTCACTTTTTTTTTTAAAATCAAAGAAGTACTAACTAATCAAAAGGATTATGTAAAGAAATTGGTTTTGTTCTGACAAAAGTGTTGGTTAAAATAGTGATGAATAGATGTCTCTTTTCCTCCTAGTTTATGGATATGGTATAATCAATACGTCTGTTGGTCTTTTGAAAGGCAAATCCACAAATGGTAAAGTAGACTCTGGGGTGCATTAAAAGGTAGACAGATTATGCATTTTGTATCATTACCTCTGAGTGTATTCTTCTCTTACCTTTGCTTTCTGTTGAAAGAAAACAGATCAGGGTTCCCTGAAAGGGGACCAAAGCTTGCTTTGCAGCTTGATAAAGAATAACTGCAGCTTTTTTTAAAACCCTTTCTGAGGAGAGAAAGGGGTTTCTTTGTCTCTACAGGTTTATTAGCTTATCACTATCACATTCTCATTGCTGTCGGATCTGTGTGTAACCCATCATGCCATTTTTGTTGTGTGTGTGTGTGTGTGTGTATCTGTGATGTTGTGATATTGCTGTTAGGTGTTCTCTGTGTGTTAGTGTTACGTGAAAGTGATGTACTGAATTTAATTTGGGGGGGGGGGGGGATAAATCTTCTTTTTCTTGCTTTAAATTTTTTTTTTAATCCAACTTTCAAAAACTCACTTAACTGTGGGATTATGGGTTGGGTAGAAGTCATCTTGACTTGAAATGATCAGTAGGATGGGACTTTAGCAAAACTCTGTATGTATCTGGCCTCCAGAAATTTCATTGTTTTGTGCTTTGGATGAGAACTTGGAAGATGATCATGCTGAATTGCCACCCTGTTGTCAGTTTCTGTCAAAGATCCTGAAAACATGTAACAGTTATGAAGTTTCCATCAACATTTCTTTAACAGAACAGTACTGGGGTTTTTTTTTTGGTTTTTTTAATCTGTTAATCCATTTTCCAACCGTCTTTAAACTACACTTCATGATGAAATGGATGGCCATACAGTGTGGAGAAGCTGCACTGTGTGCCTTATTTATGGAAGATTGAGCATGCAGATTTTGAAAATGTCTGTTCATTTTTTTTTGTTCTCTCAGGTCAGATATGCCTTAGAATGTCTATTGTCCAAAATCTGAATCTCAGATTATTCGCGTTTTGTTTACTTTTTGTGCAGCTTTGTACATGAATTGTCTAGCAGTAATGCAATTTTCTAGAAAGTAACTGATTCCCAGGTTAAAATCCTGTTTGAAGTGGTACTTTCACCCCACCAACTAGACCGCAAGTGGGGATCTGGATGCCAGTATCTCAGATGACAATAAGCCAAGGTCCTGTGTGTAACACACATTTAACACACCATCAAAGAACCCACAGAGAAGAGAGAATTCTTCCCGGCAAAGGTCTGTTGAAAAGAAACCTCGCAGTCATAGAGCAGCAGATATATGCAGACATGAACAATTGAAAAGAAAAAGCTGTACTGTTCTCTAGCAATGCACTGTCCCAGGGAGAGCAGCCCAAATTTCAGGCAGAGAAATCTGCCAGACTGCAAAGCTACAATTAAGGATTAAAATTATTTGACCAAGTTGGTGACCATAAATCTTTTTTCTTTGCTTACTGATTTGGTTTTGGTTTTGGTTTGTTTGTTTTTAGTAGGCAGGGTTGTTTGGCGAAATGAACATGCCTTTGCAGATTTTGCATCCTGTGTGTGTGTGCGTGTGTGAATGTTGGATGTCAGTGATGTAGCGGTGTGTAGTAAGATGTTGTGGGCTGTGTTGTGGTGTGCACATGTCTTTAATGGGAGCTTTGATTCCCTCTGCTAGGACACCACCATTAACAAGGTAAGCCGGCATCTCTGTGTCCTTGCTGGCGCAGTGGAAACCAGTTTCCCCCACTACCACCACTTACCATGCCGCTGCCTTCCTCTTGTTTATGTTACATACCGTTATGTTATGTTGGCTCTTCTCCTGTGTTTTGATGAGTTGTTTGAGTTATTTCTTGTGGGATTTTTTTTTTAATGTGTGTGCGTGCATCCAGTCAGTTTTTCTCTCTGCGGGTGTTTGCTGCTTCATCATTATTATTTCAAATTTATTTTGCAGCTATTTTCGAGGTGACCTATTTCCTTTTGCAGATTTAATTTCAATGAAGTTATAATTTCATGTGGGGGAATCTGTTTCAGGAATTGAGCATTTATCTGAGTGTAAGCTGTTTTAGAACAAAACTCGAGCTATGTTTAGCATAGATGTACAGCTCTTTTGGGTTTGTACATAGATTGCAAAAGAGGATAGTGAATGTGATCAGTCACAGTTTTTCTCTCTGTCTTCTTTTTTGCCCTCAGCAAACAGATTGTTCTAAGATTGCAACTACTTATGTGGAAGTTTATCTGAACTATTTCCATGATTTTGAAACAGCAAGCTGCATGATAAAAAAGTTGCAGTTTCTGCAGTACATACATTGGTTTAGATGTTGCAGAAGTCATCCTGTAAGTACCCTCAGGATAAAGGAATCAAGTCCTGTAATGCTGTATGTGTTCATAAAAACAGGCCTGAAAATGTACCAAGAGATTCCTTAGATGAGCCGACTCCTGCTTAAATTTCTTATTGTTCAATTTGCCAGCAGACATGAAAAGTTTAAAAGACTAATGCTCCTTTCAAGAATCTTTCTCTCTTTTTTTTTTCTATGAATCTTCTTAAATTTTATCACTATTACAGAAAATGAACAAAACTAACATTATTTGGTATAATTGATTGCATGCAAGGTAGCAGATCCTTTTTAGCAAATGCAGTATGTTTAGAAACAGTGTACTCATTGATGTATAGAGAAATCTGAGTGTATTTGAATGGTCTGGTTGTGCTGTAGCTTCACTGAACGGAGTCATTGTGGAACAGCTACTCAGACATTGTCTTATTCAGGAGCTGATAGGCATTCTAGACATAGAAAGCATGCAGGTTGCAATCATTTCCTTGAGAAGGTTCAGGGAAGATTGAATCACTGATTGACAAAGAGAGTAGGATTCATGTAATGATAATCCAAGCTTGATGGCAATCCAATCCAGTCCATGGCAACAGAAGCTTTTGCAGTTGTAACGTCCTGGTGATCTTTCAAAGAAATGGCTGCCTTCATTGTGATTGCTCTTTTGTGATAGAATTATGTTTGTCTCACTTATTGAATTAGAAACTCGCCATCATTGTTCCCCTTGGTAATAAATTGACAATAGTGATGTTTGAGACTGATGAAAACAAATTGTGACATGTAATGTTTTGGGGTTTTTTACCCTGCTCAGCAGGGAAGGGGCCTGTTTCTTCTATAATTGTCAGTACCATATTTTCATGTAATGTTAGGAAGTTTTGTAGCCTTGTGGCCATTCTCTACGGTTAGTAAGGCCATCATGGAGTCTTTTCAGCTTGTTAGATGCGGTAAATTCTCTTCCCTTCCTTGTCATGCCCCCTCCCCCCCCCCCCCCCATCCTCACCAAACAAAAACCACCACCCCCAAAAACCCCCAGCAAAAAACAAAAAAAACACCAAATGAACACCCCCCTCCTCTCCGCCCCCTCCCCCTTAGGTCTGTTTACAATGAAATAGCAGTGACATGTATGGTTTATTTTGGCATTGGCATTGTTCTCCCTTTGTTAATATGCGACCGCTATCTTCAGGCTGCTTCTATATACTCTGCGCTTATGTTACAACTATAAAATTTCAATTTGTAATTTTTTTTTTTTAATGTTGTTTCTTGTAAGTAGACAATGGGATTGTAGAGAGTTGGGTTTTTTCATACTGGAGCTTTACTTGTGTTGCTGACCTGAATTCATTACTCTACATAATTGCATGTTTTGTCCCGTGCATGCCTCGTTTTGTGTTTGTGTCTGAATAGCTAGGCTTTTTTGTATGTTGAATGAACAGATATTGGCAAGAATGGATGCAACGTCCATACCCTTTCCATTTTAACAGAATTGTGTCCGTATGTTTTATGCTTTATGGCCACCAGCTTTTGTTTATCAATATGAAGGAAACCTGTATCATTTGAATGTATTCAGTCTTTCAAACAATTATGAATTCTCAATGTTTTGCTGCAATATATTCTCCATGTAGTAAGTACTTTAGACGATTTTCTTCAGATTTTCTCAAGGGATTTAGTTGGATTTTTCATTTTGCATCAAAGACTGGTGATTTGGTTGGTTGGAGGGGTATTGTCATCAGTTTATGCTGAAAAACGGTTTCTGCTTGGTGATCGGGATTGTTGATGTATGTCTTTTTTTCATTGCTTATCTTTACCAGTCAACTTCTATGTACGTTTTAAGCTCATGTTTGTTTTTGTTGTATTTAGGTAACAAAGATGGAAGCTGTATATTGTATGCATATGAGAGTTATTTATAGATTTTTATCATACAGGACAGACTAGAGTAGAACTAATTTTTATCATACATCCTTTTACCTTTACCTATCATACAGGACAGACTAGAGTAGAACTAAGAAAATTTGAGCTCTTGGAGAAAGTCTGTTTTCAAATCTGTTCTTTGTAGAGTGTCTCTATATGGCAGCAAAAGGATAAACATTTGCTCTGTGTATGTGTGTGTGTGCGTGTGTGCATGCATGTGTACATTCAAAGTAAAGCCATTCATATAAGATAAGTTATCAAATTTTAAAATATGTGAGGGTGTGTGTGTGCGCGCGTGCGCCTGCCAGCACATGTATTCTCTGCAAGTGGGTGTCTAGTGGAAGTATATCATTTCAAATTATAGTTGAGTGTCATCATGTTTGTTGTACACCAGTTCACAGATATTTAGTCGGTAACCTTAGATAATGTAGCCTGCTTATAAAACGCGCTTTGAGTTAATATTATTTTTGTTTGTCTATTATTTTAACACCCGCTCTTCTCAACTCAGCCCTCCCTCTTTCTGCTGTTCAGGAATGGGCTTTGTAGTGTTTTCTAAGCAGGATTATCATATTGCATTAAGAGCAGACGTTTCAAGCCTTTGCAGGGAGGGAGGGTTGTTTGTTTGTTTGTTTTAGCTTGTGCTGAACTGATTTTGTGCGGATGTTAATTAACATAGATGAATAACAGCTTCTTCTAATGCTGTAGGATGGTAATGGGTAATCTGTAGGAATGAGAGGATGCGATGGATAGTATCATGAGGATTGGGTAGATTTTAAAATTTTTTTAACCTTTTAATGCTTATGCAAATTCACATATAGTTTGATTTTGTGTGAGTGGTTTTGAGCATTTGTTTGGTTATTAATCCACTCTCTGTTTCTGCATCTCCTTCTCTCTTTGCCTCTGTCTCTGTTTCTGTCTCTCTCTGTGTCTCTCTTTCTCCTGTGGCTGTCTCTGTCTCTCCTCGCTGTCTCTCTTTCTCTGTCTGTCCCTCTCTCTCACTCACTCACTCTCTTTGTTTCCCACTTTCTCTCACCCTCATTCACACTTACTCACATGCATGCACACAGACACAGACACACTCACACACACGCACACACACACACACATGCATGCATGCACACACACACACACATATATATATCCATGGCTATTTTTCAGCTTTCTTTACATTTTTTCCTCCTTCTTAACAAACAAACAAACAAAACTCACCATCCTCTGTTTACTGTTATGTACTTGTTTCAAAGTCATGTTTGTCGGAGTCAGTTTTCTACTGTATAATGTATTAGCTTTCTGCTTTTCTTTACTTAACACTTAATTATGGTGTTTGCTTATAGGTAGTCTGGCAATCAACATTTCTTGGGGTTTGGGTCATTTTCTGTATGCCTAACCTTATCATGATCTTGTCTGCAATTTGCTACAATTTTAGAAACTAATGTCTTAACTAGTGTATTATTGCCCTGCTTTAAAAAAAAAAAAATGGCCTTTCTTCTCACAGTTGCACCACTGTAGTTTACAACAGACAAAAAATAAAAAATTCTCACGATCCAGCCAGTTATGTCTCAACCACCCACTCTGACAAGAGTTCAAAATGTTGCCATAATGTATGACTATATGCCACACTCAAGTATTCATGCATTCCTAAAGAATCCACAAGTGGAACCGAAATGTTGAGAGTGTGAGTTTGGCTTGATCTTCAACAGATTAAGTAAGAACTACCTCAGCATAAATTTACAAACTATCCATACCGCATTTAAGTCTGGTGAGCATAGAATCGGGGGAAAGCAGAACAAGAGGAAGAAGCAAATTACAGAATAAGTTACACCTCGTGTCTATATTAAGTTGCGAGCCAGGTCTTAAAAAAAGAAAAAGAAATTTGCCAAGAAAGGTGACAGTATAAGAAACTGTAGTTATGGTGACAGTTTGTTGTGGTGACTGATGTTGTGGTGACCATTGTCTTGGTGACTGTTGTCCTGGTGTCTGATGTTGTCAATGTCGAGGTGACTTTGTGTGGGTGATTAATGTTGTGGTGATGGTGGTGCTGTGTTACAGGTGATCTTCAGCCAGTCCAGCGACACCCTGGATCACCAGCAGAGCGTGGGCTCCAGTGGGGAGGAGACCTCTCTGCCTGATGCCTCGTCCAGTGAGTTCATTACCCTCGCTTGTAGACACACACAAGCATGCATGCACGCATGTGTGCAGACACACACACACACTGCCTGATGCCTCATTGTGTAAAGATTTTATGGTAGGGTATTTCTTTATGTTTGTTTGTTTAGTATGATATCACCAAGTGTGAACAGACTTTAAATTGAACTACAACAACTACAGCAACAACACACACACAACACATACGACACACAGACACACACACACACTACCATCCAATACACCCCACTGTACACACACACAACACACACACACACACAACACATCACACACGTTAACATCCCCACTTGCTGAGTAGGCCATTCGTGAGGTGGAACACTGACACACATTCACACAAACTGCATACACATGACTGAATGCTAAAAAAGCACAAACATCCATATCCTATATAAATGGGTTACAAGAAAAGAAAGAAAGAAGAACACATACACATACGACAATACAAAGTAGCATTTAACACAACAAAGAAGGACAACAAACAAAAAACACAAGAGTGGGGTTGAGCATAATGAAAGTTCATGTTTCAAACTATCATGTCATTGTTTTAGGTTTTGGTGGGATGACGGAGGGTCTGTCAGATAAATGCATTGCATGCCTTCAAACTCTCATTGGTCATTTTTGGTATGATTCCTTGTTTTGCTGGTGTCCTTCTATATTGTCACTTCCCACTTCTGAAACTCTGTCTTGGTCCACTCTCTTTTTTCAGACGCTTAGTAACTTCATTTTCCATGCTGATTTGTGTGCTTGTCACTTCTTTCTCATTAAATTTGCACGCTTATCCATTCTTGCTCTTTTTTCACAGCTAAAAGGTAACCTCTTTTCCAAGATGAAGTTGGATGTGATAGGTTGCAAGTTTGGCTTCATTAAAACAACTCCTGATTTTGTTGCAATTTGTACGATACTCAGTATGGAAACGATCAGAGTCTGTGAACGACAGCAGTGGTAACGAGTTGATTGTCACCTTCAAGGGCTTTGACTTCTTGGACAACGAACTGAATGAGGAGTCAGAGGTAACGCCTGCATGGATGTCTGCAGTGTTTCAGATTTTTGTTAATTACATGTATTCTTTAATCCTGATGTCACATTAACTGAGCAGTATAAAAATAAAACATGATGCTTCGCTGTGTTTTCCTTTTTCTGGCTTTTTTTTTTTATAGTTAAAATCATTCAAAATACGTGTTGTAGTTTCCGTATTGGATCTAGCAGGTTGTGAATGATAAACTGCATGTATGGCCAACCAGTACTTCACAACATTTCTTTGCTTGTGTCAAAGCACCAAAAACATGGAAAATTCTAGTCACACAAAGTACATTTCCCTGCTGTTTTTTGCCAGTTTGTATTTAGGACAGTTTTGAGCTATATGTGTGTGTATTTAGCTTTCATTACAGTATTCTTTGACCCTGGGGCCTTAAGTGTGCTGCCAGATTTCAGTCAGTTGTCACAGCGTAACTGCCAGTGATACCATTCTTTCACTGCTAGCAGTATGCTGTGTGCTTGAATTGCAAGTGTTGTTACTGTAGCTTTTTTACAAGTTTTTTTTTCCCTTCCATATCATTTGTTTGGCTATGTTTGTATTTAAGTTTGTTTGGTATACAGTTTACCAATTTTGGGATGTAGAAAGAATATAGACTTGAACCCTCGTGTGTATAATCATATATAATCCTCTCCTAGTGTGAGTAGTTGCCTTTTTTTTTTATCTCTCTCTCTCAGTTTTACAGATGTCAGCATTTTCTGCATCAAAGAATTTAAAATTATCTTTGTACCTTCTCGATACATCAAGGAGAATAAAGGAGAAAGAAAAACAATGATTTTATCTAAAGAAAAAAATAAGAGAACAGAGGGGAAATACCTAAATCAAAATAAAGACATGTTTGGGTGACTGAAACTAGCTGTGTTCTGCGGGCATCAGAATGGTCCACAGATTTGCAGATTTCTTTGCATTGAAAATCACTTAACAGTGTATCTGTTTCTGTTCTTATTGACCCAGTGAACTTTCTGATGTCATATTTTTGAAAAATATTTCCAGCAGTCTTTTAGACTAAAACCCTATTTTTGTTTTCTGTCCAATCAGAAATTACTTTTAGATCTAAGGCGAAGGTCAAATTATGAAACAAATGTTCTCATTAGCCATTGACCATTGTCTCATGATGTGCACAACTTGTCACAATCCATGATCAGAAAGAGACTGATTTCATTGTTAAAAATAGAGAAAGTCTGTAGGGAAACATCCTACTCTGTTTGTAGGGTTTATTTGTTCTGTAATGGGCCTGATTGGTTTGAAAATTAGTGGCTTATTTGTTGAAAAAGATGGTCTGTTTATTGAAACATTTAACTTACTTTGAGGAAAATTTTGAAATGGATTGGCCTGCCTCTTCAGTCAAATCAAGGATATAGAAAGATCAAAATAGAAGGCTTACTTGTGATGATGTCTCCATGTATAGGAGTCAGTATATTGACACGGTTTCAGTAGAAGAACATGTTCCTGGTTTGAAAGTGAGATCAAACAAATTCTGTTTAGAACATTCTTGCTGTATGTCATGTTTTTTGTTTGACAAGTCAAAAGTATTTGGGGTTGGTAAAACATTTTATTGCAAAGTTTCTCTCTATAGTATGCTTTAAGGAGAAGCCCTGGAAGACTGTGCTACAGTTCTCCCAGCTTTAGGGGGGCCTAACAGAGCTTTGTCCTTGTATCCCACCAGGGCCCAGGGGGGCCCTGGACCTCAAGCATATGTGTCTGATTACACTATTCTGATGCCTGGTTTTGAAGAAACGTTTAAAGCTTGCATGATAATGCTGTACTGTAAAACAAGTATTTTTGTTGTATTCAACTTGGGATTATTTCTGCAGATATCCACATGGACCTTGGTAGGTGCAGTAGCCACAATTTACCAGTGTTTCATTTCCGAAGGGTGTACATCTATATCTATTTATATCATACATATAGCTGTGGTGTGGCCTCCACAACCTGTAAACGCACTGTCCTGTCACGTAGATGGACAAGTTGGCAGATGTTATTTGTAGTCAGACAGATTTTCCCGCTGTGCTTTAGCCGTCATTTATTCTGGCAGTATGGGCGTCTTTTTTTTTATTTGATTTTTTTTTCAAATGAATGATTTTGCTTTTCCATTCAGCAGGCTGGGGAACATTCTGCATTTCTGTTGTGTTTGGGTTTTTTTTGGGGGGGTAAGGCTTAAGTTTCATTTTCTGTTTAGAAAGGGAAAAGAAATGAAGGTGGGGAAAAAAATATGATACAAACATTTAAGTTTGCATTTTCCATTTGTCATTAGGGGATATTCTCACTCAATGGACTTCTCACGTGGTACATAGTAGTCATTGTTCAGTGACAGCCGTCTTGTTTTTCATAAATGCCTAGCTTGATATGCTTTTAATAACTTACTGCACCATTGCTGATAGAGGTTTTAAACCAAGGCAGCTGTTCTTGGATGCTTATATTAGGAATAGGTGCCAAAGTAGTCATGATTGCTGAAATCATGGAAGAAAGAAACAATGATCATGCTAGGTTTGGGCAAGTTTCCCTGGCACCAATCAGTTGTCAATCACTTTAACCTGTGCCATGAATGAAAGCAAAAGGGATAAAGAAATATAGTTTTGTTTACTGACCAGTGATCACAATCAAAATTGAATCATGTAAACAGTGTGTATTTTTGTGAGTGGAAAGAAATAAGAGCAGGACACTTCCCCCTTGGGATTGAAAATGTAGAATATTTCTGCTAAGGAGTTTTGTTGTCCATTTATTTTGTAGCTGAAGATTATCAAGTAGATGTGAAGAAAAGGTGACTTTTTAAATGTGCAAACTAGTCTACATTTTGGTGAAAAGTATGGCATAAATAATTGTCTTTTTTTCTTGAAAAGCCGGTACTGTTAGCTAGTAATAGTCCTCTTCAGACCTATAAGGAACTTAAAAAAACATTAAAAAAGGACTTCAACCTGGGTGCTTTCCTTTCCCTTTTCCCCACCACCTCTCATCCTGAGCAGGCCATTGCTCCTTCATCCATCATGACCTAGGATCTTAGCCTGGTTTTCAGTGGGGTTATTTTATTTTTATTTTTTATCATTCCAGTTTTTATTTTATTATCTTACTCTATTTTATTTTATTTTATTTCATGTTTTTGTTTAAGTCCGTTTAATCTTCTTTTATTTTTATTTTATCTTATTTTATTTTTTATTTTATTTCATTGCACTGTATTTTGGGGTGGGTGGAGGGGGGGGGGGGGGGGGTTGGTGTCAACTGTTCCCCAGCTTCATTCAGCCATTCATGTCAGTCTGTTGTCAACATGTCTGTGTTTCCCCCTCTTCCCTCCATTGGAATTATGTGTTTCAGAATTCATGGTTTTCATTTGCATAGGTTTCATTTGCTGCTTGTCCACATGCTCATGCGATAGTGCATCTCTCTGATTTTTTTATGTGTGCATTTGTTAGAAATACCCCAGCTGCAGTCTTCCATACCTCCCTGTCTATGTCTTTATCAATCAGTCTCCTTACTCCTCTCCCCACCTCGCAACTCCCATTCCCATTGCCCCCTCCCTTTCCTCCCTACCCCACTTTTCCTCTCCCATTCCATTCCTTCTGACTGTGTCTGTGGTTGTTAGAGTTTTTATCATTAGTTTTGAAAAAAAAAAAAAAAAAGCCTGCTATATCAGTAGCATTTTTACTGATGAAGTCGTAGTGACTGTTCACTTTTCTTAATGCTACTGCTTGTTTGTTGAGTTTCTAACATTTATTTTGATCTGCCACATGTTCATGATGTGTCAGTGCTGCTGTTCCCAAACTGCTGAATCTGATATTACACATACTGAGCCACACCCATGCTCCTTCTGTGGCAGCTTCAGAGTCAAAAAGCCAGAGGGAGCTATTTATTGGTACACACCTGTGATTCCCACATTGAGCACACTGTCACAACAATAACAGATACTCACGAAACTAAAGCAGTCCTGCACTGCTGCTGGTTCATTTTGATAGTGTTATTATGCCTTCTCTGGTTCCCGCCTCACCCCCTCCCCCTTACACAAGACACCACTTACTAGGACAGTCATAACTTTGTCACAGAACCAGACTAAGTGAGATGCCTACCCTGGGTTGCCGATTGTCATGTCCCTCCAATAA
The DNA here is from genome assembly GCA_028751875.1 of Rapana venosa. Taxonomy (NCBI): domain Eukaryota; kingdom Metazoa; phylum Mollusca; class Gastropoda; order Neogastropoda; family Muricidae; genus Rapana; species Rapana venosa. The sequence continues at coordinate 41,076,934 of CM054144.1, forward strand.
CAGTTCTGTGGAATCTCCAGACTCTCCAGAGTCTGACAAAACCTCGCAACAGACATGGAAGCAGAGGAAAAACTGAGACTTGAAGTCATCGTATAATGGCTACCAAGACAGCAGGGACCGCCGACACAGAAAATGTATTTTTAATGCATGCTGATGTAGGATGAGGGTTATGATCATGCTCTTTGAGTCCAGATAGCTAGTAGGGCTTGGCTAGAGCCTACCCACCCCACAACCCCTCCCCCCCAATCTGCCTCTGATAGGACTTCACCCACAGGGATCCTATGTTCTAACCACTGTGCCAAGATGGCAGGTCGCATTGACAGCTGTTTTATCATCTTGACAAAAGCTTTGTTAAAAACTAATTGTAGCAGTTCAGATAATTAGACAGAGATGGCATAGGCGATATCTAGACTAACTCACTAGTGACTCACTAATCTCTGAGCAGTCAGTAGACAGATTACAAAGTGACTAACTGTAGTGTTTGTATTTAAACAGGGTCTGTCTTGCGTGTCAGGGTTTCTCACATGTGTCGGTCATTTCCTCACATTGACATTGTCGTCTACCCCCTCCAATATTTGTTGTGACTGTCTTTAACATGTCATCATATTGATCATGTAGGGAACACATTTATAACAGTAATGTCGTATCATCACAAAAAGTTGGTATGGGTAGGTCTTTGTGCACATCCAGCCACCAAGGAGTTTTGTTTTTTGTCCCTACTTGACATTGTGCACTTGTTAGTACTTTTAAGCACTGTGGACTTGGGCAGCATTTGATTTGGATATCTGCAAGGTGTGCCTTTTGATGTGTATCATGGTGTATGGAAAGGTTTAAAAATATCTTGCATGGGTTAATGCCTCAGACATCAGATTTTTACTGAAGTTCTAGGAGCGTGATGAATTGCAGGTGAACTTTTTTGAATTAGATGGATTACCTGCCTATGATTTAATACAGGAATTTGGTTTTGCATCGTGCATTTATCATTATGTGCATTTTCCCATCAAGCTTGCAGAGGAGAATCATTAGAATGAAGGCAATACATGTATCCCTTAACAACATACAAAAGAATTATGAAATTTCAGCCTGCGTACACACCTGATTTGCATGTCCATACAAATATATGCATGCCAAGAAATGAGACATAATCATGATACAGAGAGTGTAATACATATACAACACAACACAGTACAATGCATGTAGCAAATTCAGTGTTATCATGTAAGAATAAGATGTATGGGAGTAGTGGCACTGCAAGCAAAGTTAGACAAAAACACAAAACAAAGCAAAATGAAATGCATATAAGTAAAACTATTCAGAGTATTTGTGGACTGATGGGAAGATGGGTTGGGTGGGAGGAAGGAGAAGGAGACAATTTTGTTTTAATTTAAGTTGATCAAGTCAGTTTCAAATGTTCATGTATAACAAAAGTTTTCACTTATTGAATCATCAGAAAAGGCTGTATGTCAATATGGCTGTTACTTATGTTTGAAAAGTATTAAGAGGAAAGATCAGCACTCCCAAAATTGGCCTAGAACCCATTATCAATGGTGTATACACATCCAGTCAGATTTTTTATGGTGCTGTTTGAATCATTAGTGAGAAAAGAGATGAACATATTATTACAACATTTAAATCAATACTTTACATTCTGGCCTAGTCGTCAAAAATCTGTCTGGATTTCTTAAATCATCATTTTATGCCATTTCTTATTATTGATTAAATAAATCTTTGGCCCACTCTTGCGCAAATGTTGTCATTTTAAATTTTTGTTAATATCGCTTTTTTGGTTGCCCAGAATTTGGGTGGTTTCTTTTATTAGACTGTAGATTGCTCATTCATGCAGCTTTTCGGGATTGACTTAGTGCATTTGTACATCTCAGCGAGTTATGCAAGTAGTTGGGATAGAAAAGATTGCTTGGTTGTAGAATATAGAGAAAAACAGAAGTGTTTTTAGAATGGAGAGGATGTAAGGGCATGAGAAGGGTGAAATAGTTACTTTTGTGCCTCTTGAATAGACAGTCTGCGTCAGTTTGTATGTGTACCATCTACATGCCTGGGGATCTTTTTGGTTTGGTTGTTGATTTTTTTTTTTTTTTTATGTGGTTTGTTTTGTTTTTTGGGAGGGGAAGAGGAGAGAGAGGGTATTTGATTTGCTTGTCAGTTTTTTGTTTTAATTGTTTAGTTATTGGGTTGTTCATTGTTGTTGTTGATTTTTTGGTGAGGTTTTTTTGTATGAGTTTTTTTTGGGTTTTTTTTGGGGGGAGTCTTTTTTATATAAAAAAAAATTGGGGGGGGGGGGTTAAGTTTGTTGTGTTTTGTTTTATTGTTTATTTCTTTTTGTTTTTTGTGGGGGTGGGGGGAAACTTTGATTACTGTTTGCCTTTAGGAACAAGTTTGACTGTCTTCTTTGGATAAGAAGTCCATACTTGGGCAGTTTTCTATTTGTTGTTTCATCAAATTATATCTAAAACCTTTAACAGGTTTATTTATTTGTTTGTTTGTTTTTATTATCCATTCATTTATTTGACAGACACTGTGAGATTTTCTTGCATCAAAATGCTCTGTGTTGTTCTGTCTTGTTATACTGTACTGCCACTGACTCTGCAGAAAACTGTACTAAATAAATAGCACATACTACTTACTATCTTTCATGATCATACAATTTAGAGATTGATTATGATGATAATGAAACTTATGTATGCCTGTCTGCATGATCATACAATTTAGAGATTGATTATGATGATAATGAAACTTATGTATGCCTGTCTGTGTGTGCGTGAACTAGAGGATATGGGCTGGAATGTGTGGACCGGTGTATACAGTGTTCTTTATAATGTGAATAGACTCTGAACGAATGAAGAAATATTCAGTATGTCTTCTTAATATGTCAGAAGTTTTACTTTGACTAATTTCATGCTTAACTTACCAGTCTTCCTTTTTCTTTTTTTTATTGGGGGGGTGGGCAGGAGAGTGGGAAAGATTTTCGGCATATGTGATTAACAGATGGTGTTTAATTGATTTTACTGTACATGCAGGTGTTAATGTGTGTGTGTAACCTTTATCAGTTGATATGTGATGTAAATATTGTGAGCAGTGTTAACTGCAGACAGGAACATAATTATATATATTATTGATCATGACGGCGATGGTGGTGACATATGAATTTCATTTGTTGTTCTTTTTCTTCTGCATCTTCTTCTCTTTCTCCCTTTTGTCCTTTTCAGTGTTCTTTTTCTTCTCTATCATCTTCTTCTCTTTCTCCCCCTTGTCCATTTCAGTCTTCTTCTTCTTCTTGTAAACAGTAGTGTGGTTTCTTCTAGGCATGTTGCACAATTTCCTGTTGCATGCTTCTTGCAGAACGAAGACTACTTCTCTCAGCTGGTGGATCGACGCCAGTCTCTGAACTTGGACGAGACATCTCCCACATCAAGTCAGCGTCGTAACTTCGGGTCCGTGCCTGACCTGAAGTTGATTGGCTCTCCTAGTCTGACGGAGATCACCATATCTCCAGACGATGACAGTCCTACCAACAAAGAGGAGTTCTCTGATGATGAGGTACATTGGCAGTGAGCACTGTTGTTGTAACTGCAATTTCTTCTTCTTTTTTTTAAACACATGTGTGTGTGTGGGAGAGAGAGAAAGAGAGAGTGTGTCTGTGTGTGAGAGAGAGAGTGAGTGAGTGAATTTGCACATGCATGCAAACGGGCTGCCAAAGCTTAAAACGTAGCGACTTTTAGTTGAATCTTGGTGGGTGATCAGCTTGGCTGTAAGGATTGAATTAAAATGTGTTTTGAAGATAGGTTTTTGAAATGACAAAAATATAATTAAAACCTCTTTGTGTTATGTATGTCTTGTTTGTGACTAATCTGCAGGACCACATGAGGAGATATATTCCATTTAGGGGCAAATTCAATCAGGGGAAAATCCTTGCAGTGGGAGTACAGCTACCTTAATTAATGATAGGTAAAATGATTGCATAAACAAACCTTAGAGTTCTAGAAGAGAAACAAAAACAAACAAAAAAAGGGGAAAATTTAGGGGAGAAAGGGGGGGCTTATTCAAAGCATATAAAGCAGTATATTTTGTTGTGTGATGCGTCCAGTCCCAGAGCTCTGTGGACGACAGTCAGGAGGTACCTGATGACCTGGCAGCCTCTAGCGCCATTGTTGTGCAGAACCCCAGCCTGGAGAGACGGCGCTCCAGCCCCCTCACTGCCTCCACGTAAGTCTGGCCTCTGTCGTCTTCACAGGTGTCTGCCTGCAGTTTTGTTTCAGAGAAACAAAATAACTTTGGGGGTTTGTATACTATGGTAATGCACTGTGTTTTATTGTACACTGCTTACAGTCAGGGCAGGTTCCTCTAGTTGACATTTTAGCTGCTTGCTGCAGGGATAGTCTGTTTCTACTAGTGCAGCACTGTTTCTTTTTTTGTTATTTTTTTCCTTCTGTCTGTGAATATGTTAGTCTCAGTATGAGAATGTTCGTTTTTTTTCTACAAATTTGTTTGAGAGCTCAGTATGAGAATGTTTGGGGTTTTTTCTACAAATTTGTGTGAGAGACAACTCTGTTATTCCCCTGGGCATATTGCTTGCAAAATTCAGTGCAGTACCCAAACAACTTTTCAAAGAGTTAAAGAGTCAGTGTCAGTGGATGTGTGTGTATATATGTGTGTGTGTGCAGGCACAGCCTATACTCCAACCCCAGCGAGCCAGACAACAGTGAGCTGAACACCAGCATGACAGGGGCAGGTCTGCTGGGACAGTCGTGGGCCCTCAGCCTCTGTCTGCAAGGGGACGAGGTGGAGGAGGTGTGGAAGGCCCATGTCTCCAAGGTCATGGCCGAGGCTTCTGTCCAGCATGCCATCCGAACCTGTCAGCTCTTCCCCAGGCTTTACCGGGTAACTAGGATAGGCTGTTTTGGTTTGTAGGTTGGGGTGAAAGATGGGAGTGTTTGTTATGACTGTGTGTGTTTGTCTTTGGGTTGGGTGGTTGGTTGGTTTGTGATTTTTTTTTTTTGGGGGGGGTATCTTTGTTTTATCTTTATTTTGGTTTTTGTCTTTCTTTTTCAGCTCTACCTTTGTATATTTTTTTTTTCAGGAAGGGGGGGGGGGGGGAGAGAGGGGGGGGAATGTTGGAGGTTTGTGTGTGTGTGGTGGGGGGAAAAAGTGCTTAAAAAAGCATAACAATATTTTAATATAGGCTTTGCCTCTTTGTTTACATCAGTAACTTACAAAGCATTTAGCCTGGGCCATTAGATGGATGTGACATTAGTTTGATGAAAATTGCCACAAACTCAGCAAGAATCACTTTTCTGGTATCAGTACTGACAGAATCGTGTAAGATTGTGTATGATTTTTCAGACATGTTGTTTGTTAATTACTTTTCTCATGGATTCTGCTGATTTGAACATGTAGTTGTGTGTGTGCGTGCGTGCATGTGTGCGTGCATTCATGCGTGTGTGTGTTTCAGGAGTTCCGTAAACGGCTGATTGTCATGACGAAAGAGGCATCCTACTACCTGTCCAAAACCGACAGCCTGAAAACCATCGCCTCCCAATTCCATATCCTTTGTCTGTACTCTGAGAACCTGCATTATTGTAATTGTCTAGTTCTTTACTGTGGGTCTTAGTTCTGTTTTGTTTTGGATTATCTATCCATTTGTGGTACTTTGTGTGTGTGTATGTGATATATGAACTTAGTGAGGACATGTTTACAATATGTGTGGGTAATGATGGTGGTGGTGGGGAGGAGTTGGTTACATATGTATACACAATGTAGTCATGCGATCTGTTTTTTACTGAATGTGTATATCAATAAATGTAGAGAGTTAGGTTAGTGTGAGTGTGTGTGTGCACAAGTTTTTTTGTTTTTTTTAAGAATGAGTGTGCGTTGATTTTTAAATCATTGTGATAAAGTAATCGTTCTGTAATCTGTTACACAAGAAAACTGCTTTGCACTGCCCTTAACTCCATGCACTTCAGGTGTTGGACCTGATCCACAAACAGATGGAGTGCCCCTTCATTTACCTGGAGGCAGACATTGTGAGTATTGGATTTTTTAGGATAATGTTGGTAAATACAGTTATCTTCTTTATGTTGGCTCTGTGTTGTGGCTCAGAAAGTTGGAACCAGGAATAGAGTTCAGGAGATTTCACACATGCTCAAAAGGTCTAAATTAGGAATGCAGAGATACACTAAAATGATTTACAATTACTTTTAATTGACATTAAAAAATTGTATAGACTAAAATTACAAACTTGCAATTTATACACAAAAACAGAGACCAGTAAATACACAAGAGCTACATATTTCTTGTGTTAAGATACAAGAATCTACTTGAATAATAGCTGTGAATCAGTTTAGTGGTTGCATGGAAATGTTATGATCATAGTCTTGTGTTAAGATACAAGAATCTACTTGAATAATAGCTGTGAATCATTTATTACGGAAACTTATCTGATTTACTGGAGCCCTGTAGAAACACGAGTTTATTGTTCATTACACCACCAAAAATCATAATGATTTATGATATATTTTTTAAAAGGGTATTCATGTACTCCTGGTTAACATGAACAATAAACCAAATGCTCTTGAAAAGAAAAAAAAGGGGCTACATATTTATATTGTCCATTATAACTTGAATATTTTATTGTTTTTTCTCAGGACATTTGCCCTAGTGTGCTTCTGTATGGCCTCAACAGCTTGACCTTATTCTAGTGAAGAGGTGGACATGAAGCGTCCCATCTGCGGTGATTTTTAATGTAATGATGGGATGTGGTATGTGTGTGTGTGTGTGACAGCTGACAGGAGGCAAGGTGCTGGAGAGACACCGGTTCTGTGTGCTAGAGATCCAGGAGTGTGTGGAGACCTACAGCATGCGTAAAGACCAGGCAGAGCAGGTTAGTAGCGCTCCTTCTTCCTTCTAGCTACCATTAGTTTGTTGTTGTCATTATATTTACGTCCCAGCTGAGATTTCCAGTTTAGGGACTGTCTGCGATTATTATGTTGAACTGCTTGCTTTCATGGTCGACTTGTCATAGGCTGTAGTATAAGATACAGATCATTGCCTGGTTGTTGGTTTTTTTTATTCATTCCTTGGCTAAAGCTCGTAAGTTCACCAATGGTGAGATTTTGTGTAATGGATCATTTTTGCCCACCATTTAGGTAGCTGCATGCGGACTTTGGGGATATTAGCTGATTGGTATTATCTTTCTGATGCTTAAACATGATACGAGAGACCCATTTTAGTTATTGCAGTGGATTTTGGACAAGTTTCCGTCCAGTTTTTGTTGAGAATCTTTAGTTGTTCAGTTTAGTTGTTGACTGAGTACCTACAGTTCTCTCGCTTTCTTCCTGCTTCTCTCTCTCTTTCCTTCTCTATTGACCTAGCTGAAGATATCCTGGAAACTATTCCATACCAGTTCTGTCATCAATGTGTATGCTCTGAGTGTGTGTATGTGCATGCGCATGCATGCTTGTATGTACGCCTATGTGCATATTTGTATGTGAGCATGCATGTTTTGAAGGGAAAGATGTTTGAATATTGTGTTGTTCTGTCTGTTGAACAGAGTTTGGAGGTTCTGAAATCCACCATCAAACAGCAGTCACTGGGGGATGGAGGAACTATGCCATTGCTGGCTGATGATCAGGTACTGGACTCTTTACTGCATAGTTTACTTAATTCCATAGGTTTCGTGCTACTCTGTTCTATTGAAGTCATTTCTGTTTTTTAAAAAGTTACATTTTACAGACTTGAGAAAAGTTTACAATACTCATTTTTTTAACTTCAAAGAAATACTTTTTTGGGGGTATTAATTGATACATTCATATATCACAATAAAGACATGGTGTTTGATTTTTTTTTTTTTTATATGAGAAGAAATGCAGACTTGTATACATGCACTAGTTCATATATGTTTTGGTTTGGTAATCCCTCAGAAACTGGATGTGTGTCGGCGGCTGTACAAGCTGATCTTCCAGCTGGTGCTGCTGTACGAGTCCTACCTGAAACTGCTGGAAGTCTTCCACTCTGTCACCACCTTTGCCCAGGTAATGTGCACAGCTCAGGTGTATGGTCATCTGCCAGGTTTTACCTGTGGTAAAGTCATGGTCATCCTGCATAAAGGATGTTCGTTATTAAATAAAAGTGTATCGTCTTTTAACATACAGATCTAAAGTCTGATTAGTGGTTTTGAGGGAAGTAAAAGTAGGCTGACATCTGTTGAAGAGGAAAATATGTTGGGGTGACAGCATCATCATAACATAGACACAAAAGAAAGAGAGAAAGAAAGAAATGAGAAATTGAGGAGGATGGAAATGATTACTCTGGGTAAAAATAAAAATTGATGTAAGCATTCTGAACAGACCTCTTTTTATGGTACCTAGGTTGAAAAGTGCAGGTAGAGGATTGGTCTCACAAAGCTTCGCAATTTTGAATGAGAAGTTGACACTTGACTTGTGAGGTAGATGTTAACATTGTTCAGTTCATTGTCTGAGTTGGCTGTGTAGGTTGAACAAGAGCAGCTGGGCTGTTTGACTGAACGATGAATTCTTTCTGTCATTGAGAGCATCACTCTTGTCAGTTTGTTTACCAGAAGTTACATGTAAAAAAAAAAAGGGTACAAAATAAAGGGGGAGAGAGAGAGTCAAATTGTGTTTGACATGTTTAAGAAAAAAGCAGTACCATAACAGAAATTACTTTTGCAGTTCCTCGTTCATCATTTCAACATTGATTGTTTATTCGTTTATTCAGTGAAATAAATGTCAATATATAGAATGTATATTTTTTAAAAAATTGACTAACAGATACAAACTGTATCACACACAGTAACAAAACTCATAAGTGACTTCTTCTTTTTTGGAACAGGTGACGGACATATCAGGGCAGGTGACAGCAGCTCGTCAGGAGCTGTGTGGAGCCATGGCAGAGCTGGAGTCTGGTCAGGCATCCCCTTTCAACGTGGACAGCAGCAAAGCTGTCAGCAAGGAGGAGGCTGTGGCCAGTCTGACCGAGTACCTCAACTCCAACCAGCAGCTCAAGGCCATACAGATCCTCAGGTCCTTCAGGTCAGTCAGTCCATCCGTATGTGTGTGTGTGTGGTATGTGTGTGTGTGTGTGTGTGTGTGTTTGTGTGTGTGGTGTGTGTGTGTTTGTGTGTGTGTGTGGTGAGTGTGTGTGTGTGTGTGTGTGTGCAATTCATTCCTCTTTCATTTTCAGCTACTCTCGCCTGCCTACAGGCTGAATATTTCACTCTTGGATCACAGGTCATGTCACCCTTATTTTTTTCACCTTCTCACATTCATTTTGCTGTCCACCAGTTAAGACCATTTGACTTCAATCTCATTGGTCCATGAAGTTGAGGGTTTGAATCTTGGCAGTGGCACATGCAGAAGATCAAATATGCACACTATCGATTCCATAAGTCATATCAGTGTTTTTGGGTGAGGGAAATGCACACATTTTCAGCTATAGCATGCAACCTGCACAATGAAATAAGCTGTTCTGAAGTCAGAATGTGTCGGCTGAGGCAAGCAGGCAGACCTCCTGAAAGTTACAAGCACAGGAAAAGACCATGCACTACCCACCCCACCTAGTAAGGGAATGGAGAGAGAGAGAGAGAGAGGGGGGGAGAGAGAGAGAGAGAGAGAGAGAGATTTTCTGTGCCACCTTGCTACAATAAGCATAGGCCAGTGTGGAAAACATGCAGGATGGCCCCTTTACCAAGACAAGCAGCAGACTTCATCTTCAACACTGTCTAGCATGGCTGGGATCGTAGAAGGAGAAAAGTGTTGTCCATTTTGTTCTTGTATTTTGTTGATGGGTTTTGGTTTGTCTGTTTGTGTGTTTGGTTTGGGGTTTTTAGTTTGTTTGATGGTTAACTGTAAGTGCATAGATAGTGACGTAATAGATACTGTTAGGGTGAGAGAAAGGTGGCTTTTTTTCCCTAGCATTATGCCAACAGGAAATCTTTATAGACAAAGAGGAAAAGACTTAAGTGAAACTTAATAATGCCTGTTAATTTTTGTTGACAGTAGTTGAGCTATGGATCAGGTTTATTTAGAGTTATTATGTGGACATACCTATATTTTCTAACATAAAGCTTGCAGAGATGGCTTTAAAGCAAAAAGGCCCTTGTATGTCACTTTGATGCCGTTCTCTTTAACGGAAGAGTGAAAACGAATTGTAGTGACAAGTCAAAAGAAAATTTATGTGGATTGTATTTTAATATTATTATGCTATTTGTATGTTCATTTTCAGTAACTGAACATATATATATATACAAGCAAATCAGTTTTTTGCATGTTGTATAGTTCTGTTTTCCATGTGCTTGCAGGTCAATATGGCAGAACGACATCTTTGGCATGACAGCTGAAGATGATGTTGTCACTCTGCTCAACATTTTCAGCAGTAGTGTGGCCGAGAAAAAACAAGGTGAGATTCAAAGTAGTTGTTGTGTGTTTGTTTCCAGGCATTCTCCATCTTATCCTTCTGTGTGTCATCCAGAATATATTCTCTCTCTCTCTCTTTCTCTCTCTCTCTCTCTCCCCCTCACCCCCTCTCTTCTCTGCAGAGAATGTTTGTGAGACAATCACTACTTGTGAATCCATGAATGTCTTTCTGTACCCCACATTTACTTTAAGTAAGGCAAAACAGATTTTGTTCTTATTAGGTTTAGATTTGTAAGACCAACCAGTGTCTATGATTTTATGTCCTTTAATATTTTTTCAACCATAAGAGCTTTTTTGGTTTTTTAAATTTTATTTCAGAAAAAAATATTTGATTCACTTTTCTACTGTGTGTATTTGTGTAGGTTTTGAAATACTTCTCTTTTTTTTTCAGATTGCAGGATTAACTTTGTTTGAATATTAATTTGTATGCCAATGTACCTGTGTGCAGGAATCTAAGTATGTATCTTCCATCATGCCCCTGCTCATGCTCTTCTTCATTGTGGGGGGGGGGGGGTGGGGGGGTGCGTTTTCATGTTACTCATGTTTCTCCCATTCCTTTGATTGCTGCAGGTGTCTTTGCCCTGACCCGAGCAGACATTGACCTGGGCTACCTGTACGCCCAGATGATGGACATCAACAACCACATCAGCCATGCCAGTGCTGCAGCCAATGCCTCTGCTGCAGCCAGTGCCACCAAGGACTGCAGTGGAGGGGACGGGGGTGCTGAGGGAGGAGGGGGCAAAGGAGGGGGAGGAGCTGGGGGCAGCCCAGGGCCCAGTCGCGGAGGTCCTCTGGTCATCAAGACGTCAGACTCCAGTGTGCTGTAGTTGTGAGGGCAGCCGTCTTGCAGCGCCAGAGGTCACCCAGCTCTTCCTGCTGTGAATAAGTCTTCATTCCCCTGTGTGCTGCGTACAATGTTGTTCTAGGGTGTAAAACGTTTAGAGCTAGATCAGAGGGGGAGCTGTTCTCTGAAGACCTTGTGCTGTTCAGTTCTCCTCTCGGTTTTCATTCTTCTAAATCAAAGGTTTGAATTATTATTGAGAACAGATGAAATGGTGTTTATTCTTAAGGGCAAATGGTATTCTGGCTTCCAAGGAGGAAAAATAAAGAGAGAAAAACTGATAGACACGTCTTTCAAAAAAACCTCATATGCTGACTGACTGAAGCTGTCTGCAAGAAAGCTGCTTTTCAATCACAGTACCTGGTAAAGGCTGTTGTGTTAAACATTCTGAAGCTGAACTCTCACACAAAGTCTTAGACTGAAAAGTGTCACAACGGAGACTGCTGTAAATTATGGCTGAAACATGTGATGACATGATTTGCTTGTCTTCATGCTCTAAAAGCATTTCAAAGAACAAGTTGCTCATGTTTGTAGCATAATGTATAGGTTGTCTTTTATGTCTGGTTTATTTAAATGCTTTTTCTTTCTTTACCAAAGCGTGTCACACTGTTTTTTGCTTTTATATGCTGATTGGATTTTGATTACACTTTGTTTTGAAACATTCAGATGGAATGTTATTCATTAGTTATGAATAGAATTATACTGCGATTATTGCTCTGTATAAGATGTTTTTGCTTGAGTTTTTCCATGCATATATCAAAATCAAACGAGCAGCATCAAGTTGTTTCTTGATGACTTACAGTAATGAGGTCATTATGAGAAATTTATGGGGTGGCAACCACATCTTTTTTCTTGTATGTTTGTTCAGCGTGGCAGAAGACGACGATTTCATCTTTGATTTTTAGGTTTTAGAAAGCACTCTTTTTGTGGGATCTTGAACCTCTCCCTTGTCAAAATCGATCTGTTCTGTCAGATCACCTTGTCTGTATTCAGTCTGTTCCATTAGATTTGAAGCTTGTTGATTTCTTGAAGATGGATTAAGAGTATACTTTTGGTGGTATAAAAAATGGGTAGAAAAATTTGCCTTTCAGATGAAGCAGGAATATTTGTTGCAAGTTTATGCTCATAGTTGGGGTATGCTTGCACGAGAGTGGAGTCTGCGTACACGGATGAACAAACCTCATGAAAGTAGATGAACGTTTTGGGTTCTTTTGGGTTTTATTTTTGTCATTATCAGATTTGTCACAAATTTTGGAGATGTGAATGGCTTTCACAGATAGTCATAGATACGTAAATTGCTGTGCAGCAGCTTTAGATAGAGAGAACATTAACAGTTTTACTTTCATGTACCTTGTCTCCGGAACTGTGATATACAATGACAGAGAGGGGGGAGGGAGGGTCTTGAGCGTACAGTCTGTTTCAACTAAGCTAAATCATGTTTGATACCCTTACCATCAATTTTACTAAGAGACTGAAATGTTTTTTAAAACAGAAAAGGAAAGTGGAAAAAAAACCCCAAACAGTGTTAAAATTGTACATAAAGCTATTTTACAAAATGATAAGCTAATCATATTTCTGTGAATGTTTTTGTGTTTTTATGTAATTGACAGACTTTTCTCCTGAGAATGTCACTACTTTTAAAGACAAATATGTTTTTGTAGATATGAGTTAATTGCTGTTGATATCACTATGACATAGGTGTAGTGCATAACTGTGTATAATCTTGGTGATTATGATCAAAACTGTCGTCTGTTATGTTTGAAGAAGACTTCAGTCAAATGTACAGTTTTGGTGTTGGTTGCTTTATTGGAGTGATGTTTGTGCCAGTTTTGCTTACAGTCTGCTAATTGTGCTATAATAATAAATCTTGTTTTCTGATAGATTCCAACAACATGCTTTTAAAAAAAAATCTGATTGTGCTTGTAATTATTTTTTAGCTGCTTGCTTATGAATTTGGAAGTACACTAATGTACAGAATGTGCTGTATGCGTCTTTCTTCTATACTGTGCAGGTTGAGTTTTGTTTGTTCAAAATTGTAGGGAAAGATAGGAAAGTAAACATAGAGTGACTGTGGTATTGCTGGTTTGAGATGCTTGGTAATTCAGTCTCATGGCAGTATACTGAAATTCCCATTGGTTACGATTATTTGCATGATTTTAGCACTGGAAAGGTTTCACACGTGGATATTTTTTGGGCTTAAACAACTTTTATCCAATAACAAGAGCACAAGTCCATTATCATAGCACAGCAGGGGAAGAACATCAATCAAGCCATGCCATTTTTACCTTTTAATAGATTGCTTTTATTTTATTTTAGATGCAGTCAGAGCTGTAGCCTGGGATGTCAGTTATTACTGAAGGTTGGCTTCACTTGACTTTACCCCTAAGTCCTTGAGGATTCATTGCAGCACTGACTGACTGATTTTTCAGGCTGTGTGTCATGAGCAAGTTGAGCATAGTCAAAGCCATCCCTCTCCAGGTAGAATGTTGGTTCAGTTCAAGTAGGATTTTGTGTTATTAAATGGTTGCTTCATTCAATTGTTTGCGTTCACATTTAGTCATTCCTCTAAAATATTTTGCATCTTGGTGTTATTTCTATACAGTTTATAGAAGGTCATAATAATGTAAAAAGCTTTTGAGTGTGTGTGAGCTTTTGTACCATGTGTTCTTTTATCATTTTGCTTGGGGTTTTTGTTGTTTCTTTGAATCTCCAAAAGTTTTGTCTTCCACAATTGTAAAACAAATAATGACAAAGAAGAAAACTGAGGAATTCTGTTTGTAAACTACATTGATGATTAATATGATAACTTCACATATGGACTCACATTTTGTTGTTATTGTTGTAAAGTCTTCTTTGGTTGTTGTATTCAGGCAAGTGTGTGCGTATCTTTTTTTTCATGCAGGATAGACACTGTGATGAATGTGCCAGGAAGAAATGCTTTAATCACTACCAATATATAAGTCTTCCTGGACAATGTATATATTAATAAACCAAAAAAAATGAATTTGCTATTTTTTGTCTTCATGACCAATGTTTTTCTACAGTTTTTGTTACATCATCAAAATTGCTTCACATTGATTGTCACGTCCCTCATGGGATGTAGAAAAGAGACCTGACATTTGTTAGCATATTTTAAGTGAAAGAAGGTGTCATGTAGCCTAAAAGCTGATGTGTATTTAATGATTTCACACAGAACCTGCAATAGGGCACCGCAGATTGTAACCCCTTCAGTTTTTGCCTCCATCGGAGGTGACATTTAGCAGTTGCTCTTGACATCATGGTTTCTTTTCCCATCTTTTTTTTGTTTTGATTTTTGGGTTTTCAAAAACGATTATCATTGATCTGTCCATTTTTCACTTGTCTGTCTGCCTTTCAAAATGTTCTTTAGCCCGTTAGAATAAAGAGCGTATATTCTTTGTGCTAGAAAAATGGGATAAATGTGCAGAAATCTTACCCTAGCGCTGGTAGCTGGGTTTCTTGTGAATTTATGTACGTAAAAGAGGCAGACGTTTGCCTGTTCTGAAAGCCTGTTCATTCATTCCAGATTTTTTTTTTAAATGAATAAAAATAAGGGGGAAAATCTTCAGTCCATAAAAGAAATATGTTTTGATTTTCCATTTTAAATTATCAGATACAACGAAGAACCACAGTAAAGATGTCAAGAAAAAAAGTAAGGAATAGAAGTGAACAGCTCTCAAAAAAAAAAAAGGGGAGGGGGGGGAGAATTTTTAAAGAAATAACAGTAAAGAAATAAACTAGTTAAGCAAAACCCATAGCATTGGAGGATAAGTTTTAAAAGATAGGAACAGTAGGAAAAAAGGGTAGAAGGAAAGAAAATAAATATCTTATGCATTATCATTGTAACTGAGGGCAGAATCTGACAGAAAAATGATTCATTTCAGATTAAAAGAGAAATTGTATATTTTCTTTCCACCGTGGGGATGCCGGGGGCCTATCAGCATAAATAGCGCCCCCACATTCTTGAAATGGTGTACTAGAAATGTCCTCTTTTCTATCACTCTCTTTGTTTCTGCCTTGTTCCTTTTCTTCCTGTCACCTCCTTCTTGTCTATTTTCTACCTTTTTGGTCCATTCTCCTGCCTTTTTGCCAGAAAGACTGAAAAGATAACAATTCACTTTTATGCCAAAGTCGGTTGTGCTGGGCCTGACTTGTCAGGCGATTAACAGCAGCGCGACGTATTTTTGTTCATATAACAGCAACAATAAATAACAGACAACAATAGTTGCTGTCTGAGTGTTTGACGACGACAACGAAGAAGAAGTATATTTTCTTCATATATCTCCTTTTTATATACTTCCTAACTTTACTTTCTGCTGCAGATGCAGTGAGCCATATTTAGTTAGGAATAACTGTGATCAAATTTACAACTTTTCCTATTATTTTTACCTTCCAGTACATCTCACTATGTAAAGTTTACTTCATAACAATTGTAACATTTGAAGCCTCTCTCTCCCCGAAGTCAGAATGCGGCTACCTTCATGATGAGCAAAAACGTTTGCAGACACAAAATCTTACCATTGGTAAACCTCGGGGCTCTAGCCGAGGAACAAGAAAAGAAAAAGTTATCCGAAATCACAATTTTGTTCATCCTAACTTCATTTCTCCTCTGTATCAGAAAAATTGCTTCATGCATGTTTATGTGCTCTTTCCGTTTGGTGAATCTCTCCAAATCAGACATTCTCCTTTATTTGTGGAAAGAATGGAATTTGTATATCGTGATTGGAAAACTTATCATTTATGTATTGTAGAATGCTAGTGAAATTTAAGTTATGAACTTTTTTGGATTCGGGCTTGTTTGTTGGGTTTGGGGTTTTTGGTTGTTGTTGTTTTGGTTTTTTTAGTTTAAATCAGTACTTGACTGTAGTGTCTTCCCAGATTTATGGCTAATGTACATGTGTGTGATCAGATTCATATTTGATGATGAATGCGAGCTGCTAGTAAAGTAATAGCTACTATGCTAGTAACACATTTTCACCTCGTTTCTAGTCACTTTTTGCCCATACTCATATCCTTTTTTTTTTTAAGGCAGTCACCTTCATTTTAAGAACAAAATTTTGCCATAGTTTTGTCTCAAGATGCTTTCCCTGACATATTTAATGTATACATCATTCATTTGCACTAAGGAGTTTTTTTCTTCTTGACAGTGCAGGATCAGAAAAAAAAAGAAAAAAAGCATGAGTAAAAATAGCTGTGTAGTCAGATTCTTTCTAATCCAAAATGTTGGGCACTTTCATTAAAGTTGTTGTTGCACCTAGAATTGTTGATGTATACATAATGTGTGTATTACAGATACGCACTTAAATAACATGCATACTGCTGGATACAGAAGTAATGAGTTTACGGGTGGGGGTGGTGGGGGATTGAGATTGTGAAAGCCCTTCCCTGGTTTGAAGAGAATGTGCTCCATTTTCTGTTCTTTACACCTGACGGACTTTAGGATTGGTTGAGTGATTCAGACTGGTTTTGGGGTAGGATGGTCTGATGGACTTTTATTGTTTACTTTGTTGTTGTTGTTGTTTAGTTTTGGATTTGTCAACAGTTTTTCTTCAGTTAGTAGGTAGCTGTAGTAGTGCCTGTGTGGTCAGCTGGGCAGTAAATAAGAAAACAACAACATCAAGAAGAAAGATGATAGTAATAATGATGATGATGATAATAATGAAAATAGTAATAACAATAATAATAGTAATAAAAGATATGCTTGTGAGTCTGTGTTTGCTTGTAAAAGATTTAGAACGGCCTTTTATGCTGCTCATGCAAATGGGAATAAAGAAAACCATGCAGATATCACCTTACTATTGTGACTTGTGCCATCATTGTCCTCTCAGTGACTCAAGGTAAAGTGTGCACTGAGGCCTCAGTCAGCATTGTGAAGGGAAAGGAATAACAGCATTACAAAGATGACTAAGAAAATGTATGTAAAGAATATAAGTGTGCATATGTCCATACTTTTGTTGCTCTGTCATGGACTATTTTGTGGCATGCGTAATATACATCTTTTCTTTTCATTTTTTTTATTGAGTTGTTGTGAATAAGTTATTACTTCTTCCTGCTGCTTCAGTGTGGTCTTTCCATTAAGTTATGCATTGTTCCACTTTGTGCAATAAATCAGAAAATGTTGCATTTGTTCTTGGGGTGTGGGTATGTGTGTGTGTGTGAGAGAGAGAGAGAGAAAGAGAAAAGAGAGAGAGAGAGAGAAGAGAGAGAGAGAGAGAGAGAGAGAGAGAGAGAGGTAATATAACAAAAGGCTCATGTAAGTTTTGACCAATTTTAAAATTATTATTAAATGGCATACACATGGTATTTAAGGCATGGCACTTTGTACACACAGTATATTCATTACAGCAAGCAAAATAACAAGTGATAATACTTGGACATCTTTCTTTTTTTTTTTTATCCATCTAGTAATTCATCAAAAAAATGTTTTTTTTAATAAAGCAAGCAAGTATTTTCCAGATATTGGACAACTTGCTTTAGACAGTGTAGATTTGTGTTAAGGAAGCTTATGTATGGGAACCATTTTCTGAACTTCAAGAAGTTGTATCTTCACTTTGTGTGTCTTTCATATTTAAAGTTTACTTCATGAAAAAAACAACCCACTAACTTTAGGTCTAATTCTGCCAGTTTGGCATTTTTATTAAAAAATCTCCCAAGCAATAAATAAAAGCAAGTCAAGAACTTTGCCCTTTTTTTCTTTATGCAAAACCAAAACCTATTCCACATTGAACCCAATACGCTGTAAAAGTGTTGGATGTACACTTGGTAATTTGATGTTGTAAACCTCTCAGAAGGCTGACAAGGATTATAGGATCTTGTGCATACTTGATTTTACATGCATGTGTACATCATGGGGGAGAAACTTAATAAGGCACTAGAGTCTGTAATAGTCTGAAATGGCAAAAAGATTTAGCCATCGCACGCACATGCACCTTCGGATGAGACTATAAACCGAGGCCCCGTGCGCGAACGCATGCAGAACATCTTGCCCACACGTTAAATCCTGTTCCGCTTTTCGAAAGAGTAGGCCATTGTGTGCTGGTGGGAACAGATGACAACATTTACAAAACCGCATACACGGGGACTGGATGTAAAAAAGCACATGAGTGCTTATTCCATTATCCTCGATATGAAAGAATAAGTAAATAAATAAATAAATTTCAGTACCATTACAACATTTAGATAAAATTAAAGTCTTTGCTTGGTTAGAGCATTGTGCGTGCAGTTTTAAGCTCTGACTCCACTCCCCTAAAGCCCAGTTGGTAGGGTAGGCCATTTGTGCTGGTAAAAACATAAAACTTTTTTTTTTTAACCCTGCATGCACACTGATGGTGTGTTTCCACATCATCCCAGATGTCGAGGATAAAGCTACCTGAATGGTGGGCAAAACTGGTCGCATACACAACCACCTCACCCTTGTTAAACCTTGGAGTTTTAGGCGACCCCCCAAAAAAACAACAACCCAACAACAAACAAACAAAAACAATAGAAAGAAAGAAGTCTCTAAAGAGTCTCTGAGAGGATTTTTCTCCTTGAATTAACGTTGGCTTCCTACAGGTCCTTTGGATGACACTATACAGATGCCCCATGTGTGAATGTTCACAAAACATGCCCCAAACCACCATTAGTAGAAGAGTAGAACAGTTAGGCATGGTGACATAGGTGACACGAACATATCTGCCTCAAATAATTATTCAATGCAGCGCCCAAATGACACCTCAAGGAGTTCAGGGAAAAGCAAAGCACTGGGGCAAACTTTCCATGTGCCTCTTCCCTCCTCCTCCACCCTTGTTTTGTGCTCCTCCCTCTCAAAGACCGGCGCTACCCAGGCCTAGTCTTCTTCTTCTTCTTCTTTGCGTTGCCTGGGTTATGTTGTGAGGCCAGATCTTCTGAGGAATTCAGCAGTTGCCTGCAGGTCATCCACCGTGCCGTACAGTTTCTGCTCCAGAGGCGTGGGCTCAGGCCACACTTCCAGCCTTAGCGTCTGGAGAGTCCTGCAGTCTTGTAGGATGTGGGCCGTATCCTGCTCTTCTTCTCCACAGGGGCACATAGCAGATGGTGCTATTTTCAATTTTCTGTGGAGGTGTTTATTCAGCCTGTTGTGCCCTGTGCGTAGTCTGAAAATGACCACCTGTGCTTGTCGTGAAAGCTGGTGATAAGGGTCTGGTTTGAGTGGTGATCTGAAGAGAGATTTGATGATAGTTTTCATCTCCATTAGGTTGACAGGATTGTTCTCTTGCCCCTATTTTGGCCATCTTATCTGCTTGTTCACCCAGGCCTAGTGACTAACACAGCATCCGTTCAGTGCAGCCAAACAGCAAATGTATGCCCTCCCTCCACCACCTTTTAAACCTGAAAACAACAAACAAAATAACCACGAATGTTTGTTTTTTGTAGGCACGATGCTTGAGACACAACTTGCTTGTTTCATTTCACTCACACCTGTGTGCGTAAATGATCACTTCGATATTTGTTATAAAATAACAAACGTTTTTGCACAAGTTTGGAAGGTTGACATTTTAAAAAATTTTCAGCAAGCACTGTACTCAGCCCTTGGCCGCTTGAAAGCTTCCTAACCACAATATGATTTACACACACAACACACACACACACACACACACACACACACACACACATATAGATAGAGAGATAGATATATGCATGGGGTCAACATTGTAAGAACACAAGCAATCGTCATGAATTTTTAGGATCATTTATAATATTTTCGAGACAACCTGGTATTGCTTTGTGTCCTCGATCCCAAAAACAAGTACACAGTGCATTTTTCAACTTTTAAAAATATGTGAAAATCAGCAAGGTTTGGTTTTTTTAATACTAGCACTTTATAACTACATCACCCAGAAGCTAAGGGTGGAGTGTAGACAAAGTGTTTAAATAAGCACTTGTCGATGATTGGTCAAAATTGTTCCACCCGAAATTTGACAAACTGTTTCACGTGCATACAGTATGAGATCATTTGAGCACAACATCAGTTCAAATCGGTTGCGGCAGAGGTAGACGCTGTGAAGTGAATAGGTCTTTGCTGTTCACTTTCCCAAGAGAAGTGTCAAGCTGTCGGTCTTCGAATACAAACCATTAGGTAAGATTTTCCATTCATAGCTGTCATATTCTGCCACTTTCAGCTACTCTCGGCTTCTGTTTCATCCCATCCCAGCCAAGCTGGGTCCAGCCTGTCGGTGCCAATCATAGCAGGAACTGACCACAACTTTTGTGACTCCTTACCCACATCACTAAAATCTTCATCAAATATGAACCCTTTTTTAAAGAAAAATCCTTTGGATAGAAATTATGTAAACATAGTTTGAATTTGACAAGAAGTAACAAATTTATGAAGGAATGAATGGCATCTATTTAAGGAGCAACCATTTAGAGAAAATAGTCATCATGGATGGGACTTTAAACAGGCTGTGAAGCTCTGGTTAATCTCTTCATTACCACTTCTACTTCTAAGTCCTTTTGAGCTTAAAAGTTCCGAAACACAGCCAGTCTTTTTGAGGTAGTGAACTTTCCATCACAGTTTTAACGAGTGAGAAGACCGGAATTTGGGAGGAAAAAGGCTGCAAACGCAGCTGTATCAAATGGTGAAATACTGCCAAACCTTAACACACCTGTAGAGTCGAAGGACTTGGTTTTGTTCTGTTGGAAAAAGAAATCAGTTAACTGGCTGGTTGTTTTTAACTTAAAAGCAATACAAATAATGACACAGCCCCTCCCTGGCAGTTTTTGTTGCATAAAGCAAAAATATAAAAGACAATCCTGAATTAAACTTTTTTTTTGTTTATCAGGGAAGAAATTTAATGAAGTATTTAAACTATTTAAAGTTGAATTCTTCCTTGTGAGGAGTCATGGGATTTGTTCGAACTTAACTCGAGTCAGTGGGACACTGCAGTGAAATGTTGAAGGCAGTGTCTGGGGCAAGTTGAACCCGGCAGGCACCTGGTCTTTCCAGGTGGCCTATTGTATGATGGGTATGTTTGTGTCATGCATGCCAAAGGCATTAACTGGCCTGTTTTGTTTGATGTGTATTTTTAGCACAAGATGAAAGCCTGAGCATGCTTTTTTTTTTTCGAGCGCTTTGGCTTGTTGCTTTACAAGATTCAGCGCTATATAAATTCCAGACATTATTATTATTATTATTATTATTATTATTAAGGATATTGTGAGAGCTTGTCAGTAAAGCCATAAACAATGATGGAATGTTTGATATTGGTTTAAAATTTTTTTAAAGGCTTATCAGTAACATAATGCTCCAGTTATTTTATTTCAAAATGTGTGCACTGTATCATATAGCAGTGTGCTGGTCAGCGTGTTATGGTGGAGAAACGTGAAAGCAATGAATTGTATATATGTAAAAAATGGTAGGACATTTTAAAAATAGCAATTCATCAGTCATTTCAGTTTTTATGTAATTTATTGATTCAGTCTGTATGTTCTTTTGTGCTTTATCTTTAAAGAAACCAAAACTATCAGAACCCTGCTAATGCAGCATTTTTCATGATCCGACAGGAAGCCAAGAAGTGACCCTGAAAGGTGGAGAGGGATGGGTGCCACCCGACTCTTGCCCTCAACACAGTGCCTGCAACATCACTACGCTGCTCTGATGACCACAAGATTGTCCACAGCACACAGCCTGCAAAATCCACTACTGCACTTTCCTGA
This sequence comes from Rapana venosa, assembly GCA_028751875.1. NCBI lineage: Eukaryota > Metazoa > Mollusca > Gastropoda > Neogastropoda > Muricidae > Rapana > Rapana venosa. Next base: position 41,098,915 of record CM054144.1, read on the forward strand.
AGTACTTCCAATGAGTTGAAGTCAAGAGGTAAAGAGTCTCTCTCTCTCTCTCTCTCTCTCTCTCTCTCTCTCTCTCTCTCTCTCTCTCTCTCTCTCTCTCTCTCTCTCCTCTCCTCTCTCTCTGTGTGTGTGTGTGTGTGTGTGTGTGTGTGTGTGTGTGTGTGTGTGTGTAAAGATTGTAGTGACTGAGGTGAAATGATTTTTTTTTAACTGTGGTTATTTATGAAGTTAAGGTTGTTGTGTGTGTGTGTGTGTGTGTGTGTGTGTGTGTGTGTGTGTGTGTGTGTGTGTGTGTGTAAAGATTGTAGTGACTGAAGTGAATCAAGATTTTTTACTGTGGTTATTTATGAAGTTTAGTCAAGATTTTCTTTTTAGTGTGGTTATTTTAATGTAAAACTATTGGTACAGCAGGGACAAGACTGGAGACATGATCTATAGTTTTATACAGGAAGATCAGGAGATAATGCTACAACTTGTTTTGACTCCTGTACACACGAATGGCTTATACAAGTCCTTAAGAATATTGTATGTCGGATTTATTCTATCAAAATGAAAATTGGTACTGCCATTTAAAAGATAGCCACATTCCAACGTCAGGGTGTATGCTGGGTATGTTGGTGTTTCTGTAACCCACCAAATGCTGACATGTTGTTGTTGTTGTGCGTTCCCCAGCTTTACACCCTGGGGGTCACCCAGAACATGCACTCTGACTCACTCATCCCCCCCTGGGAATCACTGCGAGATAGGAAGTACACCGGGTGAGAAGTTTGCGTGTATGACTCTTTTCAAGTACCTCGCCACATAGGCAGCCATACTCCGACTTCAGAGGATTTTTTCTCCCATAAAGGAGAGTGCAGGTTGTTATGTTAAGAGCTTGTCATGGCTGAAGGCAATCTCAACACAACATTTTAAACATAACATTTTAATGTAGGCCTTGGCAATTAGCTGACATCAATAACTGACACAGCTTTTGGCCTGGGCCAAATGCTGTCATGAATAATGGGCTCTTTAATATACATATTCGATCTTCTGCATGTGTACATAATATACACAAGCAAATTTTAGGTACTGGCAGGTCTGCACGTGAAGTTAACCTGGGAGATCGTCAAAATCCCTGCCATTAATTTGCCAGACGCTGCCGAGATTCAAACCCACGACTTCACGTGACCTATGGGATTAAAGTCCTACGGTCTTAACAACTCGATTTTTGCGTCCGTCTTATACTTTTCTATGTCCTTTTGTTGTCAGATAAATTCAAGAAGCAGAAAGAGAAGCATAAGAAGTGAAAACGGGGACTGAAGGACCAACCAGCAGTAGTCCCAGTTCCTTCCTTCATCTGCCCAGGATGCAGCAGAACGTGCTCCTCAGGCATCAGCCTCGTCAGTCACCAGAGGGATGGTACAATCTGAAACCTTCTCCTTTCTTCCCACGATCCTCGCATGCCAGGAACCAGCCATCATCATCATCTTCAACAAATGCCCATCAATCCTAGCGGCACTCGTCAACAAGGACTCCAGGTTGATGCCACTGCTAAGGTACCAGACCTCCGAACCGTATGTATTGATCCACATGTGGCTGTATTGCTCTGTTACGCCCCTGGGTAAAGGGTAGGGAATGGAGGAGGACAGAGGAAACGCTGTAGCAAAGCCCTGAAGGGCTTTAGCACGTGTTTGAGATCTGGAGCACAGGCCGGCACGTGCTGTGTGGCCTTGAGAATCGGGATGTTACGTTGTCCCAGTGCCAGTCTTCTTAGACCGAACTGCAGTATTGAGGAAACATTTGTCATTATCCTCAATACTCGGGCATCAACCAGTGTTGTCTTGTCATAATTTGAGCGAAAATGTGTTGCACTTCCGTCGAGCACGTGACAAGTCGGGCCTAGTACATCCTACTTCGTTATGGATGAAACATTGGAAACTTTTGCAACATAGTGCAGTCTAAACACTTCATGTATGCTCAACACTTCCCCTCTTCAGTAGTCTAACAGACTGTTGGGGCGCCATTCCAGATTTTGCAACCAGCTTCCTCCATTTCTTGTGGTTGTTGGCTTTCTGTTGTAAGTCGTTCCACTTAAGGACATTCCTCTCATCTGCTATCTTCCCATCATTTTCTCTGCCTCTTCGAATCTCTCTCTCCTTCTATTGTTCCCAGTAGGACAGCCTTGGGCCAATCCAGATTTTCGTGCTATGTACTCCGTACCGTTTCCGTCCAAATTTGCGGTTTTTTTGACACTTCAGGGGGTCCAAAACCTTTTAAGAGCAGTGCGCAATTGCAGAAAGTTGCTGTTCAACTTAAAGTTGAATGTAGAAAGAGGCAGAAATGCAAAGGCACCGGCCATGCAACCTCGCACAGCTCACAGGCATGTTGAAAAAACTACAGCCTGTGAAGCTCATGTTGGCACTGCTCATATTTATTTTATTTTATTTTATTCTTTTATATCGAGGATAATGGAAAGTGACTCGAGTCACCCTATACCTTTGCTTCCTTTCCGATGAAATGTTGCGCCGTTTTAGGTTTGCCGAGAATGTGACCTTTGGCAGTTGCCTTCAATCACTGAGCACCAAATCTTAGATTGCATCAACACCTCTTGCTTAAAAGATATAGCATAAATAAAATAATAGAATGTAAGAATTTAAAAAAAATCAATAAAATGTAATGAGCAATATAAAAGAAATAAAATGATATAAAATAATGCAACCTAAACCGGGAATAGTCAAATATAATAATAATATATGTAAATTATATAAAAATGAGACTTAAACCCAAGTAGTTTAAAAAAAGATCCCAGAGGAGTAGTGACATAAAACAAAATAAATACAAAAAGTAGACATAAACCAAAACAGGAGTAGTGAAATAAACAAAATAGATACAAAAAGTAGACATCAACCCAAAAAGTAGATAAAAAAAAGCTAGAGGTGGGGTGAGCAATCATGGTGACAGTGATGATGGCGTTGAGAAGAAAACTCCACGTACAAAGGCACAGTGGAGTAAACTCCACACTTTCAAAGACACAGTCGAGAAAACTCCACCTTGCCCAGTGGAGTAAACTACACCTACAAAGGCACAGTGGAGTAAACTCCACCTACAAAGACACAGTGATGTTGGTGTTGAGAAAACTCCACATACAAAGACTCACTGCAGAAAACTCCACCTACACAGTGGAGAAAACTCCACCTATAAAGACACAGTGGAGAAAACTCCACCTACAAAGACACAGTGGAGTAAACTCCACCCACAAAGACACGGTGGAGTAAACTCCACACCTACAAAGACACAGTGGAGTAAACTCCACCTAGAATGGCACAGTGGAGTAAACTCCACCTACAACGGCACAGTGGAGTAAACTCCACCTACAAAGACACAGTGGAGTAAACTCCACACCTACAAAGGCACAGTGGAGTAAACTCCACCCACAAAGACACAGTGGAGTAAACTCCACACCTACAAAGACACAGTGGAGTAAACTCCACACCTTCAAAGACACAGTGGAGTAAACTCCACACCTTCAAAGACACAGTGGAGTAAACTCCACACCTTCAAAGACACAGTGGAGTAAACTCCACATACAAAGACACAGTGGAGTAAACTCCACACCTACAAAGACACAGTGGAGTAAACTCCACACCTTCAAAGACACAGTGATGTTGGTGTTGAGAAAACTCCCACCTTCAAAGGCACTGACACATTTTTCGTGAGGTATTGCGATTCGGTCACCCTCTCACATGTTTAAAGTTTCCTGATTCCTCCTTCCTGTCTTTATTCCTTGGGAGTTTTAATGGGGCGATAAAGTCATGATGTGGATCATACTGACGTTTGGTGGAATTGTGCCTTCAGCATTGTTGGCATCCTCTGGGGAACTTAGTCTGTATCACCCCCCCCCCCCCCCCAAAAAAAAAAAAAAACAACCAAAAAACCACCCCTGTATGTGTGACTATCTCAGCATCATTGCCGTCATCAGGACTTGAAGAAAACCCTTCATGTGACACTACCTCAACATACTGTCATCAGGAGAACTCAAAGAAAACCTTTGTGTGAAACTACCTCAACATACTGTCATCAGAACTCAAAGAAAACCCTTCATGTGAAACTACCTCAACATACTGTTATCAGGAAAACTCGGAAGAAAACCCTTCATGGGAAACTACCTCAACATACTGTCAACAGGATAACTCAAAGAAAACCCTTCACGTGAAACTACATCATACTGTCATCAGGAGAACTCGAAGAAAACCCTTCATGTGAAACTACCGCAACATACTGTCACCAGGAGAACTCGAAGAAAACCCTTCGTGTGAAACTACCTCAACATGCTGTCATCAGAACTCAAAGAAAACCCTTCATGTGAAACTACCTCAACATGCTGCTGTCACCAGGAGAACTCAAGAAAACCCTTCATGTGAAACTACCTCGACATGCTGCCGTCATCAGGAGAACTCGAAGAAAACCCTTCGTGTGAAACTACCTCAACATGCTGTCATCAGAACTCAAAGAAAACCCTTCATGTGAAACTACCTCAACATGCTGCTGTCACCAGGAGAACTCAAGAAAACCCTTCATGTGAAACTACCTCGACATGCTGCCGTCATCAGGAGAACTCAAAGAAAACCCTTCATGTGAAACTACCTCAACATACTGTCATCAGGAGAACTCAATGAAAACCCTTCATGTGAAACTACCTCAACATGCTGTCATCAGGAGAACTCAAGAAAACCCTTCATGTGAAACTACCTCAACATGCTGCCGTCACCAGGAGAACTCAAGAAAACCCTTCATGTGAAACTACCTCGACATGCTGCCGTCATCAGGAGAACTCAAAGAAAACCCTTCATGTGAAACTACCTCAACATGCTGTCATCAGAACTCAAAGAAAACCCTTCATGTGAAACTACCTCAACATACTGTCATCAGGAGAACTAAATGAAAACCCTTCATGTGAAACTACCTCAACATGCTGTCATCAGGAGAACTCAATGAAAACCCTTCATGTGAAACTACCTCAACATGCTGTCATCAGGAGAACTCAAAAGAAAACCCTTCGTGTGAAATTTCCTCAACATACTGTCATCAGAACTCGAAGAAAACCCTTCGTGTGAAACTACCTCAACATACTGTCATCAGGAGAACTCAAGAAAACCCTTCATGTGAAACTACCTCAACATACTGTCATCAGAACTCGAAGAAAACCCTTTATGTTAAACTACCTCAACATAACTGTCAGCAGGAGAACTCAAAGAAAACCCTTCATGTGAAACTACCTCAACATACTGTCACCAGGGGAACTCAAGAAAATCCTTCATGTGAAACTACCTCAACATGCTGCCGTCACCAGGAGAACTTTAAGAAAACCCTTCATGTGAAACTACCTCAACATGCCGTCATTAGAACTCAAAACCCTTCGCGTGAAACTACCTCAACATGCTGCCGTCATCAGAAGAACTCAAAAGAAAACCCTTCATGTGAAACTACTCAGCTTGCTGTCATCATCATAACTCAAAAACCTTCATGTGAAACTACCTCAACATGCTGCCGTCATCAGGAGAACTCTTATCAAGACCCTGCATAGGTAAGTGCGTAAGATTTAAAGTTCAGTCAGTGTCATACAAGGTAACAAATTCTGATGGTTAGCTGTAAGTCTATATCTAAGAAAAAGTTAATAGGTTTTTTTCTTGAAAGGGGGGGGGGGGGCGGAGGTAGGAGTGTGGTTTGCTATAAAACAGTAGTTTTTTTAGGTTGAGATTTGATTTATAAGGTGACATCCCTGATGGGTCCCTCATTGTTGGTGAGGCTGTAACATGAAAGAAAATTTGAGAGGACTAGAATGTGTTGCTTCTGAACTTTAAGTGAATGGTATGGCAGCCCTAAAAGGACCTTTGTCTGTGGGGTGATATCAGTTTGAGATATTGGTCAAGAAAAGAAATCAGAGCTGGTAAAAAATTTTCACAAAATTTGATATTATTTTTCTTTGGGTGTGAAGATTGTGGGGTACATTTACAGACTGATTCATCCATTAGTGTAAATTGAGTGCATTGAAATTAAGAGCTGTAAATTGATTGTAACATTGTGTGAAAAAGAATTGTGTAACATAGGACTTAAAAAGTGATGAGATCAAATCATTGGAGTATTGAGTTTATAAAGCCAACTCATACAATATCTGTTTAAAAAAAATTGTAAATTTAATGTAGCAAAAAAAGTGATCAATTAAAGAAAAGGATTGTTTTCATAGATTGTTTTTTGTTTTCATTGTTGGTGATTAGAACTTTGCTGCTTTCAGGGACTCTGGGGCTGGTGTCAAAGCCCACAACCTGATAACCTGCAGTGCTACACAGCTTCCTACACCACAGATGATGTACCTGCAGTGCTACACAGCTGCCTACACCACAGATGATGTACCTGTAGTGCTACACAGCTGCCTACACCACAGATGTACCTGCAGTGCTACACAGCTGCCTACACCACATATGATGTACCTGCAGTGCTATACAGCTCCCTACCTACACCACAGATGATGTACCTGCAGTGCTACACAGCTGCCTACACCACAAGTGATGTACCTGCATGAAATTGAACAGAGCGGGCATTTACGTCAATGCAAAATTTAAGGTAAGAAAAAATTACTGATTTCATTTTAAATTCGATTAACAAGTACTATACAGTCATAGTGGTAATAAAAAGGTTAAGAATAGGAAAGCAGAGATAAGTGTAATGGCAATAGCAGTAAGAATAAAGGGCAAAAATTCATAACTGGGTTAAAATATCTAATGAAGAATGGCCCTTAATTAGACGTGGACCTAGTCTTGAGATGTTTTTTGCAAACTGTCAACCTGTAATCATACCCAAAATATTTACAACTGGAATGCCACGCCCTCCTTCACACAGTTTGAGATGGTTCTTCTTATCTCACCTTTTTCATATTCACCTTTTTTAAATGGCAAGAGTGAGAACAACAATGACTGGGTCAAATGGCATGTATTTGTTTTCAGAGATTTCTTTCTTGTTAAAATAAAACAAAAATGTATGGTCGCTTGTATTTGAAAATACTGTATGTGCTCTTTGCACAACATCACTGATTCTGTAAAGTCTGTGTATTTAGTCCTTTGTATGAGACTTTTAAACCAAAGCCCCATGTATTAATGCACGAAGAACATCTTCCCCACATGCTAAAACCTATTTTGCCTTTGGGAAGAGTAGGCCGTGGCGTGCTGATGGGAACGGATGACAAACTGTAAAAAATACATGCATACGGTGCCATGTTAAGACATAATCTCTAAAGTCAGAATGCAGCTACCTTAATAAAGGGCAAAACAAGTGCATACACAAAATCTCAGCAGTGAACCTAGAGTTGTAGCGGAGGGATTAAAATAATGGTGTCTTTATGCCAAACTGTTTTATTTTGAATATTTTTCGTTGTAAATTCACTTAATATTTTATTTAGCTGTGATAACCTTCTACTGCCTCTTTGATCCATGCAAGCAGTTTACAGTAATGGACCTCTCTTATTTTAAGATTTTTTTTCAGTTTTAGGAAAGTCATGTAACATATTTTTTGGGCCACAATCATACAAGTCAATGGTTTTATTGTTGAGAATCCATGGATGCAATAGCCGAGTGGTTAAGACTGAATTCAATCCCATGGTCCATAAAGTCATGGGTTCGAATTCCCTCGGTGGTATCTGGTGAATTAAGGGTGGGGATTTTGACAATCTCTCAGGTCAACTTCAAGTGCAGACCTGCCAGTGACTTCATTCTCTTTGTGTATGCACATGCAGAAGATCAAATATGCATGTTAAAGATCCCGTCATTCATGTCGGCATTTCGGTGGGCTAAGGAAACATGCATACATCCCCAAAGTCCGAATGCGGCTACCTTCATGGTGGGCAAAAATGGTTGCATACACAAAATCTCACCATACATTGGTGAGCCTCGGAGCTCTAGCCGAGGAACAAAAAAAAAGTGCATATATAAATATTTGACAAAAGCAAACCTACTATTGGTTTATTTGTGATTTAGAATTCATATTAAAACAATAGAGCCATATTCAAATGCTGTTTCAAGATTTTCAAATATATTATATTGACAGTGAAATGACAATGTCTTTTGCAGGATGCTACACTTTGCTGCACTTCTCTCCCCCAAGTCAAGGTTAAGCAGCATTGAGCGCGGTTACGCATGGGCGACCTTTTGTGCGCCGTGGTTTCAGTACAGTCCCCCAGTGCACCCAGCTGTAAATGGGCACCTACCTTCTGTAGCAAAAGGGAAGGTAAAGCTGTGATGAAAAGATGGGCGCTATCCTCAAACTGCTGGCCCCTTGAGAAGCTGATTGTCGATGACACCTCACTCCTCAATGACTGTATCAGTTAAGGAAACACCTTAACTCTTTTTTGTGTTTTTTTTTACACTTTGTCTCTGTAAATCCCTTCTGTGATACAACAATGTTGCCTTGATAGAAATGTTTTGCACATAGAATTGCCTGCCCCCCAAAATGCTCTTTCAGTAGTTTTCCTTCATGAAAATGGCAGTTTTTGGTAGTTTTGAGACCAATGTCAGAACTTTTCCCCCCTTGGAAATGGAATTTGGAGTAGGCTTTTTGAATGTCTGCACAATGATGGGGGACACACACAGGCACATGCACACACACTCTGTTTAATGTCTCCATTGTCTTGCCAGGATAAGAAATTTCCTCTTTTCAGTCACTTTCTTTTTGCTTACATATCCAACATTTTATTTCCCTTCCCAGTTCATTCCCCTGCCTTTTTTGAAGAAAGTCTGAAAACGCTTTTTTTGCTTTTCAGAAAGACATTTTGCCTGTATTTGGTTTCTTTAGTGACCTAGGTACTGATAGTGATATTATAAACACTGGGATGGGCACAGGGTATCCATTCTGCAGTGTTTGTCCATATGGCATTTTAAAAATATATTTTGTTTGCTACTTTGGTTCATCCCCAAAGTTCAAATGTGGCTGCTGTTATTGAGGGGGAAAAGGTCACATACGGAAAATCTCATCATTGGTAAACCTCGGAACTCTAGCTGAGAAACGAAAAAAAAAACCCATTGATTTTGGCTGGAGTAGAAATATGTGCTCAGAAATCTTTAAAAAATATCCAGGTGATGAGATAGCTTTAACCAAGATTATGCTCTGGCTGCCACTGGCATAATTGCATATTGCAAGATCTGAGAGAGAGCACTTGGGTTTTCTTTATCAGTTAGTGTGTGTGTGTGTGTGTGTGTGTGTGTGTGTGTGTGTGTGTGTGTGTGTGTAAGGGAGTAGCTGTGGGGAGGAAATAATTCTATCAGGTTGGAAGGAGAGGCAAGGACGAGAAATGGGCATTAATTAGAGGGGCACAAATGTACAATTAGAGCAGTGAGGATAGACGAAAAAAGGCTTGCTGATAGATGTTTTACATGGTTTATTTTGGGCACTTTTCTTTCATGGATGAAACTTCCTCAAAAATGTCTTAGGCCTGAAATACTTGACAGGAAACTGGAAATTTGTAGACACCGAAGTTCGATGGAAATTTGTGGACACCAAATTCCAGTTGAAATTTGTAAATACTGAAACGTAATGTACAGCTTTAGCTGTCGATAGGACTCTGGATTCTGATTTAAAGCTCCATGCTTTTGCGAGCTAGGTACCATTTTGCTATAGCTACATACCATTTGTCTATGTGCTATTGTGTCCACATGCATTCTAACATTCAGACCGACCATGACAGACAATCCTTCCCTGTTGGTTAACTGTTTACACTAACCCTAACACTAACCTCAACCCTAACCCTGGGCCCGCATGTGGACACAAAAGGCAGGTAGATATGTGGTATAGCTGACGCGAGATCTCCTCTGTTGGCATCACAGTGTACGATGATGGCCGCTACACCCAATGACATTGACATGATACTCCTTTTCCACTGATTCATTCTTCACTGGCCCTGCTGACACAATGGCCAATTTTTTCTTTGTGATTCTTCGGAGAAAGGGTGCTAGAATTTTTAGGGAATAGGATGCTAGGAAGGGGGGTTAGAATGTTTTTGTATACAGGGATGGGGAAAGAGGTGTAATGATTGAGGATGGGGATAGGGGGAGGGCCGTTAAACTTCAATGATTAGTCGAGGAAGAGGTGGGGGGGGGGGGGGGGGGGGGGGGGGGGGGCAGGTAGCATAGTAGAAAAAGTTGACATTATAGTTTGCATCATTGAATAATCATTTGAATAGGGGGGAGGCACTTTAGAATTTTTTTTAAAATGGGGCTTTAGTTTCAGAATGCATTTTTGAATGATTATTAGGGGAAGGTATTGGGAAACTGAAGATGCATAACAAAAGGTGGTAATAAAAGAGGGGTAGAGAGTATATTAAGGTCAATGGGAATGAGTGTGTGCAAATCTGTGGTATTTGTCATCACCAGTGTATGCTATATTGTGCAGCCAGCACAAAAGTTACATACCCTTTTGTGTGTGTGTGCGCGCGTGTGTATGTGTGCTGTGTGTGTGTGTGCGCACGCGCGCGCGCGCGTGTGTGTGTGTGTGTGTGTGTGTGCGTGTGCGTGTGCGCGTGTGTGTGTGTTGCGTGTGTGTGTGTGCGTGTGTGTGTGTGCGTGTGTGTGTGCGTGTGTGTGTGTGTGTGTGCGTGTGTTGTGCGTGCTTTGGGGGGGGGGGTGTGGAGGGTAAAGTGGAAAACAGAAGGTACCAAAATAATATGAATGGAAAATTCTGGGTTTGGGTATGGTTAAGAGAAATCTCATAAGTTATGGTTCTGTAGCTGTAACCAAAATTGCCATTAAAAAAAATCACCTGAACTTGGGAAAGGATGGAGGTAGAAAAAGCATTGAAATGTCACATTTCTTTTGTTAAAATTTGTTTTTAAATGTCAGTGTACCTTGCTTTTGAAAAGTGATGTTTTGCCCTTTCTCACCTTACAAAATGTAGCCCAAGAAAACCATTTTTGCCTTTCATTCTATAATGTGTTGGGTTTTTTTTCATTTCTTGGCTTAAGCTCCAAGGTTCACCAATAGTGAGATTTTGCATGGTATGATGTATATAAGATTGCAGACATCTCAAATTGATGTCTCCTGTTATCTTATTTCCTTGACTTTTGATTTGCCATAGATCAGGGACATGCCCATTACTCGCAGCCTATTGATGCACTGCATGTATGTCTGCATCTCCCCCAGCAGTCTTTGATTTCCATTGACAGCGCAAGTATACGCTAACAAACCCTCTTTATATATATATGTTTTTTAAATTTGAAAACAATTGAAAAAAACCGTTTGAGGCCCCACATTGTAAAAACAAAACAAACATACCAACAAAAAACAATGAAAAAAAGAGGGAAAATAGAAAAAGAAATGAGAAGAATGAAGAAGTAATCAATAAGAAAGAAGTTGGGAGGCCCCACAAAAAAAGTTTTAGCAAGACTAAACTTCATTTCAAATGTCTGTAGTTTAAATGTGTTGTGAAATGTTGTATGCTAGCAGATCACAGCGATAATACAGTGTCGGGACAGGTTGTGGTTTGGTTTTGCTCAGCCTTTCTTCTTGCTTTTACTTATGCTCTCATGAAACTTGCGTTGTGAAAAAGTAGAAAATGTGTTAGCATATGTGTGTGTGTGTGTGTTCTGGTTGGTTGGTTGTTTTTTTAGTGATTGGTCATAGATTGTTTACAAGCAGTTGTACAAACAATTGGCTGTATTAGTGGATTTCTTTTTTGTTTTTGTTTTTTGCTATTGCTTTCATTTCATTTCATTTATACCACTTTAAGTCACGAGATTTCTCTACGTGAAATTCAGGCTGCTCTCCCCGGGGAGAGCGCGTCGCCACAAGACCAGCGCCACCCTTTTTTTTGTTTTTGTTTTTGTCTTCAACTATATTTGTTTCCCTATAAGAGTGGCTTTTTTCTAAGAATTTTGCCAGGGACAACTCCCTTGTTGCCGTGGGTTCTTTTACGTGCGCTGAATAATTTTGTGTAACACACGGGACCTCGGTTTATCGTCTCATCCGAAAGACTAGCGCCCAGACCACCACTCATGGTCTAATGGATGGGGAACAAGTTTTGGGCCCAGACGGGATACGAACCACCGCACACTTCCGACCCGGACTTTTCGCTTACTAGACAGGAGCATTATCTCTAGACCACCGATTGTTCAAGTATAAAAAAAAATCGTGCATTTCAGCAAGGGATGTTGGTGGACAGCTAGTCTTGTATTTAAAGTGCTTGCCTTAACTATTTTTCTTTCCTTGTTAATCATATCTTGGACAGTTTGTTTCAAAACAGTTTACATGATTTTCTTGGACTTGTTACTCACTATAGAGCATTATTCCACATAGCCTGACATTATTAAAGTTTGTGGTGACTTTATGGTTTTGCCCATGAAGCATTTGTCTGTCGTGGGCTTGTCTATTCACCAGCTGTAAGGGACATGCCTTTTGTTGTTTGGTTTCTATTCCACCATTGACTCGCTTGACTCAAATGTTTTTCTTATTCTGCATAAATAGCAAGCATAATAATATTGCTAAGTTTGACCCAATAAAACATTCTCATAATTTTCTTCCAAACACACATACATGTCCACACAAGTTCAGTAATGTTTTTTGTTATTTGATGTTTTGGTATTCACTTTGGAGGCTTCAAATTTTGTCAGCTTTATCTTGGCAGTTTTACAATTTAGTTGCATGTAACTATTCCTAGCAATGCCCATATTGTTCACCTCCAAATGGATATGTGTGTAGCTTGTTGCCTACACTATTTCTTTATCACAAGAAGCTGAAGGATATGCCTTACATCATGTATTTAGCTGATTCTTTATGTAAAATTGTTAAAGGTTTTGCATGGGGGTCTTGTGGACTCGTCTAAATTTATGCAGTTAATGCCCTTTACTTTGTTTGCTTCCCCCTCCCCCCACTTCCCCCCCCCCCCCCACTTCCCCCTCCCCCCCCCCCCCCCCCCACTTCCCCCTCCCCCCTCCATTCCCCATAATTTTATTTGCTGCACGCTACCCCCATTTTCTCATATTTGCTTCCCCCTCTATTCCCATACTTTTACTTGCTGCGCCCTCACCCCATTTGCCCCATTTCCCATAGTTTCATTTGTTGCCCTCTACTCCCATTTCCTGCCCCCTTCCGGCATTTGCTATCACTCCTCCCTCCCCCCCCCCCCCCCCATTTCTCATATTTGCTGCCCCCTCCCCCCATTTTCCATATTTATTTGCTGCTCCCTCCCCCATTTCCCATATTTGCTGCTCCCTTCTCCCATTTCCCACATTTGCTGCTCTCCCTTCTCCCATTTCCCACATTTGCTGCTCTCCCTTCTCCCATTTCCCACATTTGCTGCTCTCCCTTCTCCCATTTCCCACATTTGCTGCTCTCCCTTCTCCCATTTCCCACATTTGCTGCCCCCTTAACCCCCCCCCCCCCCCCACCCCCCCAGTTTCCCATATTTGCTGCCCCCCACCCCCCTCATTTCTCCATTTTCCATATTTGCTGACCCCCCTTCCCCCATTTTTCATATTTGCTGCCCCCCTCCCTCATTTCCCATAGTTAAATGTGTATTTTTATTTTTTTGTATTAATTTTAAATACAATACAATTTAAATGTATTATAATTTATATGTATTGTTTTAAAATTGTTTTTGCATTATTTTAAATTGTATTGCATTTGAAGTTTTCCAGTTGATTTTACTCCTATGAAAGGGTGAATTGGAAACCCCATTTGCAAGTAGCATATATTATTTTTTGCTGTGGGTTGAAAGTAGTATTGGTGGTTGCCTTGTTCTGTTTGCATACTTCATTTTAAAAAAAATGTGCCCAGACCCACTTAAGCCTGTCCAAGAATCCCAACTGGAAATGAAGTCGTGGATAAACTTTATATACAATGATAAAAATCCAAGCTTGCCCATCTGAATGAGTGGAGAAAATGTGGCTTGTTACTCGAGAAGATCAACAAAAATGAGTTTCCTGTAACCAGTATTGCTGTCATTTTTTTCCTATAATTTGTTATAACATCCATGCATATGTACAATATTGATAAATTTATCTACAATTTTGATAAATTTATCCCATACAAAGTTTCCAAATCAAGTGGTGAGCACACACCACTGGCACTTGACTGGCTCTTTGCTGATAAAAATGACAATTGTTGCACAACTCCCTCTCCCTTAAAACAAGCTGATGTTTTGCATTGAACTTATTCAGGGTGTTTGTGCTTTGTCTGTAAAGGTGACATGGCTGGAATCAAGCTTTTTTGTGGTCACTTCTGTATTTTTAAAAGCATATTGGAATGAACACGTCATTGTGGTCCGAGATATCTCAAATGATGGCATGAGAATTCAAAATGGGAACAGAAGTCAGTTGGTCAGTCATTGTGTCAAAGCTGGTCAGAGCATTGGGAAAAGCCTACCTCCCCCTTCAGCCAAAAAAAGAGGCTGGAGAAGGGTTGGGTAGCCGGCTCGCAGCTGTAATAAAATAACAAAAGGAAACTTCAGATTGACTTGAAACACATTGTCAAAACTTGATGAAAAGTAATATGAATAAGACGATGAATTGACCAAGGTCTTTGTTCAAGAGTTCTGTTCTTGAATGATCGACTGTGTTTACAAGTGCAGCAAATGTTCACAAGATCTCAGATGTATATATACCTTTGTTTTTACCTCTCTCTCTCTCTCTCTCTCTCTCTCTCTCTCTCTCTCTCTCTCTCTCTCTCTCTCTCTCTCTCCCTCCTCTCTCTCCTTCTCTCTTCTCTCTTCTCTCTCTCTCCTCCTCTCTCTCTCTCTCTCTCTCTGCCGTCTCTCCCCTTTTTTATATTCATATGTAATCATCAGTCCATCAAATTTATGCAAACTCCCTGAACCATTCAAATCTATTCAAATACCTCTCAGAAATATACACAAGATGTGTACTCTTTACTGAATTAACTCCTTATACAATGTAAATCTTAATTTCCCCATAGCATGGGTTTATAGAATGTGATGCAAAATCAAAATAAGTACTCAGATTTATGTAAATGGGGCCTGCACAAGTGTTGATATTGCTATTATTTTTTTTTTTAAAGTTTGCTGCTTTGGTGCAGAATGCACATCGCTTCATCAGAAAACTGCCTGAGAATGATGTCAGCCCATGCATTTTGTAAACTAAATCAGCAGGAATAGTTTATGGGAAAAGGACAATTTTGAAAGCAATTGGTATCGAGCTTTATGCCAGAAACACAGCTTGGTAGAAAAGGTAAATTTCTGTTTATTGAGGTAATAATAAAGTATTGATATTTTAAGCGTTTTGATTTCTGCCTTTAAACTGAACCATAATGTGGCGCCATTTCCACTCAGGCTGAGTTGTCACTGATTCTCTGTGAATGTGAGTGACTCAGGTTATCAAAAGGCATAACACTCTTTTTGTATTTTAATGTGAGAAGTGAAAGGCCACTTGGAAGATTTAGAATGACTAGGTTTACTAATGGGCAGAACATTCTTTTTCGTTTTTGATGCGAGATCTGGAAAGTGTTGAAGGTCAAGAAGTAGAATGCTTAGATTGGAAACTCGTGTGTGTGTGTGTGTGTGTGTGTGTGTGTGTGTGTGTGTGTGTGTGTGTGAAAGTTAAAAGTCAAACTTTTATTTTCAGATGGTGTGTGTGTGTGTGTGTGTGTGTGTGTGTGTGTGTGTGTGTGTGTGTGATGTGAGATATGAAAAGTGGTTTTGAAA
>CM054144.1:41119586-41129586 GCA_028751875.1 Rapana venosa
AAATAATGTAAGTGGTTGAAAAATAATACTTAAGGACTTTGATTCTGTTCATGTAAAATATATAGTATTAGATTGTGGGAATTTAAATTACTTACATAGTTTGTTTTATGTTTATTTTTGGCAGGAAATCAGGATGTGTATGTGTCCATGCCAACTGGTGCAGGGAAATCCCTGTGCTACCAGCTGCCAGCAGTCATGCATCGAGGAATCACCATTGTTGTCTCCCCTCTCATCGCTCTTATGCAGGACCAGCTGGAACATCTGGCAGAGGTTGGCATCAAAGCTGACACAGTCAACTCCAAGATGTCTGCCAAGGAGCGACAGGCAGTCATATCAGACTTGAAATCCCCTTCCCCAAAGATCAAACTGTTGTACATCACACCAGAACAGGCAGCCACAGACTTCTTCAAGGGGCTGACAGAATCGCTGATGGAGAGGAGACTGCTGGCTTACTTTGTGGTGGATGAGGCTCACTGTGTATCCCAGTGGGGCCATGATTTTAGGCCTGACTATCTGAAGTTAGGCTGGCTGAGGTTGAAAATGCCCAACATACCCTGCATTGCCTTGACAGCCACAGCAACAGCACAGGTATGGCGCAGGAGTGTTTCTCTCTAAAAGTCCGCTAATTTGAAATATCCTTGTGAAGAATGTATACTGAAGAGAAGAGTACTTTTTCATTGGTTTCGTGGTCACAGTCATCCTTTATTAACTTCCATCATGGGACATGAGTCTTTTCACTGAGTCAGCTAAAACCGCTGTGTAAAAATCAACCAAATCTTGTTGCAATGAGAACAGATTCTGTAATGGATTGATAGCTGGTTACATTGACTGCATGATGCTGATAGAAAGCATTTTTTTGATAATCAATTTAGACATTGCCCGAGCCAAGTAGCAATTCATCTGAAACAACGAGATTATGATGTTCTTGACAGAATAATGAGATATGAGGAACATGTGATAAAGTTCAGAATACAAGCCACTTCTACCTCTCTGCTTCCCAAAATCTTAGACATGATTGAAAGCGTGGAGAAATTCTGTAGGCAGTCAGCTCATGCAAATAAGGGCTTTATTTCCTGTTACTCCATTTTACTGATTGATAGTAGTCAGTTATTTCCAAATGCCGTCTGTGTACTTTTAAGACTGATTGTAGCTTGATTGACTTTGAACGGTAATACTGTAGATAGTGGTCAAGAAAGAAATAGTGTGCTTTCTTTTTCAAGGAGTCATGTTAATTTATATGCTGACTCTAACAGGTGGTAAAAGATATCTACAAACAGCTGCACATGAAAGAGCCGGTATTGAAGTTCAGCACATCCAGTTTTCGCAGCAACCTGTTCTATGAGATCGTCCTGAAAGAGATGGTGCCTGATCCGTATGATGATCTGGCCAGCTTTGCCATCAAGACCCTTTCTGGAGTGCCATCATCAGATGATGACTGTTGGGTAAGAGGAGGAAAAGGAAATTCAAAAGATTTGTTTTTTAGTTTTTGCTCCTTTTCTGTGGGTCAGATATGAACACAAAGTGTTTTGTTACTTCTGAAATGGAAGTAGAGTAGTGTTGTGAAATCAGAGTATATTACAGGATTAGTTAGGATTGTTGTAAAACTTACTTTGATCATCTGAAAAACTTTGTGCAAAATCTGAATTGTGAGTTTAATAATAACAATAGTGTGAATACACATTTCCAGATATGATATATTGCTTACTTATACCCTCCTCTCAGGTCTGCTTTGTCATAACTATTGTAACACAATATTTGAGTAGCTCTCCCCAGTTGGTTGCAATTTCATATGTAAGAATGTGTTTAGCAATATTGTTTTCCTGTCCTGCCTTGGAGGCAGTATTCCATTGATTTGTGTAGAAAGTCTTTTCATTGTTGGATATTGTTGTCCTTCAGTTGTATCAACTTAGAGCTTGCTTGCAGAAAATATTCTTGTAAGCAGTGTTGTTGAACATTTTTGGTTATTCTCTTTAATCTGCACTTGCAGTTTTATGCTTACTTTGGTAATAGTAAAGATCCAGAGCCATTGGTTGTGTACTAAGTACAGAGATATTAACAAAGTATTAACGTAAATTCTATCCGTCCTTCATTTGAACATCGTTATCAATTTGACTCATTTATCCCTTGAATCATTCATTTAGTATTTAGTCCTGCCCACAGAGTGTAATTCACACAAGGCCATTAGCACTGTCATTCTATTCACAGGATAACCATGGCTCAGGCATTGTGTACTGCCGCACACGGGACGGCTGCCACGAGATTGCCAGCCAGCTGAGCAGAAAGGGGGTGCCGTGCAAAGCGTACCACGCTGCTCTCAAACCGGCAGAGCGCACAGAGGTGCAGGAGGATTGGATGGCAGGCAGGATACCTGTCATTGCCGCCACTGTCAGTTTTGGCATGGGTGTGGACAAAGCTAATGTCAGGTCCGTTGTCAACTTTTTGCGTTTTTGTTTGTTTGCGTAGTTGTAAAGGAATGTGTGTAGTAATGAATTGTGGAGCTGAAGAAAAGGTTTTTTTGTTTTCATAAGTTTGACTGGTGCACTTGTAGAAAAGAAGACAGTGAGGAGATAGGTTGGGAGGAGGGGTTTTATGAAGAACAGCAGCGACACATATCAGTACACTTTATGTATGCACGCACACGCGCACACACACACACACACACACACTCTCTCTCTCTCTCTCTCTTGCTCTCTCTCTCACTTACTTTCTTTCTTTCGTTCTGTCATCTCATGGGCAAATAGGTTATCCAGAGATGCATACATGTACAAAACTGGATACATGGATGTAACAAACCAGAAGATTTTTTCATGACTTGAAGAAACACTAGGCTTGTTATTTAAAGTCCTATTTTAGTCTATTTTGTGGTGGTTTAAAAAAAAATCATGTTCTTATGTCTCTGAGACTGATATCTTTGTAATTTCATCATATTGTATTTTATTTCTCTGAGACTGTGATATCTTTGTAAACTCAGTGTCCTAAAATCAAGTTACGCTGACTGTTTTCAGCATTGTTTCAAGGTGGTGGTGACATGTCCATTGTCGACAGGTTTGTGGCCCACTGGACATTGCCCAAGTCTATGGCAGCATACTACCAGGAATCAGGTCGAGCTGGTCGTGATGGTCTGCCCTCCTTCTGCAGACTGTACTACTCTCGACAGGAAAAGAGCACAGTGGCCTTTCTCCTCAGATCTGAGGCTAAAAGATCAAAGGTGCTTACACGAAGTGTTGAAATCTTATTTACTATCTTACGCATTTGGCAATTCTAGGTCTGCCTCTTGTATGCTTTGAAGATCACTGTGGATTGTATTTCTGATTTATTTGAAGCTTAAGGCATTAAATTGATTAACAAGTCCATGATACTGTTGAAAGAGTAATTGTTGAAGGTCCTGAATTATGAAAGTTGTAAATGAAACAAGAAATCGTCTAAGACTGTTCTTGTGAAAAGGACTCTCTTAGCTTCACACTTTGGATAAAGCTGATGAGTAGATGTAATACATAGATGTAGGATTTTTGGTGGGTTTTTTTTCCAAACTTTTTTATTCATTTTTTTGTTTTGTTTTATTACATTGTAAAATTATAAAGATACAAAACATGAACACATTTTTTTGTGTTTTTGTTTTGGGGGGGGGGAGAGGGACAGAGGAGAGAGAGAAGAGAGAGAGAGAGAGAGAGAGAGAGAGAGAGAGAGAGAGAGAGAGAGAGAGAGAGAGAGAGAGAGATATGTAAGTTTTTTGTGTTTGGGGGATATATTAAATTTCTGTTGTTTTTTTTAGCTGCTGTCAAGTATTCTTTTGGTGTGTAATTAACGCTATTAACAAACAAACAGTTGTAATTTATGCTGTTAAAAACACAACTGGATGAACTGAAGAGCAAGGAACAGTTGGTGATAAATATTTTTGTCATGCATTTTCCTACAGAAAAGTGCAGAAGCTGCGAAAATTCAACAGAAAGCAACAGAGGAGAGCTTTGGTGCCTTGGTTATGTTCTGCGAAAGCCTCAAGTAAGTGGAACAGTAGAAAGCAAGCAGTGCTTGCCATATTCAGACTAGTTTGATGCCCTGATCTTTTTAAATAAACTTAAGCTAGTCAAGCACCGTTTTCCAGTTTTTGATTGCTATTTACAGTCAAAACCAGGTGTGATGTTTGTTAGAATTCGTTAGGTTTTAACGGGTAGGTGCTATGTTCTGCAAAAGCCTCAAGAAAGAAGAGCAGTGTAAAGCAAACAGTGATTGCCATATTCTGTCAAGTTTGATGCCTTGATCTGTTCAAATATGCCTAAGTTAGTTGGGCACCATTCAGTTGTTTTTGATAGCTATTTAGAGTCAAAATCAGGTGTTGTGTTTGTTTCACTTTTCATGCACTTTAATCCCCAGACTCTGCCCATTTTTGTTCCGTAAAAGTATGTAGACATGTATCTTTGTAAATTATCCAGTGGAAGTCATGTCACCATGTGAAACAGGATATGTAAAGGTGTTTTATGTTTCTTGGTACTGTCCTGCATTAGAGTGCTGTATGTTCCAGTAGTATTGCTGTGACCATAAAGTACGATGTGATCAAACATTATTGTGTGTTCTGGTGTTCCATACTGTACCATAGCACAGTGCATGTTCTCTTCAAAATATGTCATGCATAAGATTTCCAGTGAGCCTATATCATTACAAGAAATTTGATTCAGATGTTAGTTTTTCAGTTTAATGTCCTTCCACCTATTAGTGATATCATTTTCTGATATGATGATGTTTTCCGCTTTGTTTTGAAGATGTCGACATTGGAGCATAGCCTCATTCTTTGGAGATGAGAAACCAGCGTGCAGCAAAGCATGTGATGTGTGCCGGGACCCCAAAAAGGCGGAGCTGAATATGCGGAATCTGCAGGCAGGCAATTATGGATCCATGCGTAAGGGGGTCAAGGGCGGGGCCATCATGCATTGCGATGATGACGTCAACTTGTATGGAGGAGGCAGGAGAGGTGTAAAAAAGTGAGGAATTTTCATTGGTGGGAAGCTAATAGTAGTTTTGATTGTGATCGTAACTTTTAAATTTACCTGGCCAGGTCACATTTTCATGTTAACACTTTGTACCCCAAGAGTGCAGCGCACTGCAGTTTCTGCTTTTCAGCCCGACAGAAGCTAAGTGCAGTGTGCACTGGATAACCATTGTAAAATCATCTTATCTGTTTTATTTAAAGCCCATTTCTTATGAAACTCTGGCATTGTGTAAAGGAATTACTGCCTATTGTGAGTGTGCATTTAAGTGTATACTGCAGTAAAATAAATGTTTTAATTATGATTTTAAATTACAAAATTGCTCTATTTTTAAGTGGTGATGAGACTGCTGCGCTTATGATTCTTACACAAGTATGCAACAAATACAACACAATAACAAAACGCTTCATGCAAGAATCACAAATAAATGAAGACAAACACAGGTACTACACAAGTTTGATCCCAGCATAGTAATAATAATAATAATAATATATGGAATTTATATAGCGCTGAATCTTGTAAAAACAAACAAATCGAAGCGCTTGCACTCAAATTATTTACACGCATGCAACTCTCCTTAAACATAATCACAACAGATTTCAAATCCATGCACGCGCACGCACATACGTGTGCACGCACACACACATACACATGCATTCATGACAAAACTCAGCAAGGATGTTAAATGTTTATGTGGTGAATATATTTCAAATACCCATGTCATACTTGAATGTGAGAAGTTAAAACCTCATCTCCCTGCCTTTTCTGAGAATTTCATTGAAGAAGTTTTGAACAATGTTAAGTTAACCATTGACATTGCCAAAGATTTATTGTTAAGTCCTATAGGGCATTTGTTGTAGTTCTTTTTTACTTTCAATTTTTATTATTATTGGCTTTTTGTTGTTGTTTTTTAAAAATTTCTGTTCCTTATCTCTTCATGTTAAGATCACTATTTTGTGTGTGTTGGTTATTACTATTTTGTACACACATGAGCACGCACACGCATGCATGCAGGGACACACACACACACGCACATGCACTTACACAAAGTAGATCTCTCCCCCCCCCCCCTCCTCCTCCCCCCCCCCCTCTCTCTCTCTCTCTCTCTCTCTGTCTCTCTCTCTCTCGCTCACTCTCGTATTCAGTCTCCTATTTTAGGGTTGTCTGGTATCACTTTAAGTGGAAAGACGTTAAAATTGAAGACTTACTTACACACACACCCACAGAGCATCCAGTGTAATAATTTTATAACCTAAACAAACCACTGAATTGTACACATGACACTGTCTCAATGACGGTCATGGAATATATACAGATAACATTTCTTCCCTTGTCTGGGAAAGTTCCTGCACTTTGCTGCATTACTTTATATATTTGTACAGAATGTTGGCACTTCACCCTGTGGCTTGTGGCTTATTTCATGCAAACAGTCTGTGCTCACTGTAGAGGTTCTCACAGCACCAAGGCCTCCCCTGTTACAACCCCCTCCCCCCTTTCCCCCCTCTTGCAGCTGGTTGACCTCTCTTCTCAAGTGGCACACAGTTAGTATTGCAAGGCTCAAAGTTCTCAGGATCGCTATCGAAAAACGCTGTCTTCATAAGCAACTTCATAACTCATTAAAAAGTTCTGTTGCTTCTGATGTACCAAAGCCACACTACTTAAGCATGTGACATGCACAACAACAAACACACCAAAAAATACACTCGGTTCATAAGCAAATCAGCTGTGAATGACACAGTCAACGTAGCAGCTAAAGCGAGGAAGCTAAAACAACAAAGTGAGAATAGAGCAGAATGGGAGGGCAAAAGTGAAAGTAACTGCTGCGGTACAGATACATTTGTACTCTGTCCATGGGAGATAATTGCATGGTATGGATTAATCCTTATTGGGGGTAGAAAGTGTTAAACAGTTGATAGATTTTTTTTTTCAGTTGATAATTCTTGTATGAGTTAGAAAGGTGAAACTGCCATATAGTTGAATATTGTTAATGAATTTATATTTTAATTGATCATAAACAATTTTTTCTGTTATCTATAGATGTATGTAATGAACAGTTTTAAGTGTATTTTGTTGTGTAGCTTTCAATGAGGGAAAGCACGAATGTGAAGAATGAAAAGAGTTAGAGTTATGTATTAAAAGAGTGATTTTTGTGTGATGTATTTGTCAAAACTGAAATGTGGAGACATTTTTGTTATTAAGTGAAGTATGGACATTATTGTTCTCTGGTTACAAATAAATTAAAGCAGATATATGTTTTGATATATAACTGAGAATAATGAAAAATGTGGAGACTTTAAAAAAAAAAATTGTAGTAAATATAAATGATGAAAATTTCAAATATATTTTATCCTGAATATCTCGCTCGTCTCACTTGTTGGCATCACCAAGGAATGTAAAAAAACAGACAAACAAACAGCAACCCTCCCTGTGATTTTGGTTTTGACAATTTTCAGGGAGAACGATGACTATGGAGGTGGGAGTGATGAGGAGGGGGAGTACAACCACAGCCAGCGGGTAGAACGCAAAGAGAAGCAGGACAGAGAGAAAATCATCAGTCGCCAGTTCAAACTCAGGAAAGGAGTGAGTGCTTTTTCTTTCTTTCTTTCTTGTTCTTTTATTGTTTTGTTGTTGTTGTTTTTTAAAACACTACTCCTATGTAAAGGGGGAGAACCCCTCTTTCCTCTTTCACAAGTCCTTCAGATGAAACTATAAACCGAGGTCCCGTGTTCGGACGCACGCAGAACATCTTGCGCCCACGTTTAATCCTGTTCCGCTTTTCGTAAGAGTAGGCCATTGTGTGCCGGTGGGAACAGATGACAAAAATTACAAAACCGCATATACGCGGGGACTGGATGTAAAAAAGCACAAAAGTGCTTATTTCATTATCCTTGATATAAAAAAAATAAAATAAAATAAAATAAATAAATACACATGCACTGTGCACGTTTGTATGCTATGTAACCTAGTAGTGGATGACGCGGAGGGAAGCGTTAGTAGATGGTTGGTTACCCTACAGCTGGTTACCAGTTGGGAAAAGGCTAATACTGTTTGAATGAATTGGCATTTTGTGGGGGGTTTTATGCTAAGAAGGGTTTTGCAGCTGACCCAAGTCATGCGTGCATGCACACACACTCATACACACACATCTACACATGCATGCACTTGCGCGCACAAACACCACCACCCCCCCCCCCCCACACCCCCATGCACGCACACACACATACACACACACACAGAGTTAATCCAAATGCTCAAATATCGTTTAGCTTGATAATCCATAATATATTGATAATCTGGTTTTTTTTGTACAAGTCTGAAAAGAAAAAGATTCTTACTTGGTATCCATGCTACAGTGTTCTCTAGTCACAACTGTCAGTTTCCCTCCACTGTCACCTGTTCTCAGCTGCTATCCATCCCATCCCATCCCATCCCATCCCAGCCCAGCCCAGCCCAGCCCATCCCAGCCCAGCTGGGGGGCCAGCTAGCGCTAATTATAGCAGGAACTGACCACACTTGGACTAGACAAAAAGAAGGGGCGTTCTAAATGTAGCACCCTTGACTGAGTGGCGTTGGATTGGCATGCTGTGTAAGCGTGCATCTTTTATTATTCGTGAACGTGCTCTGACCTGGGGGTGTTGTCTCATCAGAATAAAGCCCAGGCAGCAGCGGACAAGAAAAAGAAAAAGGAGGAGGACTTTGAGCCCCCGTCTGTATGGTGCCCACTGAGAGATGCTGACAGTCAACGCGTGCCTAAACTGACTGTTAAGGTGGGTGTTGTTGTTTTGGGGATGTGTGTGTGTTGGGTGTTGTGTTGTGTTGTTGTGTGTGTTTTGTGTGTGTGTGTGTGTTGTGTGTGTTGTGTGTGTGTTGTGTGTGTGTGTGTGTGTGTGTGTGTGTGTCTATGTGCTTGTTGAATGCAAGCGCTTTCAATTTGTTTGCTTTACAAGATTCAGTGCTATATAAATACCATACATTATTATTATTATTATTATTTTTTTTTTTTTTTAATAATTTTTTATCATTGTCATCATCATCATCATCATTATTATTATTATTATTATTATTATTATTATTATTATTATTATTATTATTATTATATTCATGCATGCATATTTTCATGTTTACATGTTGCATACTTGAAACATGAAATTTGATTTTGATTTTTTTGGGTTCATGTCTGTAGTTGTAAGTGCCTGGGAGCTTTCATTCATTAGATCAAGCATTAGAGATAAATCCTTGTTGTCGATTTTATTATTATATGATAATCAAAAAGAGTTTTATCATTTTTGAAGATCAGACCGCAAGCATCTGACTTAAAATTAGTGAAGGAATTGAAAATGACCAAGAAGTGTTGTAAATTCTTCTTTGTTATTATTGTTTTTAGTGTGATGCAGGATTGTCAGTATATAGAGATCGGATAATTAGGAAGCAACCATGAATCACACTTTTCCATGTGTTACAGACCCGTGAGCACTGTTACGAAATGTTGGAGAAATCCTTGTACGAAAACTTCGTGGCAGCTTTTCAACAGGACACAGAGCGTGTGCGAAGAGCGGAGTACGAGCCTCGATGCTGTGCGCTTGATCTTGAGCATGAAATGTTCATGACCAGCAAACAGGCCATGATGTACAAGGTGTCGGTCATGAAAATGATCAGTCACATCAAAAAGCTCTCCCAGGACAAAACTCCCCACGAGTGTTTCTCCAAACCTCGCCTGCCTGAAGACGGTGGGGAAGTTGAAGATGGAGAAGAAGAAGAAGAAGAAGAAGAGAGCTTTGTGTCAGCAGAGAAAATGCAGATGGAAGCTTCGAGTGGTGCTGAAACAGACAGCTGTAGTAAACGTGTCACAGTCGGTAGCAGTTTGCATAACACTGACATTAACGCTGAGCTGTGGGAATCTGAGGAGGAGGAGAAGGAGGAGGAGGAGGAGGAGGAAGATGCAGCATCAGAGTCAGAAGCACCAGCCAAACACACCACGAAATTTTCCCCCTTCGTCAAAGCCAGTGAACTGTGTGATC
>CM054144.1:41134586-41144586 GCA_028751875.1 Rapana venosa
ATAGGGGAAAGTATTGGTCTTTTTTATGTAGACATTGTCTTTCTTTTGGCGTTGACACTGTGTAGTAGAACTTACTTAACATTCTTAAATCCAGCCTCAAGACATCCATTTCAAACTTAAGATTTTTCCCCTCCTGTTTCATATCAGAACTATCCCACCTTCACTAACCCATGTCCTATCACCCTGCTAAAGTATATGACCTGTGTGTGTGTGTGTGTATGTGTGCTTTTGAAAAACATTTGACTCTTGAAATTTTATTTCTTATTTTTTGGTCTGCAGTGTACCATGTTTGTAATATCTGTTTGTTTAAACTATTGATTGTTTCTCATTGGTTGCATGACTGAGTAAGATAGGCTTGAATGCATGTGCTTTGATTTGTCTTTGCAAGATATAGTGCTATATAAGTTTCATTTATTGTTATTGTTGTTGTTGTTGTTGTTGTTATTATTATTATTGTTGTACTATGCAAGGCATGTGTGATATAATATATATCTCACTCGCACCTACACAGGTATCAGTTCTACCACAAAAGTTACGTTCCTCTGCATGCCATGTAAAGTTGATTTCTTGTGCTTGAAGTTTTGTTCTGTTTACTTCTCTACTGTAGTTTTAAACAATTGATTTTAACCTCTGCCTGTAAGGGCCAATGCACACTATAACCAACAGTCACTTGAAGGTACACCAGCTGCCCTGTACACAAGAAGCATCTATAGCTGTTCTCTGCACACTTAACCATAAGGCTAATGCACAGTATAACCACAAGTCACTTGAAGGGACGTTAGCTGTCCAATGTATCAGCACTCTTGTACACATTTGACAAAGTTGTAGGCACCCTTGTTTCTCGTATGCCATTGATGGTAAAATTTGGGTAAAAAATTTGGATCCGAATTATGCTATAGTAAAAGCAAGCTGCCATTTCTGATTCACATGATAGATACAGGTTACACCTTACTCATGCGCTGTTATTTAACTTTTGGGCATATGACAGACAAAAGAGTGCATGTTGATTTACACCCCAGTGTTAACTGCAGCCCTGTGGTGTCCCATTTGGTGACGGCATCTAACTGTCTGTTTTATGCATCATTGCCATGAAGAACAGTGTATTTGCTACTCATGGCTTGTGCAGCTTTTAAATCTCGCTCTGAAGAATAGGAGCAATTTGACCAAAAACACCCGAGGAAGATTATGTGGCTGACCTGCTAACCAAACTGCATAGCCCCTGAGAGGAGCTGGAAAGGACATGCCATTATTTTTCCCAGACACATCTGATGGTGTAAAAGTGATCTAGAGAAGAAGACTGAAAATATGGCAATCTGAAACTAGTTGAAAAATTGTGGTGTGTGGCTGTAGCAAGGCTTCAGAACTGATATCCTGTCAGTTTGCGTGTTGTGGGTTTGAAGTGGTTTTTCATTCCTGTGCAGCGCAGTGGCTGATTGTTTGCAGTTGGCTTTGTTCAGTGTATGTGTGTTCGTATGAAGCATACTCCTTGGCTCCTAATTCTCAAAAGTTGTACCCCTGGTTCTGCTTTAGGTTTGTTTGTTTGCTTTTTGTTTTTTTTGACATTTTTAGTGTTGTTGTGTACTTGTTTTGGGTGGTGGTTTCATTTTGTTGTTGTTGAATGAATGTAGCTTGATTTGTTTAAGTAGAAATTGCAGTGCTGGTGCTTTGTTCCTTTTTTGGAAAATGGTGTTTGTTCATATAACTTGTCTTATTTCAGTAAGATCATTATATTTTTGAGTTATTTGGAGTATATGTATATACATACAGGAAGAATCTCTTTTATAGTTTGTTTTCCAAACAGTATCACAATTTAATGTTGAAATTCAAACTGTTAGATTGAGAATCAGACTCCAGTAACTGTATAACTGCTTTGAAAACATTGATAAAGTAGATCAGAAGAGAAAACAGCTGCTGATAGATGAAAGGCAATGATATCATTAGATTGCACCAGAGTGTGTTACTTGCTTGACTGCCATGATCGCTTGCCATAATCCTTTTCTATTATGACCCTTTTAGCTTTGCAACGGCTGGAAAAGAAGACATTGAGGAGGGAGTAGTCACACCCCCCATTCTGAATTTTCTCTTCTTTATAATCTTTACATTTGAAAATTGGAATGTTGAGAGTGATAATATAGCTTTGTTTTTTTAAAGAAAGAAAAGATTTGACAAGTTAACATTTTGGCAGGGATGTGGTGGTAAGTGTGGCGTATTTGCCAGCTTAACACTCTGAGGGTCACCCAGAATGGGCACTCGGTTCACAACCATCCCTCATGGGAATCGCTGTCAGACTGAAAGTACACACTGGGTGAGAAGTTGGCCTGTACGACTCTTTTCAAATACGTCACCACATAGGCAGCCATACTCAAATTTCAGAAGATTGGCAGGGATAGCATGGGTGTTTGTACGGCTCGGATTTAATTGCCGCAGAAGAGTTACTACATATGCTCACAAAACTGAACATTGTGGAAGATAAGTTTGCACATGTGAGTGAGGACCATTTGTTGGTGTTGCAAAAGTTCTTGCTGCAAAAAAAGGTTATGTTCATGTGCTAAGCTGACAAATGTGAAAGATAGATCTGCACTCGTGAATGAAAGCTGTTTGTTGGTGTAGCTGAGAAACTTTTTCTGCAAATGAGTGACCACATTTATAGACTAAGCTGAACATTGTAGAAGACTTACTTCACACACAAGAGAAAGCGCACAAGAGTGCACCATGGTATACCCAAGACATCTTGATAGGGATGCGCAAACGCCGGCAACTAGAACGGCAGTGGCGGAAGTCAAAAACTGAAATCAACAAACAGCTTTTCCGAAAACAAATAAACAAATTCAAACTCTTAATCCATTCAGCAAAGACAGACTACTACTCTTCCCAAGTTCTCTGTACTACATCCATAAAATCTCTTTTTTCCCTCACCTCAAATCTCCTTGGATCTGCAAAAACAACTCCTCTGCCTAACACCCACAGCCTGTCTGAACTTCCATCCATCTTTTCTGCCTTCTTTTCAGACAAAGTTCAAAACATACGCTCCAGACTGGATCAGACTCAATTCCAGCCTGCGCCTCCTGATCCCCAGTTCACTGGCACTCCTCTCTTTTCCTTCCATCCCACAAGTGAAAAAGAAATCATGACAATTCTGAAGGAAATGACTATAAAATCATGCGACCTTGATCCCGATCCTGCTCCTGTTTTCTCACAATGCCTTCCACAACTTGTACCTATTATTACTAAAATAGTAAACTCATCTCTTGTGTCAGAAAATTTTCCATCAGCTCTTAAAACAGCAATAGTCACACCTCTACTGAAAAAGCACGACCTCGATCCCAACATTCTGAAGAATTATAGGCCTGTATCAAACTTACCCTTTGTCTCTAAAGTACTAGAAAAAGTCGTTCTCAAACAGCTCAACAGTCACCTTCATTCCAATGATCTTCTCCACTTTCCAATCTGCCTATCGCCCCAACCACAGCACCGAAACCACCCTAGTCCACACTTTAGATACACTTCTACTTGCTTCTGTGCAGGAAAAATCTCCCTCCTCACTCTTCTTGACTTATCTGCAGCCTTTGATACTATAGATCACTCAATTCTTCTTTCTCGCCTCCAAAATACATTTGGTATTAACGGAACAACCCTCACCTGGTTTACTTCATACCTCACAGATCGGTTCCAGAAAGTTATTGTAAACAAAATTCAATCAAAACCTGTCAAAATGGAATGTGGAGTCCCGCAGGGATCAGTCCTGGGCCCTGTTCTCTTTACTCTCTACACTGCTCCACTCTCACATATAATAAACAACCACCATATTGATCATCATTTCTATGCCGATGATACTCAGCTTCAGTGCAGTGATACTGTTGAAAACTTGCCTTCCCTCCTGACAAATATGTCCTACTGCCTTCAAGACATTCAAAACTGGATGACTCAGAACAAGCTACAACTTAATGCCGATAAAACCGAAGCCATGCTCATAGGGACCCAACATAAACTTTTCTCTATCGCAAAAACTTCAATAGAATTTGGCAATAGGTCAGTTCCTTTGTCCAACTCTGTGAAGTATTTAGGAGTAGTTCTTGACAACACACTCTCTATGAAAAAATTCATCACCCAGACCTACCAGTCTTGCTACTATCAATTACGGCGCATAAGCGCGATTCGCAAGTATCTGTCCACTGATGCAACTTCCAAGCTTGTCACATCTCTCATTTTTTCACGTTTAGACTACTGTAATTTTCTTTTGGCTGGCCTACCAGCATCATCTATCCACTCTCTTCAACGCATACAAAACTCTGCAGCTCGACTGGTCCTAAGAAAGAAAAAATCTGAACACATCACTCCTCTTCTGCGATCTCTTCACTGGCTGCCTGTCTCACAAAGACTGGAGTATAAAATCAACACCCTCTGTTTCAAATGTCTCCACAAATCTGCACCCTCTTATCTCTGTAACTGTCTTCACCTGTACACTCCATCCCGTTCCCTTCATTCAGCCGCAGATACTTTGTGCTTTCAAACACCCAGATTCAAACAAACCACTGTTGGCCGTCGCTCCTTCTCTGTTTCTGGTCCATCCACCTGGAATGACCTCCCTCTTTCACTTCTCCAAAAGCCTTCACTTGATACCTTCAAATCCAGCCTCAAAACACACTTATTTCCTACTTGAGACTTTCCCCCCACATATCTGTCCCTAATTTTCAACAGCATCTTTCACCTTGTAAGTGTTGTTCCGAGTGTGTGTGTGTGCGTGTGTGCGTGTGCGTGTGTGTGCGTGCGTGCGTGCGTGCGTGCATACGTGTGCGCGCATGGATTTGAAATCTGTTGTTCATTATGTTTAAGGAGAGTTGCATGCCTGTAAATGATTGAGTGCAAGCGCTTCGATTTGTTGTTTTTTACAAGATTCAGCGCTATATAAATTCCATATATTATTATTATTATTATTAGTTTGGAAGTTCTTTACTACCAATAAGAAACAAAAGAAATCTTATTCATGTTTGTAACTGAAAATTGTAGAAGATATGTGAATACATTACTGATTTTCTTCTTTTCAGGCAAAGAGGAAGCAAAACGTCTGGTGCGAGAATTCATGGAGGAGCACAAGACTGTGAAGACACAGGAGGCCTTGAAAGGATGGCGGCTGTGAGAGGGACCATCTGTTGTGTGTGAGAGAAGAACCATATCTGCGGCCATGAGAAAATGTGTGTGTGTGTGAGACAAACTGTTTCTGATGCCTCTCTTTCCAGTGGGTGTTCAGAAAGTCAGACAATCAGATACCTTCTTTGGAAAGTCTTCTTTCTATCTATGCAGCTCTAGAGCAGAATCAGGACGCTTTGGTGGATTGGTTAAGGCTGTTGATGATATATGTTGATGATGTTTGCTGCATTGTTCAGAGTGTTATGTTTTGCTTCTGTTGTTAAAGGTTTTCTGGCTATTATTTTTTCAGACTTTAAGGATGATGTTTTTGTCAGCAGTTCAGGCTTGGTTGCCTTATTATCTGAAACCTTTTGTGTTAGGCTGTAGATCAGTCTCTGTTTAGCTGTAGGTTAGTTTTGATCCCTACTTAAATGTGCTGTTACATGAGTTTAAGTCAGCTGATATATGTGTCATCAGAATCCAAAGCAGTGTGTGTGTGTGTGTGTGTGCATGTGTGCTTGTGTGTGCATGCATATGTGCACATGCATTTATGTGAGCGTGTGCATGTGATTTGATCAGTTGTTAACGCAGGTTCAGAGTTTTTTGATTATTTTTGTTGACATTGATTTTTGTCTTTTCTGACACAGTTTCAACCTTAATTCATATTTCCCTTGTGGTGATCAGGGCTATAAATGATGGCACTATGGAATGATAATGTCTTTGAGCAAGGAATGATAATATCATCAGTTGGAAGAGGTGGCCTGGAGATTGGAGAGAAAAGAAGGGGGCGGGGAGGAAGTAACTTAATGTCTGCAGGCTTGAGATTAGAAAGGAAAACACATCCTATTTACAGACTGGCAGAGTGTTCATTCAGGGTACCCTACACTCAGATGGGTATTCATACATAACATGTTGTTTTTAAAGCGGGGATAGATATTCTTGAAGAAGCGTATGATTTTTGTGGTTTCTGCCTACTTTTTTTTTAACTGCTAAAATCTAAGACAGCTGCTATCCTGCATGATGCTGATGCTATTCTGTGTTCTCCTGACGTGACCTGTTGTATGATATGATCTTCTACAGTGGATTGCAGCATAGACACTGTTCTTGAAGTCTTTGGATGTGAAATAATGCGGGACTTCTTGACTTCACTTCTGACCAAGGCCTTTTTTTAATTTTACGGTTGTAATGGTACGTTTTGAGGTCAGCACAATTTAGGCTGACATTACATTTGTGTGTGTTGTGATTTGAAGGAGTGGAGTTTATGTTATTATTGTTCTTTTGTTTGTGGTATACATAAAAAAGCATCATATTGCAAGGATGGTCGCAATGTTTAATGTGTTCCGGTAGATATTATATTTAAGGTTTTGCTTAAAATAGGAATACTTTTTAAAACAAAATTATGATTATTTGTCCTTAAGATTGTTTCAATGTCATATCATTTTATTGTATCAGGATAACCTCATTTTCTCTCTGTTATCATTGTTTCACACTCTCTCTCTCTATTTTTTTCTCTCACCCTGCATGGGATGTATTTAAAGTTAGAATTTTGAAGTGTATCTTGCATGTCTTACAGGTAAAAGACTTTTTTCCCTGTTTCTGTAAAATGACTGTAGATATGTGAAACTGGTTGGAGGTATCGGCGTGTGAGAGGGGATTCAGGGTGATGACTGATGTAAATTGAAATTGTAGCTTTACGTTGTTTCAAGCATGGTGTCTTGATTTGCAGTGTTATGTTTGATGCTTTTCTTCTTATCTCTTGTTTCACCCTGAATTTTTGTCATCACTGAGTTCAGAGTTTTCTTTTTTTCTTTCTTTTTTTAAAAATTGGACGACATAAAGCAAAACTTTGCATTGGGCTTTTAGGATGTGCTCCCTGCTACTGCTGTTTCTCTCTCAAGTATTAAACGAAAGAAGTCACATAGCATAAGGTTCCAGAACTGAATGATGTCTTTGTACACATGTGTGTGTGTGTGTGTGTAGGTGACTTACTATGAGAAGAGCTTGCAGGCAGGTGCCATAGAGGAGATTACAGTTGTGTCTCTGGTGTTTCTGAGACTGCAGCATTTTTTAGTCATACTGTGCCAGTATTCTTGGCGGCAAGACCCACTTACTTGCTGATCCTTTTAAAAAAAGTTTTGTGTGTGTGTTGTTAACCAAAGGCCTGGGTAGTCCTTTGATACTGTCTTGCAAGTTGGGTTTTTTTCTTCTTCTTCAGTGTTAAGCACTCATTCTGTGGATCCGGTCTCTCGGTTGTTTTTTTGTGCAATACTCAGCAGTTGTTATCAGCGTGCCTGCATTCCAGTCTCCTTGGTGTTCGGGAGTTGCACACATGTAACGTCCAACAGATTTGTTGATAAAGAACTAGAGGAGTGTTGAAAGTGTGTCACCGAGTTATAACAGGCCTAATAATACCCCCAAACCTTGTTCTGTCTTTGGAAGTATCAGGAAAAGATCGTTAATTACTGATTGTCTGTACGCAGGACTGAAAAAACACTTATCTATTGATACAATTCGCTTGTTTAGGAATTCTAATGGCAACATTTTGGCAGAAAGTCTTTAACTCTTATGAGTGATCTTTATTCTGTGGGGATGGTAATGCATGTCCAGTTGTTTTATTTTTCTGACTCTTCGGATTGGAATGATGCTGAACTTTGTGAATAGGTACTATCATTGGTATGGTCATTATGCTAAGGATTGTGTTGCCAGGATTTAATTTATGTTCTATTCATCTGCCCCAAAAGGATTTCAAGAAAGATATTGTGTGAAAGAATTTGATCATCACAACACCTTTTTACATTTTCAGGAATCACTAGAATAGTCTGAATAGTAACAGCAGGTATGATACTGCTTTCTAAACTTTGGTCATTAAAGTGGTGCCTCTTAGATATTGATTATGTCATGATTTCCAAGGCTTTCGTTATACAAATGGTGATGATTGTTGATAGGATGTCACTGTTTTCTAATTCAGTAATTGTTGTGTTTCATCATAAACATGTTTGTAAACTGAAACAGCAAGTACTGAACACTATTTTTTCAAGAAGAGTCCTCAGATTGTGACTTTTGTGTGTGCAGTGTTTAACAATGATTCAGTGTTCTGCATGTTGTGTGAAAACATTCCTGACCATATAGCATTGTCGCGAAAACCAGGTCTTGGACAATGTGCTCGTCCGTTTCATATGTTGCTTGATTGGATTCACTCAACATTCAGAAAGGTTTCTGTTTTGAATTTTAAATGAAATATTATCTTGGAAGTTAACAAATTCTGTATTGCCTATCAGTATTCGAGATGTGTTATCACCTCCAAGTTCTTCCATTTCATTGTTTGAAAAAAATGGGGCCTGAAAAATATGTGACGTGTTGCAGTGTACTGGTAATGTTCCTTCATAGACATGGTCTGTCTGCATGCATTTGCTGTGATGATCATATTGTAAGGAGATGGATGGGTGTTTGGGGGACAGGGTGCTGGTTTGTAGGCTGTGCTGGAGTCATGTACAGCACTGTACTGTACACCATCTGTTCTTTTCATGTTGGCTATGGTTGTGAGTGTTCTTTTTGTGTGATGAAAAAAGATTGGTCTGTTTTTTAAGGTTTCTGTGTTAATATATATGTAGAGACGCATCATGTTTGTGAGTAAATTTGAAAGAGTTGCTCAGTGATTAGCGCGTCTGCATTAAAATCCAGAAGACACCCGATTTTAGTTACAAATGAGTTGTACTGTTGAAATAACTTTTCCTTGGGAGTTGATAGTGACTCTGACTCCATTCCCCATGCAAGTCTTTTCAGTGAGACATCAAACTGAAGTCCTATGATGTGTGAATTTTGCATGCATTTTGCCACAATTTTAAACCCCCTTCATATTCATGGAACAGTTGCCCAGTCATGGCTGGTGGTATGGGTGACACAGAAACATGTAGTATGCACCTGACTTCACTAATGCATCGGGTCATAAATACAGCATCTGCTTAGCAGATTTCTTGGTGAGATGCTTTGCTCATTGTCACACCATAGTAAAAAGGTAAAGGTGTTCCTATAGCCTATATGGTCGTTGGGGAGTGAGCTGTCAGAGAGATCTCAGCTTCTCTAGAGGCCTGTAGTTTGAGGGCGGTGCCTATATCCTCTCCCTTGTTGCATTACCTTCCCTGACCCTAAAGAGGGCAGGTACCCATTTACAGCTGGGGGGACTGGGGGACTGTACTACAGCCAAGTTTTATGAACGTAAGTGCTCAAACACTCGCCCATTTAAGAGGCAACCACACTTAATGCTGCTTAACTTAAGCTTGGGGAGAGTGAGTGCTAAAGACTGATAAACCATATCTTGTGTACTGATAAACCATATCTTGTGTATTGATAAATCATATCTTGTGTATTGATAAATCACATTTTTTGTACATATTGAGGCATGAAGGCAGAAGAGCAGATACGGTCTGTTTAACCTTGGATTAGCAGGTAGATATGGGTTGAATGTTATACCAAAATAAAATGCTTTGTATGGAGGTGAACTAGCATAAAGTCAGTATTGAAGTATCCAGCACATTGTGCATTTTTGGGGCGTGGATTGGATACACAGTGTTTTGCCTGAAAAATTATTCCAGCTGTCATTTTTTTCCAGTGAACAGTTTGTGTGTGTGTGTGTGTGAATGTATAATTCACAAGCCTCTGTCGTTGTGTGTTATGTTGTCACTTTATTGAGGTGTGCTAATGGTTATGGTGATCACTACATTAGTGGACATATGTTGGGCTGGTCATATGTTTGTAATATGTTCTTTGTTCCTTGACCAAAAAACTTGTCCTGTTTGAAAGAAAATAAAATGCTTGCCATAGTAATTCTGATTATGGTTTGGACCTGGTTGTTACTTTTGATTGTGGATGTTTG
>CM054144.1:41154586-41179586 GCA_028751875.1 Rapana venosa
GAAAGGAGTTGACCTGTGTCTTAAGAGTTTGCATTAACAATAGTTTTTATTTTTCTTGGAATCGAGCTTAACCTGCTGTTTGACTCGCATGATCAACTGGACTTGAACGCCGAGAATGAATATCGCGCATTACTGAAGTACATTTTTCTCCCTATGACAAGCATGTGCTTGACTTCCGAATTGACATCTGAAATGTAACTGTGATCTGGTGTTGTCGACTTCAGCATTAAACACGCTTAGGAACAAAGCACGACAACACCGCGATCGGCGAAAGACAAACAAACAAAGGAACAAACAAAATGACATTCTTCTTCTCCTTCTTTATTCTTGATTACATCCCTATCTCCCCCCTTACCGGCATCACCCCTCCCGTCAGAAAACGTTAGTGTATTGATCTGCTGCCGAAACCGTGGAAGTGAAGGGGAAAGCTAGTGAGAATAGACGACACACGGCAACGCTGCCTCCTAATTGTTCGCTTTGGAAGGTCGGAAAGTTAAGGAGGAGGAAGGGGAAGGGGGGTCGGGGGTGGGGTGAGGGTCGGATGGGGGGGGGGGGGGGGGAGAGTCACAATGAAAAGACGAAGGGAGGGCAGGAGGAGGGGTTTGAAGAGCTAGAATTACGTACAACGTAGGAAGAAACTTAAACTCTTTGAATTTTTCAAAAATGAATCGAATGTCATTCACTGAGATGACATAACTTGACCCGCAAGGTTGTAGTTGTAATGCCTGAATCACAGACCCAGAGAATCGTTAACGATAATTTATTATGGAACTATTGTTGTAGTCAGAGGTGGCTTGAACTTAAAAATAAAAGTCATCAGACTTGTTTTACTGTCGCACACGGCATTTAAGGGTATCATTTTTGTGCTCATCAATTTTTCTTCCAAGTTCAGTTCTCACTTATCCCTGAAGCCGGAATGCGGCTACCTTCATGATGGGGGAAATAACTGTTGCATACGCAAAAATCTCACCATTGGTGGACCTCGGAGCCGAGGAACAACAACAACAACAACAAAAGTACTCAGTGACTCTGCACCCATTTGGTGTTGCCTTTTGCTGCTCTCGAGCATTATAATTCAATGACAATCTCAAGGAATGCATTTGCGTAGCTTCATTCATTTTAACTTTACTTTGCATCACTTTAATAAGTACAGTGTATGTCTATACATTTACTTGTCTTTCCAGTACTAGTGGAATACATTGCATTTCCATCTATCAGACTTTCCGTTGCAGTAGTACTGAAATGATGTAGGCTATGTAGAAAGAATGTAGGCTATCTGTGAAAAGTCCTGTGGTATTGTCACTGTCTAGTTGGTGATCTCTTTCTCTGTGTATCCATTTGCTGATTCTAATTGGTGATGTTGTGTATGCTATTTCTTTGACAGCTTGAGGGAAGAATCAGATTAGATCACGATGGTTGAGATTCAATAGGGTGGTGAAAAACAGAGGGAGGGTGGGGTAGGAGGGCAGGAGTTAGGTTATGTATGCGTGTGTGTGCGTGCGTGTGTACGTTTTTATACATTACGTATAAAAAATTTGAATGATTAGCTGACTCTGCTTTATAAGGCGCCTTGAGCTAAAATGTTTTAGCATGCTGCGCCAAATAAACACTATCATTAATTATTATCTCTATGCCGTTTTACAGCTCAAGGAATGCACTATATGCCCATTTACTTTACTTTCCATTACAGCATTTGAAGAATATGATTCATGCCCATTCGTTATACTTCCTTTTGCAGTCCTAAAGAAATACATTACGTGTCATCCCCTTTTCTTTCAATTGCAGCTATGGAGGAATACACCACCTGGTCTTACTTTCTTCATTCTCTTTGCAGATCTCAAGAAATACTTAATGTGGATATCTATATCTATATCTATATTTATATAAGTGTGTGTGTGTATATATAAAATTTGCATGTACAGAACTCAGCAAATGCACTGCATACACATTTTTTTTTAACTCATTATGAACATACGAAAAAAAAGACAGATTGAATTGGAACAAAAATAAAAATAACGATCTTCACATTCCAACTGATTTACATCATTCTCACAAACCGATTTAATCAGAAAAAAAGAACATCCCAAAGCCTAATTTGAATCACAGAAAATAAAATCAGAGCTGATGACAAGAAAATGGAAGGCCTCCTCGTTTGTCACGCAATAACATATGAAACGTCTGCCTAAGAAAAGAAACCCAGGCTGGTGGAAGAAGCGATGCAAAATATAATTGTTTCTGTGCAAAGAAACACAAATCTGCAAAGCGTTGTCGTGCAGGAAAATGACTTTGAGCCTGATTTCACAACTCTAAATCAGCTTCAGAAATGTGTTTTTGGCCTGTGTGGAGTCGTGACAATGTTGGCGTTATGTTCACAAGCTGTGAAACTATGTATGCATTTTGAACATTTTGTGAAATGGGGAAGTAACTCGTGTTTTTGAAACAATTACTCTGTATCAAAGTGTGAAGTTTTAGGAACAAGAGGGCTTGACGTCAACATTGCGCAGGGAAAGCAAAGTTACATTTTTTTGCTGAACTGTATTTTGACCATGTTAAACATATTATGCATGGCTTTCTTCTTCTTCTTCTTCTTCTTCTTCTTCTTCTCTCGTTTGCTTTTTGGTGAAACGGTGGCAAGTTCTTTCCAGCTCTTCTCGTGGGCCGTACAGCTTGGTTTGCAGGACCATCTCCGTCAGCCACACAATCTTCCTCAGGTCGCTGAATAGCGTGCACCTCTGAAGGATGTGCTCGCCAGTCTGGTTTTCTTTGCCACAGGCACACAAGGGAGAGGGAATGAGTTTCAGATGCATGGGTTAGACTAGACGTACACGGTAGGTATATGTACCAGCCAGTACAGGGAGTAGTAAACCAGCTCCCCATTTGGGCGTCTTATCAGAAGACATAGGAGTAGGTAAGTTTGACGTGAAAAAAAGTACACACACACCCCGGGCAAGAAGCGTAATACAAACACTATGCTTTGCTTTTTCTTTGCTGGTCTGTTTTTAAAAATAGCCAGTTTTGAATGTGTGTGCAAGAACCAAAATCTAAAAAAAGAAAAAAGAAAGATTGAATGCATCTAAAATATGAACAGCAACGTCTCCTAAACATTTGGAAACTGATAGTTTTTCTTAATTTGTTTTTTTAAATAATTATTCTATTTAACATTTGTTAAAAAAAATTATATTGAAAATTGATAGTCATTCATCTCTACAAGAACATTCATTTTTTTCAACTTGATGGACTACTCTAGTAGGCAGAAATGTGTAAGTTCACAAGGGAACTCTGCCACTTCTGGAATATGTCTACCAAATCCTAAGGACGTACTGTCTGCTACAGAAATCCTCATGACACAATAAAGGAAAAACAATTTCGGTTGAACAGATACTAAGAAGGAAGGTAGCAGGATGGTTAAGACGTCCATCTGCCTAAAAGGTAAACTGTGAGATTCTGGATTCCATTCCCATCCTTGCCTTTACTTCCTAGTTTGACGAGAAAATCGAGCTGAATGTTTAAGTCCTTCGGATGAGACTATAAACCAAGGCTCCTTTGTGAACACACGCAGAACATCTTGCGCATACACTAAACCTTAGTCCGCTTTTCGAACTAGTAGGCCATTTCTTGGGTAGGAGGGGATGACAACATTGTTAAAAACGCATGCACATAGGTATCGTGTTCAGACACTACCCCCAAAGTCGAAATGCGGACCTGCAGAAGTGGTGGGAGAAAAACGTCATACACACACAAATCTCACCATTGGTGAACCTCCGAGGAACGAGCCTCCCCTTCCCCCAAACCCACCCAAAACAGATACTAAGGAGGAGAGGGAACACTCAGAAGTGCTGTTTGTAATTTATAATGATTGTCAGGGGAAATTTAAAGAGAAAGCTACATCTCACTTAAGAATCTTGAAGGTACACTACACGGGATTTGACAAAAAAGAAAAGAAAAGGAAATTAAAAAAGACCCCCCTCCCAGAAAAAAGAAGAAAAGAAGAGGATAAAGGACAAGGGAGAAGAGTAGCACAACAACAAGAAGAAGATGAAGTCAAAAGATGTTTCATGCAAAGGATGAAAGGAGACAAGAAAAGAACCCTATTAGCAAGCTTTCACCTTTGGGAAAGTGCGATTTTTAATTTCTACACAGACTTCAAAAAAGCACACAAAAAGTTTATTTTAAGCAGCAAAACACAAGCTGTTGATCTATTTAAAAAATCATACTGTAGATGGCTGAAGTAGAAAGCTGAAATTAAAAAAAAAGTGTCTTGAAAAAGGTGGGCCAGGATTACACACGTCTAACCAGCACAACACAAACATCTTTCTTTACCATTTCCTTTTCTACCCCCCATTCCTTCTGTAGCCCCTGTGCTGTGTAAAAACGGACAGTATTGATCTGTTGCTGAAGGAGGGAGTCACAGGGGGAAGCTGGAGAGAAGAGACAACACAACATGGAGACTACACTATCTCGAAATTCTTCCTTTTTTGTTGTTGAGGGGGCTGTATGAGGTGTGGTGTGGTAAAGATTCAGCTTTTAAAGAGATCTCACAACCTGTAGAAAAACATTTCAAGACACTTCATCACATCTGCAAAAAAACCACCTTCTAACAGCATGTGTTTTTTCCAAGCGCAGAATTTAGAGTGCTAAAAAGACTTTGGTGTATGCTGGCTATTTCAGTGTCTCAGTATTGTATTGTATTGTGTTGTATTGTATACCACTTTACGCAACGGCAAATCTCTCTGCGTGAAATTCTGGCTGCTCGCCTGGGGGAGAGCATGTTGCCACAAGAGCAGCGCCACCCATTTTTTTTTCTTTTTTTGTATTTCTCTACAATCCAGTGGATGCTGATCAAATTGAAAAAATTAGTTGGAAACTTTGTGACCCACTGGAATAATGACTACTAAACTCAGATAAAATAATGAATTCTAAGGAAACATGCAATTTACTGTGAGGTCAATGTAGAAATATCTATTCTGTGATGATGGGGATGAAAAAAAGGGGAATTCTCAGCAGTGATGTGAGAAATATGTGACAACAGTCATGAAAATCAATCAGAAGGTTAGCTAGAGCTTTGACTCACTGAGAAAAATATAGGAACTCAACATGGTACATGACAAAAGAAAGAACCCTTGAAAGAAAAAGGAGAATAGGGAGGAGGATTAGACAGAAAATGAGAAAAACAAGATGAAGAAAAAACAAAAGCAGGAAGAAGAAGGAGAGAAAGAAAAGAAAGCAGAACAACATAGAAAATGATTATCAAACCATCACCCATAGGGAAGTGTAAGCCTACATTTCTAAACTCACAGTGTAAAAACCCAAAACGAAACCAAGAGCTATTTTAAGCAACAGAAAAAAAGGCATCGCTATGACTGTATCTTTAAGACCAGACTATACACCACAGTGTATAGTGTATAGTGTAATGAGCTTGAAAAATGAAATAAAAAGTGGGTGGTTTGAAAGTGCTAGGCTAGGATTAGGTAATACAACACAGCAAGACACAACCCACTCTTCCCTTCCTCCTTATTACCCTTCGGTTTGTGCCTTCCCTTCCCCTTACGTTGTGTGACCCCTGTACTTTCTGAAATCGGACAGTATTGATCTGTTTCTAAAGGAGAGAGTCACAGGGGGAACTGGAGAGAAGAGATGACCCAACATGAAGGCTACACTACCCCGAAAAAGCGTTCATTTTGAGGGGATGGCATGAGATTTTTACAGGTGTCACAGCATGAAGAATATTTTTTTTATAGACACTATAGATCTAGTCCACCTTCAAGAGATCAGCAGATGCTTCATCAACTGCAGAATTTAACATGCAAAAGAAGACTTAGATGCACACTGGGCATTCCTGTGTCTGTGGCCCACTGTGTGCTGGCAAGATTCCAAGGATCTTTGGAAACCCTGTGAGCTGCTAGAATACAGTTATAACCCCAGAGGAGATACAGAATGCTAAAGAAATGTGTGAATCTCAAGACTCAATGAGAGAAAAATCATTGCAATTTGATGATTCACAAAAGAGGACTCTCAGAAGTTCTGCTTGAAATTTTTAAAGAGAGCTTCTAATTTAAAAAAAAAGAAGAGGTATATATGTTTCACTGCTGACAGGCATACTGGTAGCAGAAGTCTTAAGTTTTATGTCCTTCCACGTAATGTTATACTAGATGGAAAAAGTGTGCGTGTTTGTGTGTGTAAATCTGTTCACACACTGGTGCAAGTAAAGTTTTAAATTCTTGCCATCAAGTGAAATGTGCGTATTTGAAATATTACGTCTTAAACATTAGCATTTAACATCCTTGCTAAATCTTTTGATAATGTGTTTAATTTGATCCTTAAAAGACAGTATGGAAAGACAGTTCCTGAAGTTGTCTTTCTTTGACAATATTTGTAGAAGTCTTTGAGTGACAAAAAATTCAAAAGCATTTTTCTAGCTGGAACCCATTTTGCAAACTGATTTTTGTTGTTGTATACTTTCCAGGAATTTGTTTGAGGATGCTTATTCTAACATTTGATAGCGTTCTTGGATGGATGAAGAAATATGTAGCCCAGTGATTACACTCTCATTGCTTGCAACTGTTTTGTAGCCCTATCAGTCCATTCATTAGAGCACACCACAGTGTTAAAGGTATGCAACAAAAAACGACAGTTATGCCTCTTAGATGTAACAGGTTTACCTCCTTACCTCACCTTACCTATCCCGTAGTCCCTTGGACCCTGGGGGCGCTAATAAAGATTTTGCAACCAGCTTCCTCCACTCCCCGCGGTCCTCTGCTTTCCGTAGCAATTCGTTCCACTCAAGGCCAGTCGACTGTCTGATGTCTTCCCATCGTTTTCTGTCTGCTTCTTCATATCCGTCCCTGTAGGACAGTCTTGACCAGTCCAGATGTTTGATGTTCCCGAACCACTTCAGTTTGCGTCTTTTCACTGAAGCAGGTTTACAATATGTTTTAATTTCTAAGTTTGGGGGTGGAACAGCCTAGTGGATAGAACACTGAGCACACAGTCTGACGGCCTGGGTTCAAGGCCCCAATGAGGCACCTGTCTTAGAGAATATTTTCCCTGGAGTTAACAACAGAACTTACTCCACTCCCCTGGAAGTCCTTTGGTTAAGACTGTAAACCAAGGTCCCTTGAGCGAAAGCATGCAGAACATTCTGCACACATGTTAAAACCCATTCTGCTTTTAGCAAGATTAAGCTGTTGCTTTCTGGAATGAATGAATGACAAAATTGAAAAGAAAACACTTATGTACACTGATGTTTTAGACATCATCCCCAAAGTCAGAATGTGATATTTTAATGTTAGACAAAAATGGTTGTATAATAAGCAAAACATCACCAATGGTGAACGTTGGAGCTCTATCAAGGGAACGTGAAAAAAGTTGAAACAATTTGTGTAATCTCAAGATTTTATGGCATTTGAAACTGATTTAAAATCTATACAAAACAAAACAGGAAAAAATCCACAATGAATGATCTAACAAGTAGGTCAACACCATTAGAACTACATTTACTTCAATTGTGAATACAGTCAATTTTTACCAACAGAATAGGATTTTTCTACTATGAATGCTGGTATAGCAAAACCTGAATCAACTTGGTGATTCTCTGACAAGTATATGTGTGAAGAGTTGAGGAAGCTGGTTGCAAAATCTTTAGTGGTGCACCAATGGTCTACAAGACTATGGGATAGGTGAAGGCGATATATGCACTGCAAAATACATGGAAAAATAAGACAACTAGGTGGAGGAGAAGAAGAGGAGGAGAAGGAAGAAGAAGAAGAATGCAAAGAATGCGAAGAATGCAAAGAAGAATGCGAAGAAGAGTGCGAAGAATGAGAAGAAGAAGAAGAAGAAGAAGAAGAAGAAGAAGAAGAAGAACAAGAACAAGAACAAGAACGGGAATAAGAACACGAAGAAAAAGAGGTGAACACAAAGTAGACCACACACGCAGAAAAATAAGGGCAACGCACAAACACAAGAAGACGAAAAGAAAGAGATCAAAAGGTGTGGAAGACAAAGGATAAAAGGGAGACAGGAAAAGAGTTAGCAAGACATCACCCACGGGGAACCGTGTGATGCTGAATTTCTACACAGACTTTGAAAGCAGAAAGAAAAAAAGATCTATTTTAAGCAGGAGAAGAACAATGATCAACCTGACTGTCTCGTCTAGAA
This sequence comes from Rapana venosa, assembly GCA_028751875.1. NCBI lineage: Eukaryota > Metazoa > Mollusca > Gastropoda > Neogastropoda > Muricidae > Rapana > Rapana venosa. Next base: position 41,162,744 of record CM054144.1, read on the forward strand.
CGTTGAATAAAAAAAATTGTTTCAAAAGTAGCGGGTCAGAATTACAGACGTACACAACATCGTCACGAGGGGAAAACTGGTCCCTTTCCCATCATTGCCATTCTGTCTCTGTATTCCCTCCACCCCCCAACTTTCTGCAAGCCCTGTGCTTTGTGGAAACGGACAGTATTGATCTGTTGCCTTGGATGGAGTCACAAGGGAAGCTGGAGAGGAAGAGATGACACAACTCGGAGGCTACATTACCCTCAAAATGTTTTCTTTTAAGAAGGTTTGTGGACAGCAATGTGGGAAAGTTAAGGATTTTCAACAAAATGTAAGAGCATAAAGAACATTATCATAGACATTGTACCATATCTTCGAGAACTTCTATCAGCAAGTATTTCACCAAGTGTAGATTTAATATGCTAAAGAAAACTTTGGCATGTGCCAGGCATTTTTATGTCTTTGCTGGCAAGATTCAAGGGATGTTTAGGACCAGATAGAGGATACTGAAGTCTAAGGAATCATTGGTTCCCTGTGACATGGTGAAACAAAGATCCTGCCACTCTGATGATGAAGAAAAGGGAGACTTTCAGAAATTATGTTTAAAATATGTGGTGACAGCAGAATCTACAAAAAGAAAACAAACAAAAAATAAATTTTTGTTGTACTACGGACAAGCAAGTGTATGAGAAGTGCAAAGGACATGGAAAGAAGAAGACTTGAAAGAAGTAGGCAGATGGGAAGATGAAGAATACAAAGAAGATTGATTGATTGATTGATTGAACCGTTAATGGATAAAGAATTAGGCACAGGGGCCTTTTTACAATTCTGCCCCAAAAGAAAACAAACCAAAATTAAACAAAAAGAAAAGAAACAACCAACAAAAAATTCGAAAGAAGACGAAGAAGAAGAAAAAGAAGAGAAAGATTGATTGATTGAACCTTTAATGGGTAAATAATTAGGGACAATTAGAGCCTTTTTACAACTCTGCCCGAAAAGAAAACAAACCAAAACAAAACGAAAAGAAAAGAAAAAACCAACAGAAATATTTGAAAGAAGAAGAAGAAGATAGACCGACGTACCGACAAATAGACAGAAAAAAGAAAGAAAGAAGAAGAAGATCAAGAAGGACAGGAAAAAGGAGGGGAAGCAGAAGCACAAAAAGTAAAGGAAGGAAAAAACAACCCAAAAAGCAAGAAAAAGAAGAAACAAAAGTCATCACCCCTGGGGAAAGTGTGATCCTAAATTTCTTAACAGGCACAGAAAAGAGAGACCCCCCAAAAGCTATTTTAAGCCATGCAGCAGTTTAAAAAAAGTGTTATTGATCGACTCTGTACATTTAACAACAGACTACGCCACAATGGACTGAACTAGAAAGCTGAAATAAACAGTGGCTTGAAAAGTGGCAGGGCGGGATTAGGTACATACAACACAACCACGTCAAGAGAGCCAAAATGTTCCCTTTCCCCATCATTACCACTCCATCTCTACCTTCATTCCCTCCCTCCCCCCCCATACCTTGTGTAGCTCCTGTGCTTTGTGGGAACGGACAGTATTGATCTGTTGCTAAAGGATGGAGTCACAGGGGGGGGGGGGGGGGGGAGTTGGAGAGAAGAGACCACACAACAAGGAGGCTACACTAACCCCCGAAAAATAGGTCGTTTTGAGGGGTTGTATGGAGAGTGATGTGATAAAGTTCCAAAATTTCTAAAGGGTTTGGTATGGCCTGCAAACTATTTTCATACACACTATAATTATGACATCGGCAGAGATGATCTATCAGCAGATGCCTCACCAAGTGCAGAATTTTGTGTGCTAGAAAAGACAGTGGTACATGCTGGGTATTATTTCTGTGTTTCTGCAACCCATCAAGTGCTGACAGGAATTTCAAAGGATTTTTTCAGAAAATCTGCCCCCTTGTGGGGATGCGGGGGGATGGGGGTGGGTGTTTATATAAATTGTATCCCTAGTTTCTGGAAACTCTGTGCTAAGAATTCCTTCTTTTCTGTCTTTCTCTTTGTTTTTGCCTTTTTCTTCCTGTCACCTCCCTCTTGTCTATTTTCTGCCTTCTTGGTCCATTCTCCTGCCCCCCCCCCCAGAAAGACTTAAAAGATAACAATTCTCTCTCTGACAAAGTCAGATTCACTGGATCTGACTTGTCAGGTGCTTAACTGCAGCATAACGCATTTTTGGTCATATAACAGACGACAATAGTTGTTTTCTGAGCATTTGACAAAGAAGAAAAAACCATGTGGATGACTGGAGTATGGTTTCAGAACCAGATAAGATACTGTATTAGAAGGAAGCATGGGGTTCTTGTGACTCAATGAAAGAAAAATTCTTCTTCTTTGAACATTCGGAGGGCAGCTATTGTTTCCTGTCATATAAATGAAAATGCGTTTAGCTGCCATTAAATGCCTAACAAGTCATGCCCAGTGTATCCAACTTTGACATGGGAGGTAATTGTTATAGTTTAAGTCTTCCTAGAATAAAAGAGGCAGGGGAATGGACCAAGAAGGCAGAAAATAGACAAGAAGGAGGTGACTGGAAGAAAAGGAACAAGGCAGAAACAAAGAGAGAGAGAGAAAAGAGGGAATTCCTAGCACAGAATTTCCAGAAGGTGGGGATACTATTTATAATGACAGCCTCCCACCCCGGCATCCCCAGGTGGGGGAAGGGTGGGGGTGGGGGGGAGAAGAGGGCTCTTAGAAGTTCTGTTCGAAATCTGGGATGACAGCTTTGAGAATTTAACTGTGAGAGCTGTGTCTCACTGCAGACAAGTGTACATGCACTGCAAAGGTCAAAGGAAAAGAAAGAGGACTTGAAAGATGTAGGTGGAAAAGAAGAAGAAGATGGAAAAGAAGAAGAAGGAGAAGGAGGGGGAAGAGGAGAAGAAGAAAAAGAAGGAAGAGGAAGAGGAGGAGAAGAAGAAGAAGAAGAAAAAGAAGAGAGAAGAAGAAGAAGAAGAAGAAGAAGAAGAAGAAGAAGAAGAAAGAGAAGAAGAAAAGACAGACAGAAAAAGAAAAAAAAGACAGAAAAAAGATGGAAAGAAAAAAACAGGAAGAAGGACCAAAAAGCAGAAATAAAGAAAGAAAGTACAGGAAGGATAGGAGCAGGAGGTGAACAAAACGTATACAAGTTAAAGAACAACAAGAAAACAAACAAACCCAACCCCAAGAACAAAAGGAAACAGATCAAAAGGTGTGGAAGACAGAGGATGAAAGGAGACAAGAAAAGAATTAGCAAGCCATCACCCACGGGAAAGAGTGATCCTGAATTTCTACTCAGACTTTGAAAACAGAAAGAAAAAAAAGGCTGTTTGGAACTGCAGAAGAAAAGGTATTGATTCAACCCTAACACAAGACTATGCGGTAGCTGACTGAACTAGAAAACTGAAATAAAAAGTGGTTGGAAAGTGGGTTGGGTGGTGGCAGGAATACGTACAACAACGACACAAGGGTAAAGCCCTTCCCTTTTTTGTACTGTTACTGCTCCATCTCTGCCTTCCTACCCCTAAACACACATTCACATTGTGTGGCCCCTGTGAAAAAAAGGACAGTATTGATCTGTTACTAAAAGATAGTCACCCGGGAAGCTGGAGAGAAGAGACACACAACATGGAGGCTACCACGAGCCTAACCCAAAATTATTTGTTGTCAGGGGTTGTAATAAGGGCAAGTGTGGTGAAGTTCCAGATTTCTAAGGTCTTATAGCCTGTAAGCTATGTCATAGACACTATGTGACATTAGCAGAGAAAAGATTTTTTCATAGACACTGTATGAAATTAACAGGGAAAAGATAGTTCATACACGCTAGATGACCTTAGCAGGGTTAACATAATTCATAGACACTGTATGGTATTAGTAGAGGTACTCAACCAGCAGATGCCTCATCAAGTGCAGTATAAAAGAAGACTTGGGTATACTTGTGTATTTTCGTGTCTCTGCAGCCCACTGGATGCTGGACAAGATTGGAGAGATCTTTGGAGACACTGTCACTTACTGGAGTGTAGTTTCAGTCCCAGATAAGATCCATGGAATCCAAGGAAGCACAGGATTCTTGTTCCACAGTGGGAGAAAAATCTGATATTTATGTTTAGGAAATAGTGGGGGGGGGGGGGGGGGGGGGGCTGTCAGGCATTCTGTTTAAAATATGCAGTGACAGCCTTGGGAATATACCAAAAAACTACAAGAAACAACAATAAACCCCAAGAGCTCTGTATTATTGCCAGTAGTGTACGAGCACCGCAAATGACATGAAAGAGAGACTTGAAAGACGTAGTAATAGCAGCAGCAGCAGCAGCAGCAGCAGCAGCAGCAGCAGCAGCAGTAGAGGATGATGATGAAGAAGAAGGGGAAGAAGAATAGAGTACCACCCTGCCAAGTAGTCTTAAAGCACATTGCACTTACATAGCAGCATCATTACGTCATCTTCATCGCCATTGATTAGTATGCAACTATATCTGATTCTGTATTCCCAGTTGCACTGGTCTGATGGTAACCTAACTTTTAGTTTCCCCATACAATTATGAGCTTCTTGCGAGTTTGTGTCAAAATCCTTTAGGGTTGGAGTTTCATGGGAGAAGGTCATTGGTGGGCATCTCTTTCAGTCTGGCTCTGTGACTGAGCTATTGGTGTCAGTAGTGGGCTTAGTAGGTGGTGCCCTTTGTATGTTAGCTCAGAACAGGCACCACTGAAAATCACCAAAGTAAACCAGCAGCAGTTCAGGGACTCTCTGGCTGGTGGCCCCATGGTGGCCTGACATTGATAGGATCCCTGTGAACTTCTGACCCTGAGGATACGACATATCAATTTTGGGTATGGCTGGGGCAAAGAGATTGAGACGTGGGCCTGGGAACAGCAGGACAGGAACATCCCATAGGATGAAGTAGCAGAGAAAACATCAAGAATGTAACTCAAAGAAGAAAAGAAACAGATCAAAGGGTGTGGAAGACAAAAGGATGAAAGGATACAAGAAAAGAATCAGAAAGCCATCACCCATGGCAAAGTGTGATCCCGAATTTCTACACAGACTTTGAAAACGGAAAGAACAAAATTGGCTGTTTTGAGCAGCCGAGGAAAAAAGATATTTATCCAGCTCTGTACATTTAAGAACAGAGAACATCACAGCTACCTGAACTCGAAAGCTGAAATAAAAAGTGGTTTAAAAGTGGCCGTTAGGATTACCTACCAACCTCACAAGGGGTAACAGCTCCACTTCCCCATTATTACCACTCCATCTCTTCCGTCCTCCCCCCGCCCCATACCTTTTGAGATAAACAAAATGTACAGCCAGATAAACCAGGAAAGTAACACTAAAACAAAAGAAACAGATCAAAAGGTGTGGAAGACAAAGGATGAAAGGAGACAGCACAGGAATTGGCAAGCTATGACCCAGTGCAGAGTGTGATCCTGAATTTTACACACAGGCTTTGAAAAACCGAAAAAATATGTTAAGCAACAAAAAGCAACAATAACAAAATAGTATTGATCCAAATCTGTACACTTAAAAACAGATTGCACCACAGTTGACTGAAGTAGAAAACTGAAATAAAAGTGTCTTTCAAAGTGTGGGGCCAGGTTTACCTACATACAACATGACAACGATACAAGAGGAAAGCATTCCTTTTCTATTGCTACCTCTCCCTCTCTACCCTACCCCCTTGTGTGCCCCCCTCACCTCTGTAAAAACGGACAGTATTGATCTGTTGCTGAAGGAGGGAGTCACAGGGGGAAGCTGGAGAGAAGAGATGACACAACATGGAGGATACACCACCCCGAAAGCGTTTGTTTGGAGGGGTTTCTCGGGGGTTGATGGGGTAAAGTTTAGGGTTTTTAAGAATGTGTCATAGCGTGTGGAATATCTTATGATATACACTACACCACATTTACAGACGCTGCATTAAATGCAGAATACAGTGTACTAGTATAGTAAGGAGGGTGCATAGTCAGTAGTCCTTGATTTCTGCTTCCCATCAAATGCTGCCATAAATCATAGAATCTTTAACGTGCATAGGTGATTTTCTGGTGACAAGAATAAGATAAACGGGAGTAAAACACTGACAGGTTTGCACCGAAGATTGAATTGAGAAATTGTAAAAATCCTTAAGTGTTCAAGGGTAAGATTGAATTGAGAGATTGTAAAAATCCTTAAGTGTTCAAGGGTGTCAAACCAGTTATATTAGTCCTTTTAGGATTAAAATGTCATCAACTTACCCACTTGCACCATTGAAATGAGGGCGGGGGTGGGGGGGGGGGTGTTGAACTAAGTGTACCTAAGAAAGATAGAAGTCTGAGATGTAGTGGAGAGATAAAAGGGAGGAGGAAATTGGGGCTCACTTGCTCATGTCCTCTGTACTAAGTCGTGATGAAGTGTTGATATCTGAATGGTGACACAGCAGATGAACAGTCCTGACACATCAACTGTCTGTTTGATAACAGACCGAAAGTCAGCATTGCTTAACTTAACTTTTTGGTTGACGAAAGATAACAATAGTTTTTCCCCCATTGTATTTGCAGCTTTTAGCATGTTCTTCATGCGAAATTATAATTCTTAAATCAAGATTGCAGAAAAATATAACATTTCGGAGGTGTCAAAAGCAATGGTCACATTATATTGAACAATCAGCAAAATTTGACCTATCTCATTCTGTAAGTGACATGAAAACGGTTTAAGCACCGTATATTATTTTAAAAAAATATACTGAAAACGTGTTTACAAAGAATTCATGACTACTTTGTGCAAAAACAGAAAAATGCCCAGTATGAAAGTTAGAGACAGTTAATTCTATGACAAAGGACATTTTCTAAAGTTTGGAATTACTTTTAAAAATCCCCCACAATACAGTCATGTGAAAGCACAGAATTAATTGTAATATTTTTTTCTAGCCAACTGTTACGATGCAGTAGACAGCGTATTGGATTCCTGGCTGGAAAGTAAAGGGTCGAAACTTGGAGAGTGTTGAGTAAATTACTTGACCAACGCCGCAGGTGTCTGTATCTCCTGGTCCTGGTCAATGACAGAAAACATTATGACAGAGAGTGTAGCCTGTAGCCTTGTCAAGAAATCTCAGACCAAGGTAACTGTCCTCAGCACTGTCGATATCGGCCTCATTCCTTTGATCATCAAGCACCGGATGGAATATCTCTCTGATTCAGTGGTCCTTGTTGCTCTGCTGTCATGAGGGCTTCAGGTTCCCTTTCTTCTCCAGTTCCATTCCTGCGGTGAGTTTATGCCTGTCTAAAACCGCCAGAGTATGGAGAGTCAGGGAGGTCTGTGATTGAAGGAACGGTGGGGATAGTCGCCATCTTGTCGTGGATGCCCCTTTCAGTTAGCACAGAATTTTGAAAACATTGCCGACGAGGTTCTTTTTTTTATTTGTTGGGGGGGGGGGGGGGGGGGGGGAAGGGATGATATAGCTGATATTCTGCGAGTGTTGGATTAGAACAGACAGCAATTACACAATAATTTATGTATTATTATCTTATTCTTTATTTTTTTTCGAGGATAATGGACACTAATGCGCTTTTTTTTGGTATCCAGTCTCAAAGTACATGCCGTTTTGTAAATTTTGTCATCCATTGAAGTAACCCAGCAGCTGTGCATAGCTTCTGTTGTCGGGTGGCCTCACGGTGGTCCAGCAAAGATCGTTTCCTGTAATCTTCAGAGACTGACGACACACAACAGAATGACCCTGTGTGTTAATAATTATGCTACTTCGGTATTCGGATCTGTATGAGGGGCATAGGAAGTGCAGCACTGACATTTCAGCGACAACAAAAAAGATGTATGATATTGTTACGTCTGGAAATAGACTGTCCCTCAAAAATGGAAAGAACACTGGATTTCTGAACCTGGAAGTAAGTTGCTTTGCCCAAAGAGCAGACCTGTCAACATTCCGTTCCTGATGATGATGATGACTACTTCCTCGCATGCAAGGGTAATAGGAAGAATATTCAAATAGAATTCCAATAGAAACAACAAAAACTGCATGCGTAGTAAAGACACAAGAGCTATAACTTGAAATGTATGTATGTATATACATGTAGGTAACATCATGACATTTGGAGAGAGAGAGAGAGAGAGAGAGAGAGAGAGAGAGAGAGAGAGAGAGGAGAGAGAGAGAGAGAGAGAGGAGAGAGAGAGGAGAGAGAGAGAGAGAAAGAGAGAGAGAGAGAGAGAGAGAGAGAGAGAGAGAGAGAGAGAGAGAGAGAGAGAGAGAGAGAGAGAGAGAGAGAGAGAGAGAATAAAAAGAAAAAAGTACATTTTTCTGTCAGCAATCGCTACGCAAACAGCAAAAAATCCTATGAATTCTGGAATTAACTTGACAGAGGGGAGTGCATCTACAGAGGGCAAAGTCCCGTGACTGGCTGACAGAAGTGACTGAAGCCAGACGACGTGTTCTAATTCCAGACGAAAGCAGCGTGAGCCGCATGAATCAATGGAGGATGTTTCGTGTGGCTGTGACGTCGTTTGGGAGGTTGTATTATTTTGGAAGTCCTGTTGAAAGGGGCTAAAGATAGATAGCGGGGACAGTTTTCGAGGGGGAACAGAAAAGCAGAGCTGAGCATTGAAAGAGACGTGTGAAAGGAACGAGTTTGTGTGTGTGTGTGTGTGTGTTTTTTTTTTAAATAGCGGATGCATTATTCAGAATGTCGAATAAAAGTATTCTTTTAGGTAGGGGGGGGGGGGGGGGGGGGGGACAGACAGACAGACACAGACATACAGACAGACAGATGGATCAGAAACTCAGAGGTCCGCGGGTCTAATCCTGTCTAAAGTACACGCGCTTTGATTTGTCTCTGCAGAGATATAGCGGTAAGAGGAACAAAGAGAAGTTGTCTTATGTATGTACAAATCCTTTTACTAAATCAAACTTCAATTCACAACCATGCACATGCAGACAGGTTTAAATAAAGAACGAAAAATGGATGATGCAGCATTGTAGCGCTTTATAATGTTACACCACACTACACCACACCACACTACACTACACTACACTACACCACACTACACTACACTACACTACACACACTACATACACTACACTACACAAAACCACACTACACTACACTACACTACACCACACCACACCACACTACACTACATAACACCACTACACCTAAAACTACACTACACACACTACACTACACTACAACACTACACTCACCACTACAACACCACACCATACCACCACCTACCACTTACACATACACCACACTACACTAACACTACACCACACCACACTACACTACACACACACCCACACTACACTACACTACACCATTCACTACACTACACATACACCACCACTACACTACACTACACTACACACTACACCACACACCACACACTACCACCACACTACAACTACACACCTACCCACCATACACTACACTACACTACACTACACTACACACACTACACCACACCTACACCAACTACAACTACACTACACCACACACTACCACCAACACACTACACTACACACACTACACCACACACACACTACAACCACACACCACACTCACCACACTACACTACACTACACCACACCACACACACCTCACCACCAACACACTACACTCACTACACACACTACACACCACACTACACAAACACTACACTACACACACACACCACACTACACCACACTACACTACACTAACACCACACCACACTACACAACACACACCATACCAAACCACAACATAACTACACATCACCAACACACACACTACCCACACTACACTACATTACACTACACACATAACCACACACACTACACGCACTACACCAGCACCACATACAAACAACAACATACCAAAACAAGCATACCAATTACACAATACACTACACACACACTACACTACACTACACTACACACACTACACCACCACACACATAACAAACATGACTACTGAGCGCAATTTAACATATACGTTACAAAAAATGCATACAATTTAGTACAGTAAATACAACATAACAATACAACACAACTGACAACAATACAACACTAACAAGAAAAAAAAGAAGAGCAATGACGAAGGAGACGCCATTTTAAAGGACAATGGAAAATATGATTACATTTTGGGTGGAGGGAGATAAGAAAAGACTACCTTGAGGGAATTCTTACGTATCTATACTCGAACGAGAGAGAGAGAGAGAGAGAGAGAGAGAGAGAGAGAGAGAGGAGAGAGAGAGAGAGGAGAGAGAGAGAGAGAGAGAATTTTATTTAACAAAGGCTACAGCCTCTATTGAAAACAGAGAGAGACAGAGACAGAGACAGAGAGGAAATAAGAAGATGCAGAAGAGAAGAGAAGAAGAAGAAGAAGAAGGAAAGAAGGGAAGAAGAGGAAGAAGAGAAGAAGAAGAAGAAGAAGAAGAAGAAAGAAAGAAAGAAACAACAACAACCTCAACAACAAGAGGAAGAACAACAACTAAAAAAAGAATACGTGCAGAAAAGTTATTGGGAAACTGAAGAAGAAAGAAAAGAAAGGAAACAAAAAGAAAGGTAGGAGTAAAGTTATCGATCTATCCGTTTGGGAACAGTGTATGAAGGGTCGTAGACTGTATTCATATCTTCCGAAGAGAAGGGATATTAGGCATTCACAGCTCTGAAGCCGACCCTCCCTCCCTCCCCCTTCTGAGTTTTGGGTGGGGAAAGAAGCCGAAGGCTAGGAGAAGTAAGATGTAATTGGCCTTTAAACTGGTCTTGGGATTGTATCTGCAAAGTCGAAACCTTGTCCCCGGATCCCATTCAACGTTGTTGCCTTTGGACGAAGGCAAATTGTATGCACACTTACATGTTTTGCTGCCGCTGCTGCGTTGAAAAATCGATTCTGTGTAAGAATGTTAGAGTGCCCATTGAAAAAAAAAATCCATTTCGCACACTTGAAGCTATTTTAGTAATGTGGCAAGTTGACTTCGGCTGGAAGGGTTCTTTGGCTTTCTTCCCCAGTCATGTAACATGTTTAATCTGGCTAGATTACTACTCTGCCTTTTCCCCCCTGTGTGTAGGTGAATATGAGTGAATTATGTAATACTTTTTTTGTAACAGTCATGTAACATGTTTAATCTGGCTAGATTATTACTCTGCCTTTTCCCCCCTGTGTGTAGGTGAATATGAGTGAATTATGTAATCCTTTTTTGTAACAGTCATGTAACATGTTTAATCTGGCTAGATTACTACTCTGCCTTTTCCCCCCTGTGTGTAGGTGAATATGAGTTAATTATGTAATACTTTTTTGTAACATATGTGCCCGTCGCAAGAATTTATAATGTATTAATCTGGTAGAAACAAATCTGTTTATGTAGTAGCAATTTTCAGTTTTACCTTTAAGAGTGTCACAGTGTTCGGAATATTCCATGTGCGCTACTCCACATCTGTCAAGAAATCTACTTAGCAGAGACTTCATCGAGTGCATAAGCCACTGAAGCCGTGACGCTTCGCGTGCATGCTACAAACCAACCGAACGTTGTCATTAATTACATTGTGGGATCTTTACCGTGCAGTTTTGGGTTTCTGCCTGTGTGTACGCACAGAGAGGGATGAGGGACTGGTAGTTCTGGTCGTAAGTTGGCCTAGGATAATCCCCACTGTTCATCTACCAGTCACGAACGCCACGAAAAATATCTGCCAGTCACTGTTAAGATTCGCCACCCGCGCGATCTATGATTTTAGGGCCGATAGCTTGTTTTGACCATTGGACTGCTACATGAATTGTTGAATATACAACAGTGTCAAGACTCAATACTCAGAAGATGAGGCAGCAAAACAAAAAAGACTCAATATTTTCCACATAATTTTAGTTTGTTTTAGACTCAGAGTTGGCTATTTAATTATTAATACCGTAACTATGAGGTCGATGGAAACATTTTTTGGGTTGGTGCGACTCCTGATTACCTATCATCAATGCTGTTTCAGTTGTCACTATGTCGCACGTGTACAAACACGCTGAGGTTTGCAGAGCTAGCAGCACACGTGTCAGGCGGCATGTGAAGCAGAAATTGCTCCCTGGGGCTTTTCTCATCACCTTTCTTGACGAACCGTCTTCAGTATGGTGGATGGACCTACTACACCATCCTCACCACCACTTTTCTTCTTCTTCTTCTCCTGTCTTCCTTTACAGGGTGGGACGTGCATTGTCTGGTTTCCTCCCATTCTGCGCTCGTAACTCTGTAGGAGGTCTGCTTACTGACTTCAGCTGACACAGTCCGACTTCAGAGAAGGTTATTTTTTTGGATACAGTTTATGCTGGGTATGGTTGTGCTTCTGTAACCCACCGAACACTGACATGAATTACAGGATCTTTGACATGCATATTTGATCTTCTGCATGTTGTTGATCTCTCTCTCTCTCTCTCTCTCTCTCTCTCTCTCTCTCTCTCTCTCTCTCTCTCTCTCTCTCTTCTCTTCTATATCTCTCTATCTCTCTATCTATCTCTCTATCTATCTATCTTTCTATCTATCTATCTCTATGAAATGAAGGCACTGGCAGGTCTGCACACTAAGTGTTGACCTGGGAGATCGTAAAACTCCCCACCCTTAATTCACAAGATTAGATAGGTACACCACGACTTAATGCATCCACAGTATTCTTGTCAAACAGTTGTAGCCACTCAGTTATGGCGTACGAATCGGCACTTTTTCTATTTAAGCTTTTTTTCTTCAAAACCAATGAAAACCTTATCTATAATCCAGGCATGATCCGTGAAAATTACCACTTTTAATCCAGCCGTAAAAATCCTCACCATTAATTCAGGCGCTGCCCGAAAAATCCTTACCTTTAATCCAGGCCCTAAATTCCCATTTCAATCTTGGCGAAACTCGTGAAAATCCCCACTATTAAACCAGGCACAACTCCTGAAAATCCCCCTTTTTAACCCAAACACAACGAGTGAAAATCCTCGCAGCAGAGATTCAAATTCGCAGGTCTACGACCACGAAGATTAGAAACTCGTCAACTAAACCATTGGAGTAGACCTTGTCAATGTTTTACTGAGTGCATGACCTTCTTCGTTCTCGAACGTAAACTGGAAGCCTTTGGTGCTCCAAATGGAGTCAGTGTTACCCACGTGACCTTGTTTACCATCCGGAGCACACAGGGGAGGGTTCAGTGTCTGGGTAACTGAAATTGCGTCACCCTCTCATTTGCATAAGGCTGGGGGGGGGGGGGGGGGCTACTACTGACAATGATGTGTGGTGTGGGTGACTGATGCAGCTGGGGTACAGAGAGAGTAGTAGGTTTGTATATAGCAGCTTTTACCAGAACTTGTTTGGTTTTTTTTTTATTGTATAATTATGAGAGGCCTGATTCAATGAAATTCTTGATTCAGCTCCCTGGACCAGCAAAACACCTTAATATAAATAGTGGGTTAAAACGGTTACACAGGCAAAACCTCACCATTGGTGAATCTCGGAGCTCTAGCTGTGGAACGAAAACAAACATGTGAAACATAAAAAGCCAAAACAAAAACAATAAGAAATAAACGAAAAGCTGGCGTGGTAAAGAGATGAGGTGATAGTATCTGGATTATTAAAGTAATATTTAGTGGAAATAAATCAGCAAAGCAAAAACAGACAATAGCAGAAACAACAGAACAAACAAGAATTCTCCCTCCCCCTCAATTTAAAAGAACAACTAAAAACCCTAGGAAAACCACGACCTCCACCTCCCCCGTCCCTGTCCCACTGATAAAAACCCAAAACAAAAAGCACAAACAAGCTTACAAAAACCCCCCTTTCACATCCCCTAAATAAAAGCCAACCCAAAAAACAAGCCAAAACAACTAAACAATGGAAACACCAAACACCACCCCCAATACCCCACAATCCCTTCCTCCAAAAACCCCCCAAATTAACAACAAGAACAACACCAACAAAAACAATAGACAACAACCCGACAGCAACAGAAAAGAAGCTTCAATTCTAAAAGAAACTAATAAAACAAACAAAACAAAACAACAAACAAACAAACCTGGAAGACCCAGCCAAACTAGATATGTCGACCTATGTTCGAAGACTCTTTCTTGTTAGTCTCATTCAGAAAAAAACTGAACACATCACTCCTCTTTTGGGATCTCTTCACTGGCTGCCTGTCTCACAAAGAATAAAGTATAAGAATAGTACCCTTTGTTTCAAATGTCTCCACAAATCTGCACCCTCTTATCTCTGTAACTGTCTTCACCTGTACACTCCCTCCAGTTCCCTTCGTTCAGCTGTAGATACGTTGTGCTTTCGAACACCCAGATTTAGACAAACCACTGTTGGCTGTCGCTCTTTCTCTGTTTCCGGTCCCTCCACCTCCACCTCCCTCTTCCAGTTCGCCAAAAGCCTTCATTTGATTTTTTCAAATCTAGCCTCAAAACGCACTTATACTCTACTTGAGATCTTCTCCTGTTATCTGTTCCTACTTTTCAATAGCTACCTTCACCTCCCCCACCCCCACCTAAGTGTGTTGTGTGTATAAATTTGACATTTGTTTATCTTGATATTTGTGGACGGTTGCATGCGTGTGAATGATTTGAATGCAAGCGCTTTGATTTGTTTACTTTACAAGATTCAGTGCTATATAAATCCCATATTATCATGATTATGATTATGATTATTATTATCATTATTATTCCTGTCGTTTCAGCCTTATCTCCCTACGTTTCCATCAGTCGATCCCCCCTTTTGTAGCACAAACAAACAAGCATACACGCTCTTGGTTACCAAGTGGATGGGTGACCGTTTGTGCTCCTTGGCTTCAGTACACTCCCTCAGTTCACCCAGATGTACATGAGCACCTGCCCTCTTTAAGGTCAGGGAAGGTAAAGCAGCGAGGGAGAGGAGATGGGCGCCGCCCTCAATATGCTGGGCCCCTGGAGAAGATGAGGTCTCTGACGCTTTGCCACATAGGTTATGGGACACCTTTACCTTTTTACACACGCTCTCACTGCATCAATGGATCGATGGTCTAGAGGTGATGTACCCGACCAAAAAGCCAGAAACCGTGGGTTCGATCCCCGTTAGAGCCCGAACTTTCTCCCTCCCCGCCCCCCATCAATCCATCAGACCTTGAGTGGTGGTTTGGGTGCTAGTCTTTCGTATAAGGCGATAAGCCGAAGTCCTGTGTGTAACACACGTTTAACCCATGTCAACGAATTTATGGTGGCGAGAGAGTTGTCCCAGACAAAACTCTGTAGGAAAAGAAAAACGCCACTCTTTTAAGGAACACAAAAACACATACAGACAGGATTATTTTGTTTCGTTTTGAATTAGAAGTGGTGCTGTTCTTATGGCGAATTTCACACAGAGAGAAATATGCTGTGACTAAAAGTATTATACAATAATAATAATAATAATAATAATAATAATAATAATAATAATAATGTATGGAATTTATATAGCGCTGAATCTTGTAAAGCAACAAATCAAAGCGCTCAGATTTCATTTCATACCACTTTAAGTCACGGCAGATTTCTCTCCGTGAAATTCGGGCTGCTCTCCCCGGGGAGAGCGCGTCGCCACAAGAGCAGCGCCACCCATTTTTTTTTCTTTTTCCTGTCTGCAACTGTATTTGTTCCCCTATCAGAGTGACTTTTTTCTAAGAATTTTGCCAGGGACAACTCTCTTGTTGCCGTGGGTTCTTTTACGTGCGCTAAATAATTACGTGTAACACACGGGACCTCGGTTTATCGTCTCATCCGAAAGACTAGCGCCCAGACCACCACTCATGGTCTAATGGATGGGGCAAAAGTTTCCGGTCCAAACGGGGTACGAACCGCCGCACACTTTAGACCCGGACTTTTCGCTTTCTAGACAGGCGCGTTACCTCTAGACCACCGATCCACCCAATACAATACAATACAATACAATACAATACAATACAATACAATATAATACAATAAAACACAGTGCATACAATGCGATATGCAACATAATTCACTACAATGCAATACAACAATACAACACAATGCAATGCAAAAAAGTATAATACAATACAATACAATGCAATGCTTTGCAACACAATTCAACACAATGCAAAACAATACAATTCGAAACAATACAATGCAATACAATGCAACACAACACAATATAACAAAACACAATAAAACACGATACAACATCATAATAATGATAACTACTACTACTACTACTACTATACTACTACTACTACTACTACTACTCATCATCACCACACACCACCACCACCACCACAACCACCACCACCTCCATCATCATCATCATCATCATCATCATCATCATCATCATCACCATCATCATCATCACCACCATCATCATCACCATCACCACCACCACCACCACCACCACACCACCTCATCATCATCATCATCATCATCATCATCATCATCATCATCATCATCATCAATGGAATTCGATATACCGTTGATTATTGTAAAACAACCAAACCAAGGCGCTTGTATTCAAATAATTCACGCAAATGCGACCGTTAAAAAAAAAAGAAAGATTACGAGATTTTAAAATTTACACACACACAAACACAAACACACACTCTCACACACACACACACACACACACACACACACACACACACACACACCACACACACACACACACACACACACACACACACACACAGCCTCTTTCCATGCTTGCTTCACTGTTCACCTCTCTGCCTGCTTTGTCTTTCTTGTCTTTATGACTGCTAGCATGACTAGAGGTGTGTGTGTGTACACGTGTGTGTGTATACGTGTGTGTGTCTGTATCTGCGCGCGCGGGCGCGCGTGTGCGTGCGTGCGTGCGTGTGTGTGTGTGGGTCTGTGCGTGTGAGCGTGCGTGCGCGCATGTGTGCGTGTCTATGTCTGTGCGTGTGTGTATAAGTGTGTGAAGTATT
>CM054144.1:41184586-41199586 GCA_028751875.1 Rapana venosa
CAGACAGACAGACAGTCAAACAGACGTTGTTTTGTACAGTAAATAGACTGACAGGCAGACAGACAGACAGGGCAAATTGCCAGAAACGGAGGGCCACGGATAATTATTATACAGAAGGCAGCAGTCACAGACTGATGACTACAATTATCGTACCTGCTGCTGCTGCTGCAACTGCCAAGGTTTTTGTCCATATACGGGGACAGAATTCTCCATACACACTAGCAGGATTTTCCATACACAATAACAGGATTCTCCATACACAGACAGGATTGTCCATACACACTAGCAGGATTGTCCATACACACTAGCAGGATTCTCCACACACACTAGCAGGATTCTCCATACACACTAACAGGATTTTCCATACACACTACCAGGATTCTCCACACACACTAGCAGGATTCTCCATACACACTAACAGGATTCTCCATATACACTAGCAGGATTCTTCACATACACACTAGCAGGATTATCTATACACACTAGCAGGATTCTCCATACACATTAGCAGGATTTTCCATACACACTACCAGGATTCTCCATACACACTACCAGGATTCTCCATACACACTACCAGGATTCTCCACACACACTAGCAGGATTCTTTACACACACACTAACAGGATTCTTTACACACACACTAACAGGATTCTTTACATACACACTAGCAGGATTCTCCATACACACTAGCAGGATTCTCCAGGTTAAACTCATCAAAAGAGTAGTTTTAAATCAAGACAATTAATATTCTAAACACACGAGTAGCAGAACATCTTGCACACACGTTAAATCCTGTTCCGCTTTTCGTAAGAGTAGGCCATTGTGTGCCGGTGGGAACAGATGACAGAATTTACAAAACCCCATACACACGGGGACTGGATGTAAAAAAGCACATAAGTGCTTATTCCATTATCCTCGATATAAAAGAAATAAAAAATAAAATAAAAAAGTAGCTTCGGTATTTTCTTCTTTGAAAGAAACACGAATTACATGTTTGAACAAAGACCAATGATAATTATCAACTACATCCAAAAAGTAACTACGATTTAGGAACACGGTCACATCTTTTCGCGGCATAAACAACCATTTTTAAGACATTGACAAGTTTTTGGGCTTAAAACTGTTATTTTCTTATGGTAAGAATGACTGTTTATGACTTTTAACACACTCTGGTGCGATCTGTCATTGTCTATGGCGTGAAAATAGGAACTATTACTCAGGTACACATACTTATTATTTCCACAGTAACCCCTCTTAAAACCACAAACAAACCAAGATGTTTTGCAGACCAATGACAGAATTATCACCTGTAGCTTATAGCACAATCTAATAAGTTGTTATTGTTGTTGTTGTTGTTGTTGTCCCTCTAACTGAACAACCTTGGGGTCACCCAGAACGCACACTGTATAAACTAGTAATATCTAAAGTAGCAAAAATAATATTCTCCAAATAGGTAGCTTTAGAAGTATACAGAGCAATATTTACGAATTCAGAAGGCAGCCACCTTAATTAATGGTGGTTAAAAACGGTCGCATACGTAACAATGTCGCCAATAATGAACCTCGGATCTCTTGCCAACCAACGAATCAAAATCCAAAACAGAACAATGACCTTTGGTAGTAAATGCTCTTCCTTTTTTAATAATGAAAATCTGTACGTGAAAACTACATCCTCCTCCCCCCCCTCCCCATCTCTGTCTCTCCCAAAGCACCCATTTCTCTTTCTCACGGCAAAAGATAACGATTTCTAGCTTTTGAAAGTTGTTAACCCATCTCTTGTCAGATTGGTCTGAGAGTTATCTGGTGAGGAATCTGCCATCTTTCCCAAGGGACAAAAAACAGCAAGGTGGAAAGCATGAATAAAACAAACAGCAGCAGCAGCAACAGCAGCAGCAGCAGCAGCAACATTCAGCTAAATGCAAGGACACATTAGTAATAAATGATTCCCCAAACATGCATCACCACACAGCGACAAATCGATGCCGAGGATATTTATATAACGAAAAAAACGACAGGAAAACATGTGTAGGGTCGCAGAGAGAAGAGAGAGAGAGAAGAGAGAGAGAGAGAGAGAGAGAGAGAGAGAGAGAGAGAGAGAGAGAGAGGAGAGAGAGGAGAGAGAAAGAGAACCCCCCCCCTCCCCCATACACACTCACACACACACACACTCACACACACACACACTCACACACATAGGCACACACACACACACTCACACACACAGGCACACACACACATACACACTCACACACACAGAGGCACGCGCGCGCGCGCGCGCACACACACACACACACATCCTTCAGGTTGCCAAATAAATCATTACAGCCTTCCCTTTAGGATGGCATGTGATGTGGATAAAGTCAATATCTATTTGGAGAACGCAGGAGGAAAAAAGAAAACCCTTGTCGGCTTATTCCTCTTTCACACGCGCGCAAACACACACACACAGACACACACACACACACAGACACAGACACACACACACACACACACACACACACACACACCTCACACTTACACTGAGGTATGCACGCTGAAGCATGCACACACAATTTGCCCTTCCCCTATACAGCACACACTCGCGAACACGTGCACGCACGCACGCACACACACACACACACACACACACACACACACACACACACACACACACACACACACACACACACCCGCAGCGCGCACGCTCGCACTCACTCGCATGCATGGATATGCAAGCAAGAAAGTGCGCGCGCACACAGAAACACACACACACACACACACACACACACACACACACACACACACACACACACACACACACACACACACACACACACACACACACACACACACACACATACACACCCCTTCTTTCTCTCTCTCTCTCTCTCTCTCTCTCTCTCTCTCTCTCTCTCTCTCTCATCTCTCTCTCCCTCTCTCTCTCTCTCTTTTCTTTCTATGAGGCTTGGACGTAGGGACACATAATATACACAGAGAGAGAGAGAGAGAGAGAGAGAGAGAGTCCTGATAAATTTAGATAGGTTCTTAATTCAAAACGTGTTCCTTGCGGATAACACAGAAAGGAAACGACATTTAAATAATATTTTTTAAAAAAGTCCAGAGTAATTACAAAAAAACACACCTTCACACTTTAAACGAATCCACGTTACATCATTCTCAGTCCCTACCCAACAAAAAAAAAAGACAGGGGAGGGGGGGGGGGGTGTAGGGGGCTTGGGGGGAGGGGGGTATGGTAGTAAAAAACATTGACGGTAATGGTAGTAGTGGCGCTGTTAGCGGCGATGACGGTAATCGTGGTATTGGCAGTGGTGGTGGTGGTGGTTGATGGCGGTGGTGGTGATGGTGGTAACGGTGGTGGTAACGGTGGTGGTGGTGGTGGTGGCAGTGGCGTTTCGCGGGTTAAAGGGACTTACACCATCAATTTATGACTCTTCACCTTTTGATACAATTCCCGGAAGAGGGGAAGGAGGGGGTAGGGGGTAAAGAGAGAGAGAGAGAGGGAGGGGGTGAGGGAGGAGGAAGGCACATCGATCGATCGTCCTGACGCCTGCTACAGCCACCCCCCCTCCCACCACCCCAACCCTCACCCTCAACCTCCCCCCCCCCACCCTCTCCTGGCCTCTCCCGTCATCCCTCTCTTCCTTCCTTCGCCAAGACCCACCACCCTGTCAGATCGATCGAGTAAAAGAGAGAGAGAGAGAGAGAGAGAGAGAGAGAGAGAGAGAGAGAGGAACGGAAGGAAGGAAGGAAGAAGTGAGAGAGCGACGGGAGGTAGGACCTCGCGAGAAGGAGGAGGAGGAGGAAGAGGTGGCTAGAGGAGTAGGAGGAGGAGGAGGAAGAGGAGGAAAAGGAAGAAGAGGAGGAGGAGGAGGAGGAAGAGCAGCAGCACTAGGACTGGTATAGAGTAGAGAGAGAGCGAGAGAGAGAGAGAGGGACAGAGCGCTCATTTCGGTCCTGTTTCTGTGTCTCTCTCCTCTTCTCTTCTCTGCTCTGCTCTGCCTGTGTCTCTCTTCTTCTCCCTCTTGCCTTCAGCTGGTTGGGATAACGCTGTCGTCCTGTGTGTGAGTCGGGAGTGTAGTAGTGCTTTCTCCCTCTCCTCTCCCAACCCCCATCACCCCCCCTTCACCCCCTCCAACCCATGTCTGTCCTCGTCTGGAGACGTAGCAGACCCTCTCTTCCTCGCTGGCGCCCACATGTAAGTTCATGATTTCTTTTATTTTCTTTATACAGTATCTTTGTTTTTGTTGTTGTTGTTGTTGTTGCTGTTGCTGCTGTTGATGATGATGATGATGATGCGCTGTGTATGTGTATATGTGTTGTCTGTAGGTATACAGCCCTCTCTTGAAGAAGATGCCGGTAGTAGTGACGCTTTGCACAAACGCTAGCGAATTTGGCTCCATAAGAAGCCCGTCTGTTTGGTTTGGAGATGGGGGGAGTGGGGGTGGGGGAAAGGTATGTCGAAATACCGAGTGGGTCACAATTGTGTGTGTGTGTGTGTGTGTGTGTGTGTGTGTGTGTGTGTGTGTGAATGTGTGTGTGTGAATGTGTGTGTGAATGTGTGTGTATGTCTCTCTCTCTCTCTCTCTCTCTCTCTCTCTCGCTCTCTATCTCTATCTCTTTCCCCATTCCCTTTCCCTTTCCTTTCCGTCCATATCTGCGGACTTGCATGCATATACATACATTTTCAACCCCCAAAAAAAGAAAAAATAGGGAAGAGCTACTGTAGGCTAGCTTAGAGAGGCTAAACCACAACCTCACTCACTGTAGCCTACTGCTCGCTAGCAGCAGCATATGGTTTGTAGGAGCCAGAATTTCTACTGTTGGGTTGCAATCTTTTGGTGATAGTGATCGCTATGGCCAGTTGCAAAGGGTGGATTTTTTGTTTTTGAGGTGGGTGGGGTGGGGGGTGGGGAGAGCTTATGGCTGAAACTTTGCTTGTTGCAGAATTGTAGAAAGGGGGAGAGGGGAGGGGATGATGAAAGAAAGGGTAGTCGAAATAAGCTGTTTGGTAGAATGTTTGTATTTTTTATTCATGTGTGGAGAGAGAGAGAGAGAGAGAGAGAGAGAGAGAGAGAGAGAGAGAGAGAGAGATGGATGGATGCAGCAGGCAGATAAAGATGGGTAGTGGATGAGAAGAGGGGTGACAGGGATGGGAGGGGGAGGAGAGAGGGTAGAAAAGTGTTGGAAGGGGGTGGGTGGGTGGGGGTGAGGGGGAGGGGGGGGTGGGGGGCTGAGGGGAGAAGGGGCGATCAATAAAGCAATTTGTTCATCTAGATCCATGGAAACCGCGCCACTGGCCCTTCACTGTCCAAATTGTGGGGCTTGACCAGCGTCAGGGGCTGGTATGGCTCCTGTCTGTCTTGTCTTGTCTTGTCTTGTCTTGTCTGTCTGTTTTGACTTCTCTGTCTGACTTTGTTTGTCTGTCTCGCTTGTAGTGTCTTTTGTCTGTCCTGTCTGTCTTGTCTTGTCTGTCCTGTCTATCTTGTCTGTCTTGTCTGTTTGACTTATCTGTTTTGATTTTGTCTTGTCTTGTCTGTCCTGTCTTGTCTGCCTGACATCACATTTTATTCTGTCTGTCTGTCTGTCTGTCTGACCTGTACAATCCGCCTGTCTTGTCTGTCCTGTCTGACTTCTCTGTCTGATGTTGTCTGTCTGGTCTTGTCCTGTCTTGTCTTGTTGGTCCTGTCTGTTTGACTTATCTGATTTTGTCTGTCTTGCCTTGTCTGTCCTGTCTTGTCTGTCTGACATCACATTTTGTTTGTCTGTCTGTCTGTCTGACCTTTCTAATTCGTCTGTCTTGTCTCGTTTTGTCTGTCTGTCTTGTCTTGTCTTGTCGGGCCTGTCTGTTTGACTTTGATTTTGTCTGTCTGTCCTGTCTTGTCTTGTCTGTCTAACATCACATTTTGCCTGTCTATCTGTCTGACCTGTCTAAATCGTCTGTCTTGTCTTGTATGTACTGTCTGTTTGACTTCTCGGTCTGACTTTGTCTTGTCTTGTTCTGTGTTGTTGTGTCTTGTCTTGTTTGTCCAGTCTTGTCTCTCTGACATCACGTTTTTGTCTGTCTGTCTGGCCTGTATAATTCATCTGTCTTGTCTCGTTTGTCCTTTATGTTTGACTTCTGCGTCTGATTTTGTCTGTCTGTCTATCTTGTCTTGTCTTGTCTGGCATGTCTTGTTGGCTGTCTGACATCGCTTTTTCTGTCTGTCTGTCTGTCTAACCTGTCTAATCTGTCCGTCTGTTCATGTCTCGTCCGGTCTTTTCTACCTGCCTGATGTGTTGGTAGATCTGACTACTTGTCTGTTGTGTCCGCATTGTCGTGTCTGTCTGATCTTTGTTGGATTTGTCTGTCTGATTTGTCTTGCCTGTCTGTCTTGTCTGGCGGGTCTGATTTGTCTGTTTCACTTGTCTGTGTGCATCTTTTACTTGACTGACTTGTCTTTACGTTTTGCTTGTCTGTACATTCAGATTGTCTCTAGTCTGGTTTGTACACTTGACTTGTCTGGGTATGTATATTATATATTTATTTTGTCTTGTCTGTATGCCTGTCCTGTCCTGTCTGTCTGTCTTGAACATTTCTATCTTAATTACTCCACAGTGTAAACGCACATCTTAGTGTTTCTCTGTCTTTCTTTAAGTGTTTTTATTTTATTTTCATAAACTGTGACCCTTCGAGTTTATAAAGATAAACCTCCTTGTCTAACTGTCTTCTGTCTGTATGTCTGCCTTTAATTGTATGATTTATCAAGTAGTTACACGGGGGTTTTCAAAGCTGAATCTTCTCTGTCTGTCTTAAGTCTCTGTTTCACCAAAATTACTAAAGTGTTTTCTAAACTTGTACTTCTCGTCTACCTATCTGTCTGTATGCATGCTTGTCTGCTTACCTGCCTGCCTGTCTGTATGTCTGTCTGTTTGTCTATCTGTCTGTCTCTCTTTATCTATCTGTCTCTGTCTGTACGCCTGTCTGTTAGTCTAATTGTCTCTGTCTTGTCATAATGGCAATGCAACAGCTCTGAATGTTCGTCTCTAAATCACTGTGTATGGCATATCTGTTTTATTGTTTTCTGTGTGAATTGTGAGCTAGTCAATCTATCCGTTCATCTGTTTGTCTCTGTATCAGTATTGGAAAGGCTGTGGCTCTGAATATAGATAAGTTAGTCTGCACGACAGGTCTGTCTGTCTGTCTCTCTTTTGTTCTCTTTGAATACCTGTCAGTCAAACTATCTGTCTTTTGTCTGTCTTGTTTTGCTCAATGCCTGTAAATCACTAAGTCTGTCATTTGTTTCTGACTCTGTGTGTGTGAACGCTTGCAAGTCAGGCAGGCAGTCTGTCTGTTTCGCCTGTCTGTTTCAATATGGTAACCCCATTCTGTCCCTGAATGTGTGTTAAGTCGATCTGTTTTCTGTGTTTGTGAATGTCGGGTAAATGTCACTGCACTGATGTTGATTATCTTGTCTGTCTGTCTCTGAACATTAATTTTGTGTCTATCTTGTGTCTGTATGTTTCTCCGTCTGACTGTGGCTCTGTATAAATATTTGCTTTAATCTGAATAGAGTTGCACAGTTTTAATTCAAGATTGAAACTCTTACAAAGGGACAGTCCTGGTATGGCCTTTGTGGTTGGCGGGGCTATAAACTACATGATTGGACTGGGTTGGACTCTCTGAAAACCTGTAAATTTGTCTCTGAGGTTAAAATGAGAAAGTTTTCGTTTTGTTTTTCTCTTTTTCTCCCTGTCTGGTAAAAACTTACAGCACACTGGCTCTCATTTCACTTTCTCATCAAAATGGTGTTGCTCAGATTCTTGGTTGTACGCCTGCTTGTCTCTTTACTGTTTTTCTTTCCGCTGGTTTTGAATGTATGTCCATCCGTTTAATTTTCATACCATAATAACACCGATTTTTTCTTAGTCTGCGTATCAGGTTCACATGTTTTGAGGGTGTTTTTTTGCCATAACTGGTCGAGCTCTGTCTGAAGCTCTGTCTGTAAAAATGAAGTGTAGTGTCTGTTTATAAAACCACAAAGTCTGTGTATGTGGAAGTGAGAGCATGTCTGTTTATCTCGCCATCATGTCTGTGACTTTGTAAAACGGATACTCTGGGTTTTTCTTTAACCAGAATGGTAGTCAGTGTCTGTGAAAATGACAGGGTATGTGTTTATCTAACCGTGCTGATTATGACTGTCCAAAAAATGATGGAGTATCCGTTTCTTTCTCTCACTAAAGTGTTTGTGACTGTCTGTAATCATGACCTGTCTGTTTTAGATCACCGCAATGTCTGTGACTGTAGAAAAGACAGTGCGTCTGTGTGTCTCACGGTGATCCTTTGGACTGTTTGTGGATATAATGAAGTGTCTGTTTTAACTCTGTATGGCGTTTGTAGCCGTCTGTAAATTTGACAGCATGTCTGTTCATTTCACTTTACTGCCCGTGACTGCCTGTACAAGTGATGGCGTCTGTTGTTTATCTCACCACCTTATCTGTGACTTTATCTGTGGATGGTGTGTGTGTGTGTGTGTGTGTGTGTGTGTTGTGTGTGTGTGTGTGTGTGTGTTGTTTGTGTCTCACCATTATGCTTTTTCATTATGTTTTTGATTGTAGGAGTGATAGCTTGTATGTTAATATAATCATCATATCTGTGATTGTGTGTAAATATGAAAACACTCCAATTTCTTTGAAACTCAACTGGCTGCCAATCATATCTCGAATAAAGTTTTAAAAAATAGCTGTTTTATGATTTCGTCTTTCCTCTTCCCAGTTTGACCCAAAAATATCGAACTGAATCTGTGAATGTCAAAGTCCTTTGGATGAAAGTATAAACTGAGGCCCGTGTGTGAATGCATGCAGAACATCTTGTGCACACGTTAAAAACCCCTTTTGGAAGAGTAGGCCATTTCGTACCGGTAGGAACGGGTGGCGAAATTTCATAAACGCATGCACACAGGTGTGTGCTTAGACACTGTTCCCAAAGCCAGAATACAGCTATCTAAATGGTGTGTGTGTGTGTGAGTGTGTGAGTGTGTGTGTGTGAGTGGTGTGTGTGTTTTGTGTGTGAGTGTGTGTGTGTGTGTGTGTGTGTGTGTGGGGTGTGGTGTGTGTGTGTGTGTGTGTGTGTGTGTGTGTGTTGGGGAAGGGGTACCATCACATACGCAAAAATCTCACCATTGATGAACCTCAGAGGTTTAGCCCAGGAACAAAAGAAAAGAAAAAGATTGTCGGGCCAAAGATGTTTTTCTCTACAAACCAAGTCTGCGTTATCTGGAAGTAATATCCCCCATGTCCCAGAACTTGTCAAACACTGGCCAGAGGTAGCCTGCCTTCAACACTAATCCTAAGACAGACTTGGTCACCGTAATGCCGATGACTGTAGAGGTGATATATTACCATCAGGTCGGTGACTGTAGAGTTTGATAGCGTGTCTGTTTCACCGTAATATCGGTGACTGTAGAGGTGATAGCGTGTCGATATCACTATAATTTTGGTGACTGTAGTGGTATAGCATGTCTATATCACTATAATGTCGGTGACTGTAGTGGTGATAGCGTGTCTACCAACTGTCCCTGTAGTTGGAGTGTGTGTGTGTGGTGTGTGTGTGTGTGTGTGGTGTGTATGTGTGTGTGTGTGTAAAGTGCGTGGGTGCTGTGTGTGTGTGTGCGTGTGTGTGTGTGTGTGCTCTGTGTGTGTGCGTGCGTGTCTGCTGGCGTGTCTGTTTCTATGTTTATAAAGCCTGTGACTGTCTTTGGAAGTGATAGCGCCATCTGTTTGTCTCACTTATCTCATTGTAACTGGGGAAGAGATATTGTGTATGTTTCTCTCACTTAAATGTTAGTGACTGCAGAGGTGATAGTGTGTCTGTATCTGTTACCGTGAAGTCCGTGATAGCGTGTCCATCTCACCATATTGTCCATGATAGTGTCAAGTGAAGTCAAGTGAAGTCAAAAACGCTTTAATCATCCCATTGATAGCAATTACAATACTGACAGGCACACTGATACCAATCATTATCTCGAAAGACACAAGAAAGCTACATTTCATAATGGTAGTAGTGTGTCTGTTTGTCTCGCCATAGCTCTGTGATGTGTCTATCTCACATAGACTATAAAATTATAGTCTATGTGATAGGGTGTCCATCTTTTCTCAAAGTCCGTGATACCGTGTCTTTCTCACCTTAAGATAATTATGTGATAGTGTATCTCTCTCTACCTTACCAGAATGTCAACGATAGTGTATCCAGCTCACCATAGTATCCGTTATAGCGAGTCTGTATGTTTCGTCATAAAGTCTGTGATAGCCTGTCTATCTTTCCACAAGTCTGTGAAAGCGTGTCTGTCTCACCACAAATGCCTTCCTATTTCTTTCTTTCTTTCATAGTATCTGTAATATCTCATTAAATTTTTATCTCACCATAAAATCAGTAAAAGCGTGTCTGTCTCACCACAAGGTCGGTAAAGGCGTATCAAGGTTACCATGAACTCAGTGAACGCATATCTTTCTCACCATGAAGACCTGAAGAAGACTGTGTAGCCAACGGAAATAACCCTGCAAACTAAGCTGTACGGCTCACGAGGGGAGCTGGAAAGGACTAGCCACTATTTCTCCCAAACACATCTGGCGGTGTAAAAAGCGGACGAGAGAAGAAGAAGACCATGAAGTCATTGAAAGGGTATCTATCGTACCACGAAGTCATTGAACGCGTATTCATTTCACCACGACGTCTGAGATAGCGTATTCCTTTCACCACGACGTCTGAGATAGCGTATTCATTTCACCACGACGTCCGAGATAGCGTATTCATTTCACCACGACGTCTGAGATAGCGTATTCATTTCACCACGACGTCTGAGATAGCGTATTCATTTCACCACGACGTCTGAGATAGCGTATTCATTTCACCACGAACTCTGAGATAGCGTATTCTCGTGTCTATATCACCGTAATGCATGTGATTGTAGCGGTGAGAGTGCGTCTATATCACTACAATGCCGGTGCATGCACCATAATACTGGTGACTAGTAGTGATAGCGTGTCTATATCACCGTAATATCGGTGACTAGTGGTGATAGCGTGTCTATATCACCGTAATATAGGTGACTGTAGAGGTGATAGCGTGTCTATATAACCGTAATGTCGGTGATTGTAGAGGTGATAGCGTGTCTATATTACCGTAATATCGGTGACTGTAGTGGTGATAGCGTGTCTACGTCACCATGATACTGGTGACTGTAGAGGTGATAGCGTGTCTACGTCACCGTAATATCGGTGACTGTAGAGGTGATAGCGTGTCTATATAACCGTAATGTCGGTGATTGTAGAGGTGATAGCGTGTCTATATTACCGTAATATCGGTGACTGTAGTGGTGATAGCGTGTCTACGTCACCATGATACTGGTGACTGTAGAGGTGATATCGTGTCTACGTCACCGTAATATAGGTGACTGTACTGGTGATAGTGTGTCTATATCACTACAATGCCGGTGATTGTAGCGGTGGTAGCGTGTCTACATCAGCATAATGCCGGTGACTGTAGAGGTGATAGAGTGTCTATATCACCAAAATACTGGTGACTGTAGAAGTGATAGTGTGTCTATGTCACCATAATGTCGGTGACTGTAGAGGTGATAGTGTGTCTATGTCACCATAATGCCGGTGACTGTAGAGGTGATAGCGTGTCTATATCACCAAAATACTGGTGACTGTAGAGGTGATAGCGTGTCTATACCACCATAATGCCGGTGACTGTAGAGGTGATAGCGTGTCTATATCACCAAAATACTGGTGACTGTAGAAGTGATAGTGTGTCTATGTCACCATAATGTCGGTGACTGTAGAGGTGATAGCGTGTCTATATCACCATAATGCCGGTGATTGTACAGGTGATAGCGTGTCTATATCACCATAATGCCGGTGACTGTAGAGGTGATAGCGTGTCTATATCACCGTAATGCCGGTGACTGTAGAGGTGATAGCGTGTCTATATCACCGTAATGTCGGTGACTGTAGAGGTGATAGCGTGTCCATATCACCACAAAGTCCGTGATAGCGTGTCGATATAACCACAAAGTCCGTGATAGCGTGTCTATGTCACCATAATGCCGGTGACTGTAGAGGTGATAGCGTGTCTATATCACCACAAATCCGTGATAGCGTGTCTATATCACCACAAAGTCCGTGATAGCGTGTCTATGTCACCGTATTGCCCGGTGACTGTAGAGGTGATAGCGTGTCTATATCACCATAATGCCGGTGACTGTAGAGGTGATAGCGTGTCTATATCACCATAATGTCGGTGACTGTAGAGGTGATAGCGTGTCTATATCACTACAATGCCGGTGACTGTAGAGGTGATAGCGTGTCTATTTCACCATAATGCCGGTGACTGTAGAGGTGATAGCGTGTCTATTTCACCATAATGCCGGTGACTGTAGAGGTGATAGCGTGTCTATGTCACCATAATGCCGGTGACTAGCGGTGATAGCGTGTCTATGTCACCATAATGCCGGTGACTAGCGGTGATAGCGTGTCTTTTTCTCTTATCGCAGTGTCGCTCTGATGTTGCGCCGGAAACGTTCGCCCACTTCTCCATCTTGAGCTACCAGTCTTCTGCCGTACTGTGCTTTTAGTCTCCCCCACCGCACACCCCCACCCTGTTCATATGATACCGTAGGGTTGCTGTCTTCTCTTTGTTTAGCGTCCTGTGCTGTTGTAGTTGCCGTGCTTCTGTATGAATGTGTGTATGGATGTGTGGATGTGTGGATGTATGGATGTATGGATGTGTGGAAGGATGGATGGATGGATGGATGGATGGATGTATGGATGTATGGATGTGTGGAAGGATGGATGGATGGATGTATGGATGTGTGGATGTGTGGATGTGTGGATGTGTGGATGTATGGATGTGTGGATGTATGGATGTATGTATGTATGTATGTATGTATGTATGTATGTATGTATGTATGGATGGATGGATGGATGGATGTGTGTATGGATGTATGGATGTATGTATGTATGTATGTATGTATTTATGTTTGTATGTATGGATGTGTGTATGTATGTATGTATGTATGTATGGATGGATGGATGGATGGATGGATGGACGGATGGATGGATGTGTGTGTGTTTGTCTGTCTTTTATGTGTGTCTGTATTCTGTCTTTTTATCCCTCCTTTTTCTGTCTGTCTATTTTTGTATCTGTATCTCTGTCTGTCTGTCTGTCTTTTTGTCTCTCTGCCTGCATGCCTGCCTGTCTGTCTGTCTGTCTGTCTGTTTCCCTGCCTCTCTCCCTCCTTCCCTTCCTCTTTCCCTCCTTCCCTCCCTCTCTCTCTCTTTCTCTCCTTGTCCCCGTGTTTCTTCTCTCTCTCTCCTCTCTCTCTCTCTCTCTCTCTCCTCTCTCTCTCTCTTCTCTCTCTCTCTCTCTCTCCTCTCTCTCCTCTCTCTCCTCTCTCTCCCCTCTGCTCTGTCTGTCTTTGTCACTGTCTGTTTCTGTCTGTTTGTCTATGTGTTCGTGTCTGTCTGTCTGTCTCTCTATCTCTTTCTCTCCTTTTCACTACCTCCTTGTGTAATTCCTTCTCTATCTCTGATTTTGTCTGCGTTTCTTTCTCTGTGTGCTAAAATAAAACGATTCAGTCTGAATCCCCCATATTAATTCTTTTACTTTCTCTCGTCTTTTATTCTTTCTCCCGTAAAAAAAAAGATTCCAGCCCTCATCCCCCATCTCCCAAAGTTACTTTTCATCGGCATAATGATAACAATAATAATAATAATAATAACAATAATAATAATACATGGAATTTATCTAGCGCCATATCTTGAAAAAAGAGCATGAGAACAACAGGTTCATTCTGCATATTATAACATAGTCCCACCAACATCGTCACTGCAAAACCACTTTCCCTCCCATGTTATGACTGCAGCGCAGATTCCCTAGCTAACCAAACCAATATCTCTGATTATCCCGCACCATGGAATTTCTTCCTAATGCCAGGATCCTGGCAATCTCTAGCAAAGAATAGGCGGCTTCCTCATTCATTTAGTCTTCTGCTGCCCTACGTCATTTGTTACCATAGCAACCTACCAAAGCCGGCGTTTTCGACTTCAAGGGTAAATAATCCGGACGACAAAAGTTAAATAACGATTAATGTAGAAAGCATGGTTTGCACGTTCAGGGTTGTGGAGGGAAGTCTCACGTTATCGTGATATTCGAAATCTGTTTGAAAAAAGAAATAAAGAGAAAGAGAGTACAGGCTGACGCAACTGGAATTTTAAAAACCCGAATACCCTCCCTTTCTTGAAAAAGAAAAGCAACATGGCGGGTCTGGGTTTGGTAGGTTTTTGTGTGTGTGTGTGTGGTTTTTGCCATTTTCTGAAGCACTGTTGTACATCAATAGTCGGGTCGCTAAGGCGTTTTGTTATGTTTTGTTTGGTTGTTTTTTTTGTGCTTGATTGTTTGGTTGGTAGGTAATTGTTTGCTTGATTGTTTGGTTGGTAATTGTTTGTTTTGGTTGGTTGGTTGGTAATTGTTTTTTATTTTTATTTTACTTGTTCGTTTTGGCTGGGTGGTCATTGGTTTTGAGTATTTTTGAGTCCATATTCACTGTCTGACAAAAATCTTTACTGACGTTAGAATTCACGTACTGACGGTATATTTATTGTTCTTGTTTGTTTGTTTTGTTTTATTTTTGTTTTGTTTTGGGGGTTTGATCTTGCTTTTGCAAAAATATCACTCCATTAATACATTATGCACGCGTATATTTTCATTAGTAAGGCGCTTTTATGTTTAAAAAAAAATTAGACTTTAAAAAAAAGCAGCTCGACTTACAGAAAACAAAAAAACCCAGCATCATCAACAGCAATAGGATGCAGCAGTATACTCAGCTTAAATGGAATGGTTGATGACCTTGCTTAGTTTGATTAGAAAGAAATATGCAAAGCACAACTAATCTTTTCGATCAGCTTTTTTCAGGTAAAAGCTTAAAATGAAACATTCTGCAAAGTGCCAAAAAAAAAGAAG
>CM054144.1:41204586-41219586 GCA_028751875.1 Rapana venosa
TCATCATCATCATCATCACCACCACCACCACCACCACCACCACCACCACCACCACCACCACCACCACCACCACCACCACCACCACCACCACACACCACACATCATCATCATCATCATCATCATCATCATCATCATCATCATCATCATCATCATTCATCTGGCACTGTCCTGAATCATAACTTATTTGTAAATGATAACAAACAATGATTAGAACAATAAAATCGCAGGTCAAAAGACTAAAAACACGCCGAGCAACAATGGAAACAAAAGCCAACAAAAGACAACCAGAAATTGAAATGCTGAAAGCAAAGAAAGAAAGAAAGAAGCAGGGAAACCAATAAACACGATGGAGAGAAGAGAGAGAGAGAGAGAGAGAGAGAGAGAGAGAGAGAGAGAGAGGAGAGAGAGAGAGAAGAGAGAGACGAGACGAGAGAGAGAGAGAGAGAAGACGGACAGACA
Organism: Rapana venosa; assembly: GCA_028751875.1. NCBI lineage: Eukaryota > Metazoa > Mollusca > Gastropoda > Neogastropoda > Muricidae > Rapana > Rapana venosa. The sequence goes on from CM054144.1 coordinate 41,205,046, forward strand.
AACAGACGGGCAGACAGACAGACAGACGGGCAGACAGACGGACAGACAAGAACACGAACAGAGAGAGAGAGAGAGAGAGAGAGAGAGAGAGAGAGAGAGAGACAGAGAGAGACAGACAGACAGACAGACAGACAGACCGACAGATAGACAGAAAGACAGATGGGCAGACAGATGAAGGGATGGACAGACACAGACACACGAACAAACAGAGAGAGAGAGAGAAGGACAGACAGACAGACAGACACAGACACAGACACAGAAGAGAGAGAGAGAGAGAGAGAGAGAGAGAGAGAGAGAGAGAGAGAGGAGAGAGATAAAGAGATACAGACAAACAGACAGATACAGGCAGAGACAGACGAACAAAGAGAGAGAGTGAGAGAGAGAGAGAGAGAGAGAGAGAGAGAGAGAGAGAGAGAGAAGGAGAGAGAGAAGAGAGAGAGAGAGGGAAGGGAGAGATAGACACACACAGAAAGATAGAGAGACACATAGAGAGACAGACAGAGAGACAGATAGAGACACACAGGCAGAGAGACAGATAGAGATAGACAGACAGACAGACAGACAGACAGCATCTCCGTTTCTATTTTTGACATAGCCGGCACACGATCGAAGCTGTCAGGATCGAAAGGAAAAGAGACAATAATGTGCCGCCACCCCCTCCTCTCCCCTCCTAACCCCCTCCCCGCCGCCCCCCCCCCCCCTCATCCCCTCCCAACACACACACACACACACACACCTACCGACCCCTCTCCTGTCTGTCTGTGTCTAGATCTTTTCTTTCTGTACCCCCCTTCCCCCACTTTTACTCTTAGCATGACAAAAAGAAAAAAAAGAGATAAAAAAAAGGAAGAAAAAAATCTACCAACAAACAAACACATAGTAACCTTTTACGAAGTGACGGGAGGTTTTTTTGGTGTTGGTTCTTTTTTGTTTGTTTGTTGTTCTTTTGTTTTGTGAAAATTTTTGTTTTAAAGGTCGTCCTTTTAACCGCCCCCCCCCCTACCCGCCCTACGTCTTCAACCCCCACCCGCCTCCCCTCCCTCCTTCCTTCCTTCCGCCTCTTGTGCAATGATGAAGACATGAAGGAAAAAAAATCTGGTTTTCTGTCGTGTGTCTCTTTTCTTGTCCCCCTCCCTCCCCGGCCCCACTCCTCTCCACTCCCATCCCCCCCCCCCCCCCACACAACCCCTCTCCGTAATATTTTGTTCCTTATCTGTCAACATCATTTTTATTTTTTTGGGGGGGGGGGGGTGTGCTCATATCTGGCATTTGCCGTCATCACTTTTGATAAGATTCTGTAATATAGGGTTTTGCTTTAATTTGGAAGATAGAACTAGAAAAGAACAGAAAAGAGAGAGAGGAGGACGGAGGGAAAACCCCCCACAAAGGTGAATACTTGTTGTTGTTGTTGTTTTTGTTGTTATTCGTGTTCATATTCTTGTTGTTTTTCTTGTTCTCCTTGTTCTTCTTGTTCTTCCCCTCTTGTTCTTTTTCTTGTTTTGTTCTTCTTGTTCTTGTTCTTCTTGTTCTTGTTCTTCTTGTTCTTGTTCTTCTTGTTCTTGTTCTTCTCAGATGAAAAAAAAGTGGATAGTCCCAAACAAGACAAGACGAAAGAAGAGAGGAAAAGGAAGAGAAAAGAACAGAAAAGAAAAGAACAAGACACTGACATTCGATCCGATAAAACAACAACCGAAACGACACCAGTATTCATTAAAAAAAACCACACACAAAAACAGCAACAACAAAAACAACGACAATAATAACATCGACGACAACAACGCCGACGACAACAACAACAACGACGACGACAACAATATCAACAAACAAACAAATGTTGATTAGTACAATGTTATGGAGCGCGACATTTAAAATCAGCGAGAAAAGACACATTGAACTATGATCTTTTCTTTTTTCTTCTTCTTTCTCGACTACAGCTCTGAAGTTTTACCAAAGGGTGAGATTTTTGCGTACGCGGCCGTTTTTGCCAGTCATTAAGGTCGCGGCATTCCGTTTTCAGGGATGAAGTCTAAACACGACACAAGGTGCATGCGGTTTTTTTTGGTTTTGTTTTTTAAATAAATGTCAGTCATTCTTACCGGCACACAATGGCCTGGTCTTCCGAGTCCGGGTCGGAAGTGTGCGGTGGTTCGTATCCCGTTTGGACCGGAAACTTTTCCCCCATCCATTAGATCATGAGTGGTGGTCTGGGCGCTAGTCTTTCGGATGAGACGATAAACCGAGGTCCCGTGTGTTACACAAATTTATTCAGCGCAAGTAAAAGAACCCACGGCAACAAGAGAGTTGTCCCTGACAAAATTCTGTACATAAAAGCCACTCTGACAGGGAAACAAATACTGTTGCAGACAGGAAAAAAAAGAACAAAAATGGGTGGCACTGCTCTTGTGGCGACGCGCTCTCCCCGGGGAGAGCAGCCCGAATTTTACGCAGAGAAATCTGCCGTGACTTAAAGTGGTATAAATAAATAAATAGATAAATAAATAAATAGAAAGGCAGAATGGGTTTTAACATGTTCGTAAAATGGTCTACGTCCAGTTCGTACACGAGGCCTTGGTCTATAGTCTCATCCGAAAGTCTTCCCCGGGGCGTGGAGTCAAAATCCCGAAACGGTGGTAGCTCAGATCTGGGATCGATCCCGGGCCGTCAGATCACGAATGCAGAGCTCTAACCATCAGGCTATCCTGATCCCTGTTTTGGTCTAAGAGCGTGTATTTTTTCCCCTACCATTGCTGATATGGGACGCATTCTGTGTACAAGTTTTTGAGTCTGAATGAGTGAGTGTGTGAGTGAGTGAGTGAGTGAGTGTGTGTGTGTGTGTGTGTGTGTGTGTGTGTGTGTGTGTATGTGTGTGTGTGTTTGTGTGTTTGTGTGTGTGTGTGTGTATGTGTGTGTGTGTGTAGGGGGGGGGGGGGCGCTGTTATTTTTTTGTGGATGGTTTTCGTTGTTTGTTTTGATAGTCCCTAATCAGGGAAAGGGGCGGATGAAAATAAAAAGTATGTGAAGCAGTGACACTTGAAAAATAAAGATTATTCGTTTAGTCGTTTCTTTCTTTCTTCCTTCCTTCCTTCCTTCATTCATTCTGCGTGTGTGGTGTGTGTGTGTGTGTGTGTGTGTGTGTGTGTGTGTGTGTGTGTGTGTGGAGAGGAGAGAGAGAGAGAGAGAGAGAGAGAGAGAGAGAGAGAGAGAGAGAGACTTTTTTGCGTGTACTTGAAACTATTAGCTGTGATTCTTAAGGATAGTCCCTTCTTAGGGCAAGGGCCGGATGAAAAAAAAGTATGTCGATACTTACCTGTAGCCCTTGGGAATAAAGATGACTAATTAATCTCTCTCTCTCTCTCCACACACACACACACACACACACACGCCACACACACACACACACACACACACACACACACACACGCACACACACACACACACACACACACGCACACACACACGCACACGCACACACACATACACACAAACACACCCCACCCCCACCCCCCACCCCCACCCCACACACACCACCACACACACACACACACATACACACACCCCCCTTCATTTAAAACAACAACAAACAAACAAAACCTGTCCCTTTCTCTCACTCAACAGAGCGTTGGCTGAAGCGATTGAGGGGGAAGGAGAAAAAAAAACCCAAACCCAAACAAACGCGTGGCAGTCTTTTCTGGAACTCCCAGAGAATCCACAGCGATGCTCCGAACCTGCAGCAGGTAAAGCAGAAGCTTTGGAAGGAAATGCTGGCGATCTGCTGGGCATGATGGAGACGCGTGACAGTCGCAGTCAAGTTGTTTTGCTGCTGGGAAGGAGGGCAGAGAAGCAGGCCTGCAGTAATTGCAGAAGAAAGGTCGGGAGGAAATGGAGAAAGCGGAGGAGCAAGGCGTGCATACTGATTGTCTTTGAGCTTTTAAATCGATCGAGCTTGCTTGCACCCCCCCCCCCCCCCCCGTCTGCCTTTTTGAACAAAGCGTGATTTGCCGTACATGTTGAAGTGAGCAATTCTGGTGTGCGGTAGGAGGGAGTTTTGTGTTGTTAAGAAGTTGATGGGTTTGGGGTTTGTTTGGGTGGTTTTTAAAAATTTTATGGACAGTTTGAACTTGCTAAGAGGATTAAGATCGTAGGCTGGAAACGAGAAAACCATTCTTCATTGGTTCATGCTGTTTTTGGTGGTTTTTTTTTTTAGACAGTTGAAACAGAAAAGGAAGATGAAACTTGTTGCGTGCTCAAGAATCGAAGAGTTTGTATTTGGAGATGTAAATGTTTGTTGAATTTATGAACAGTACCCGACATGTGTTTGGGTTGTTTTAAAAAATGTCTTTTGTTAATATGCGCCAAAATCTTTGAATAAATATAACAAACATAAATGCCACAGATATGCTTACTTTCTAGGTCAAAACGTCAGTGTTTGCTATTTTGAAAAAAAAAATCTGGAATAATATGATATGAAAGGTAAAAAATCCAAATACTTTCAAATTCTTTCACATTCAAATCGTTAGTGTCTATTTTTCTTTGCAAGCCAAAATCTCCAGTGATTTGCTGAATAATGCCCAAGACATGTTTACTTTTTAAACCAAATTCTTAGTGTAATTATTTTACCTGTCAAAATTTAGGGTCAGCTGTACAAACCTATGTTAGTATAGACTGGATTTTGGAGAAGGTGTACTGTTGATAGGATAAAACAACAACCTTATAATCCAAATAATTATAAAATAACAAATCATGGATTGGAACTTCGGCTCTGTCTGGCAAGTTCAGGATAAAGATGTTTATATGCTCCCTGATCCATGTATATACAGACCTACCAATGGCTGTCATATAGACACGCATACTAAAGATTAGGAGCGCAAAAGATTATGTAATGTATGGGGAAGGGATAGTTCAGTGGTCAGAGCACTCGCTTTTCCCCAGCCAAGGTTAAGCATCATCGAGCGTGGTTACCACTTGGATGGGTGGTTGTTTGCGCGCCTTGGCTTCAGTACAGTCCCCCAGTTCACCCACCTGCAAATGGGTACCTGCCCTCTTTAGGGCCAGGGAAGATAAAGCAGCGAGGGAGAGGAGATGGGCGCCATCTTCAATATACTGGCCCCTAGAGAAGCTGAGGTCTCTGATGCCTCACTCCTCTACGACCACATAGGTTATGGGACACCTTTACCTTTCGTGTCAGCGCCTGATGTCTCAACCATACCCAGACTGCACACCGGGATTCATTCGCGTTTCAGGTTATTCTGTTGGTCAATTATCTGCAAGGTCAAGTTTTATGATACGTGATATCCTCGAAGTCGGAATGCAGCTACCTTCATGGTGAGAAAAAAACCGGTCGTATACACAAAATCTTATTGGTGAACCTCGGAGCTCTAGCCAAGGAACAGAAGAAGAAAAAATAGACGTGATGTGTGCATAGAGTGCTTCAAACATGATAGTACCTTCATCCGGGAGACAATGTCAGTAAGGGGACACTGGCTTTATACTGGTTCAGGAACGCTTAGCCTCTCTCACTCTGCCGACACTAGACAATGTTCAAGAAGTCCCAGTCTACTTTATTCCTTCCTGTTGTTATAGAGTTGCTTAGTATCGTCCAAAATGATGCATTCCTAATTCCCTGCTGGTTTTATAGAGTTGCTCGCTTAGAATCGTCCATCCTGCTGCATTCCTCATTCTTAGCTGTTCTTATAGTTGCCTAGTATCCCCAGAGGACGAGACTGATAACACAGAGGCCAGTTGGGAGGCCACGGTCAAACGAAGAGGACTGAAGGGACTTGCAGCTGCAAAGGGCTCACGGTAGAAAATAGGTTGGAAATGATAAACATCCGATGGGGCGCCACTGCTCCGCTTGTGATAAAGACTATAATAGGTACTATACTACTTCTCCATGTCTGATAAAGACTAGGCTAAGTACTATACTACTACTACTCCGCTTCTGATAAAGACTATGCTAGGTACTATACTACTACTCCACTTCTGATAAAGACTATGCTAGGTACTATACTACTTCTCTGCTTCTGATACAGACTATGCTAGGTACTATACTACTACTCCGCTTCTGATAAAGACTATGCTAGGTACTATACTACTACTCCACTTCTGATAAAGACTATGCTAGGTACTATACTACTTCTCCGCTTCTGATAAAGACTATGCTAGATACTATACTACTTCTCTGCTTCTGACAAAGACTATAATAGGTACTATACTACTTCTCTGCTTCTGATAAAGACTATGCTAGGTACTATACTACTTCTCCATGTCTGATAAAGACTATGCTAGGTACTATACTACTTCTCCATGTCTGATAAATACTATAATATGTACTATACTACTTCTCTGCTTGTGATAAAGACTATGCTAGGTACTATACTACTTCTCTGCTTCTGATAAAGACTGTGCTAGGTACTATACTACTTCTCTGCTTCTGATAAAGACTATGCTAGGTACTATACTACTTCTCTGATTGTGATAAAGACTATAATAGGTACTATACTACTTCTCCATGTCTGATAAAGACTATGCTAGGTACTATACTACTTCCCTGCTTCTGATAAAGTCTATGCTAGGTACTATACTACTTCTCCGCTTCTGATAAAGACTATAATAGGTACTATACTACTTCCCTGCTTCTGATAAAGACTATGCTAGGTACTATACTACTTCTCCGCTTCTAATAAAGACTATGCTAGGTACTATACTACTTCTCTGATTCTGATAAAGATTATAATAGGTACTATACTACTTCCTCGCTTCTGATAGCTAGGTACCATACTACTCCGCTTCTGATAAAGACTATGCTAGGTACTATACTGCTTCTCCACGTCTGATAAGGATATGCTAGAAATATCTCGAAGTTGGCATATAGCCGCCTATATGGCGAGCTACTTCAAACCAGTGGTAAACACAAACTTGTCATTCAGTGTGTGCTTACGGTTAGGCAGTGACTCTAAAGTTTATTCGGTGTATATTCTGGTTGACCCCACGGGAGTTAAACTGGGGGAAATGCAACAACGACAACAGCAGCAGCAGCAACAACAACAGTAGCAGCAGCAGCAGCAGCAACAACAACAACAACAACAGTAGCAGCAGAAGTAGCAGCAGCGCGCAGCAGCAACAGGAGCAGCAGCAGCAACAGTAACAGAAGCAACAACAACAAAAAGCATTAAGTCGAAAAACGATATGCATCACTTCAGGCGATTTCCACGTTCAAAAAGAGACTTACTTTTAAAAGTATTTTAACTCTAGTCCAACAACAATAATCCAAATGTCGTTCCAATGCTGCTTTTTTTTTTATATAGCTGCAAAGCAATGAAACAGCTTTGATGAAACTTACGACTGAAGCCACACGATAACCGATTTTCCCAAAAGGAATAGACCATTAAAGACATTTCAGGAGGGAAAGTGTCTTTCTCAAACTTCACCATATTGACAAGCATGTCTGCCAAGTTTTGATGGGCGGCACTTTAGTGCTGGAGATAAAGAGTCTGAATTGAAACATTGTGTAAGCTGTAGTGCACACACAACGAGCGCGCGCTCATGCACGAACGACACACAGTACACATAAACGGACGACCACGCACGCATGCACGAACACCATCACCACAAAGAAAACAATCAGAAAAGTGGGAAAGCTTGACTGAAACACCAGTATGAATGCATTTTTTTTATGCTGAGATTATGTGTGATGCTACAATATAATTGAACTCTGTGTTGTGTGTGGTGTGTGTGTTGTGGTGTGTGTGCGCCGATGCGCGCGCGTACGTGCGGTGTGAGCGTAACGTGTCGTGCGACGCGGCAGGGTGGCATGGTGTGTGAGCTGTATGTATGATAGTATGAAATATTATTTATGTATCTGCATGTATGTTGTATGTTAAATATACATGTATGTAGTATGTTGTATGTTGCATGGATGTTGTGTGGTGCATTATGTATGTATGTAGTATGTTGTGTGTTTTGCTTATGTATGTATGTATTATGCTATATGTATGTTGTATGTATATATGTATGTTTGCATGTTTATATATTATCATTATATGTGTATTATATATGTATGTATTATTATGAATGTATGTATGTATATATGTATGTATGTATATGCGTGTGTGTATGTGTTTGTGTTCTTACTGTGCGTGCGTACAGTGTGTGTTGTGTGTGATTGTGTGTGTGTGTGTTTCGTGTCGTGTATGTGTGTACATGTGTTTTGTATGCAAATGCATAGTACATACGTGCGCGTGCGTGCAAGAGCGTGTGCGCGTGTGTACACAGGCCTATAGTACACAGAGCTCTCCAATAAGCCGCAGTACAGGAGCAGATCCTCTTAGCAGCAGCAGCAGCAGCAGAGCCAGCAGGGCGTGGTGTGGTTTCAGCCCTAAGATCCCTCAGTCATCACACAGGGGCCTGTCAGGACAGGAACCAAGTGACAGACAGGGCAGCAGCACAGACCACTTGCTAGGCCTCTCAGCTCAGCTACATTCCTTCAGCTAAACCAGCAATGTGTTTATGATACCTTTGTGTGTGTGTGTGTGTGTGTGTGTGTGTGTGTGTTTTGGTTTGTTTTGGGGTTTTTTGGACTGCAGGAAGTAAAGAGGAGGGTGAGAGGGTGGGGGAGGGGGTGTGTCCTCTTTTATTCTTTTTTTTTCTTTTGGCTATAGGAAGTTGGTTGTTGCTTTTTTTTCTGTACCTTCTTGTTTTGGCTATAGGAAGTAGTTTTACTTTCTTTTTAAGCATTTACCCTTTTTTTTGGCTACAGGAAGTAAGTTGTTTGGGGTTTCAACTACATGTAAGAGTTTTATCTTCTTTCTATTCAGTAAGTAGTTTTGTCTTTGTTTAGGTAAGGGTTGTTTGCTTTTGGTCTGCTGAAGTGTTTTGTCTTCTTTTTGGCTACATGAAGTAAGTAGTTTTCCCTTCTTTTAAAGATTTTGCCCTTTTTTTTTCTTGGCTACAGGAAGTATTGTTTTTTTCTGTTAGGTAAGGAAGTAGTTTTGCCTTTCTGATTTAAATACAGGAAGTAGTTTTGCCTTCTGATGTAGCTACAGGAAGTAGTTTTGTCTTCTGATGTAGCTGCAGGAAGTAGTTTTTCCTTCTGATCTAGGTACAGGAAGTAGTTTTGCCTTCTGATCTAGCAACAGGAAGTAGTTTTGCCTTCTCTTTTGGCTACAGGAAGTAGTTTTGCCTTCTGATCTAGGTACAGGACGTAGTTTTGTCTTCTGATCTAGCTACAGGAAGTAGTTTTGTCTTCTGATCTTACTGCAGGAAGTAGTTTTGTCTTCTGATCTAGCAACAGGAAGTAGTTTTGCCTTCATTTTTGGCTACAGGAAGTAGTTTTGTCTTCTGATCTAGCAACAGGAAGTAGTTTTGCCTTTTTTTTGGCTACAGGAAGTAGTTTTGCCTTCTGATCTAGGTACAGGAAGTAGTTTTGTCTTCTGATCTAGCTACAGGAAGTAGTTTTGTCGTCTGATCGAGCTACAGGAAGTAGTTTTACCTTCTGATCTAGCTACAACAACAACAACAACAACAAACAACCAACAACAGACACATGAAGTATTTCTGCAATGAATAAGTGCTCCAAACTGCCAGAAAATATATTGGTCCCAATGACTGAACATTTGCCTCTTCAGCTGGTTAAGTAACAAGAGTGGTCTTGTTCTTGACCCAGGAAGATTTTTATTTTGAATTTTTTTTTATGTATTCTTTTATATCGAGGATAATGGAATAAGCACTCATGTGCTTTTTTACATCCAGTCCCCGTGTGTATGCGGTTTTGTTAATTTTGTCATCTGTTTCCACCCGCACACAATGGCCTACTCTTCCGAAAAGCGGAACAAGATTTAACGTGTGCGCAAGATGTTCTGCATGGGTTCGAACACGGGCCTTGGTTTATAGTCTCATCCGAAGACAGAGAGGTAGAAACTCCCCCCCCACCTCACCACCACCCCACCTGCAAACAAATAATAGGAACACCACCACCACCACCACCACCACCAAACAACTTCAACAACAACAAAAATCAAACAAAAATAAAAGGCAATATGGAAGGACAACACCACAAGAAGGACAGGAAACCCGTTTGCAGAAATCCAGACCAGTGTTTTGAATATACACCAACAGGAGGAATCTGATGAGCAGCTCTTCAGGCCAGTATACTTGATGACTCATCAGGAAGCTGTAAAAAAAAGTAAGAAAAAAGAAAATAGCGATACGACATGGCGGAAGGTGGAAAATGGCAAAAAACCCAATGATTCCACTTTTTAAAAAAATCTCCAAGATTTTGTTCAGTCAAGTTTTGAAATGAGATTTAAATAAAAAGAAGAAAATAGTTCAGTTGTTATTAGATACGTCCATGACGTCCAGTCATTGGTTGTTGTTTTGGTCCTAATCATTCACTCAGTCAGTCACTCTGACCTCAGGTTGCTATGCCCATTATGTAAGCAAGCTCCGGAGGATGAAGTACATTGTGTGTTGTGTTGTCCAGTATGAGAGAATGTTAGGCAGAATTACATCCCCGTAAAATATAACAGACAGCCTAATTTATTTAGAATCTGTTTACTCATGGCATCAAGTCATCCTGAGGTTGTGCGCAGTCTCAACTTTATGTTTGTGTAAAGCTTTCAGAATAAAAGATATATTGTTATCTTAAGTCATATTTTTGTAAATGACTTTTTTGTTATACAGTAACATTTTGTCGTTGTTGCTGTTGCCCCCCCCCCTTCCTCCACCAAAATACTAAGCAGTTGGGGAAACCTCCTTCATGTATGGGCCAATGGCCTTTTGGTGAATAAATCATGCGAATTCAAATTCAGTTGATCACTCACTCATTCAGTCCCCTGAACCGAATTGATCGTCTGCAGTAGACTTTGGTTCAAACAAAATTTATTAGTCCAGAAACAACATAGCACCAATACATGAAATGAGCACAACAAGCAATGCTTATATGAGTACTCCAACATCTTTACATAGTATGCAAGAAGGGGCTGCAGCTGAACAGATTTGCATCAAATAGAAAGAAGCAGACTTTGCGAGGGATCTCCATTCCCCATCTTTCCTGGGTGGTTGTAAGCGGATCTGGCGGGTCCAGTTGTGTCCATTCTGTGACATTTTCTGATCCCGGTCTTCCGTTTTGGCGCCCTTGGCGGTGGTCTCTGCCGAGTGTTTTTGACACGCGGGGTGGAATCCTGTTGTCTGCTTGCTGTCTGCGAATGTGTGGCGCAGCCTGCAATGTTCTTTTGTCTTTCTTTTTTATTTATTTTATTCTTTTATATCGAGGATAATGGAATAAGCACTTATGTGCTTTTTTTTTTTACATCCAGTCCCTGTGTGTATGCAGTTTTGTGAATTCTGTCATCTGTTCCCACCACCGGCACACAATGGCCTACTCTTACGAAAAGCGGAACAGGATTTAACGTGTGCGCAAGATGTTCTGCGTGCGTTCGCACACGGGGCCTCGGTTAATAGTCTCATTTCTTGTTCTACCAGTAAGGTGTTGAGTGTTGTGGTGTGGGTGTGGGGTGGTAATGGTGGTAGGTGATGGTAGTGGTGTGGTGGTGGTAGTGGTGAAGGTGGTGGTGGGGTATTATTCTTGTTGTGGTGTGTGTGTGGTGTGTGTGTGTGTGTGTGTGTGTGTGTGTGTGTGTGTGTGTGTGTGTGTGTGTGTGTCTCTGTGGTGAACATAATAGAAAAATTCGAGCGATCCCCTTAAAATTGATTTTTATCAGCTATCAACCCAGTAGCAAAACTGTTAAGCTGGAACGAATGAAGACCATAGTAGGCTATGCTGGAAACTACCTTGTTTTTTCTTTTTCTAAAAGTCTAAACTTGGCGGAATCACAATAATTTTCCGTATTCTCATGAACTTTTCTTGATATAAAAAGCTGTTTTAAATGCACCCCCTCGAGACAAACAAAACGGAAGACAATTAAATAATGAAAAACCCAATCAACAACAAACAAACAAAAGCAATCAAAGAAGAAGAACACCAAAAAAACCAAAGACAAAAGAAAGAAAAACATTCACAAACAGACCACAAAAAAACCATAAACCAAAACCAAACAGGAATACTGACACATACACGCCTGTTTACGAAGACTGCAATCTATAAGAGAACCATTTTAAACTACGAAATGTTCGGATACTGTGTTGTTGTATATATATATTTTCCCGTGATATTATGTTTACATGTTTACTATTTTCATGTATGGCTTGTAACCCGCCAGAATTTCTCTCTCTCTCTCTCTCTCTCTCTCCTCTCTCTCCCCTCTCTCTCTCTCTCTCTCTCTCTCTCTCTCTCTCTCTCTCTCTCTCTCTCTCTCTCTCTCTCTCTCTCTCTCTCTCTCTCTCTCTCTCTCTCTCAGACAATAACGTTTTTGGATTGAATTGATATGAATTGAAATAACTTACTGAGGTAAAAATCCACCCGAAACGTACTTTTTGCTTTTTGTGACTGAACGCAGCATTATAGCGATGGTTTCCATCAAGGTACTACTAAGAGATATAATTTTTTTATGATGCCCAACAAATCACCTTTCATTTATTTGTTTCATTTACTTTTATTTCATTTATACCACTTTAAGTCACGACACATTTCTCTGCGTGGAATTCGGGCTGCTCTCCCCGAGGAGAGTACGTCGCCACAAGAGCAGCGCCACCCATTAAAAAAATCTTTTCCTGTCTGTAACTGTATTTGTTTTTCTATCAGATTTGCTTTTTTTAACATAATTTTTCCGGGGACAACTCTCTTGTTGCGTGATTTCTTTTACGTGCGCTAAATAAGTTAATGTAACACCTCGGTTTATCGTTTCATTCGAAAGGCTAGCACCCAGACCACATGGTATAATGGATGGGGGAAACGTTTCGGGCCCAAACGAGAATCGTACCACCGCACACTTCGGACCCGAACTTTTTGCTTACTAGGCAAGCGCGTTACCTCTAGACCACCGATCAACCATCTTCGACTTTAGCCTAGCAACAACATACTGGCCAAAGCAAGCCACCCTCGCTCAATAGCTGGCAGATTGATGAAGCGTTTGTTGATGCCATTCATTATAGGGACTTTTCCATGACTACCTCCCTTCCTTCCCTGAGAAGGTGTTAGAATCACTGCACTGTATTCCTCCAGGCAGTGTGATGGTGGGCAAATAAACTGAACTTGGCGGAGCCCATTCCTCTCCTGGTAACATAGAGCATGCTGGGTATGTTTGTGTCAGCCATATCACCACTACTGGCCATACCTGGTCTACCCTTTTTTAATGAAAGGCAGATGGGGTTTCAACGTGAGTGTAAGACGTTGTGTGTATGTTGCCTCACACAAAACCTCGGGTTATAGATAGTCTCACCCGAAAAAAACTTTCATAAGAATGGAAAGGGAGGGGGAGGGGGAGAGGGGGTCTGTATTTGTTGATGCTTTGTGTGTTGAATCAGGGGCTACTGAGCATCTTTGAAGAGAATCTGGAGCTGCACACACAGTCATACACGCAAACTTCTCATTCAGTATGTAATTTCAATTTCACAGAGATTCCCAGGTGGGATGAGTTGAGTCAGAGTGCACATTCCGGGTGACCCCCCCCCCCCCCCCCAGAATGTTAAGCTGGGGAACGCACGACAACAACAACAAGAGCAACAACAACAACAACAACAACAACAACAAATACCATATTATCCAACTTTATAGAACTGTGACATTTGTTGCTAGAATCGGGGGGGGGGGGGGGGGGCATAATCTCTCCTTCACATATCACTGTATGGTTTGATTATATGTGCTATCTTGTCTGCTGCCATTTGAATTTAACATGTTCTAACTCCGTAAACAACAAGAAATGAAATCTAACATTCCCCCTTCCCTCCCATCACCAAAAATAAAAACCAACAACAACAACAAACCTCAACAAAAACCCACCACGATACAAAAACAAACAAACAAACAAACCCACAGCCAATCTAACCAACCAAAATAAAACGAGAAAGGTAAATTGCCGCATAAGTGCGATTGCTTCAATGCTTTACTTTTCTGATCTTAAGGCTGTGAGGCTCGAATAATGCTTACACCTCTTTTGGATTAATCTCATAAATAAATGTGGTGTAATCTTCCAGGTCAGCTAATGCGCAGATCAGCCAGTGCCTTTACTCTCTTTGCATTATCAAGTATGAATAGGATTAAATATTAACATTAAATGTTCCAAGTTTGTAATGCATTGCTGAAAGACGACCACACTCAGCATGCACTCGCGGCTCAACCAGCGCAGGGATGGGGGTTAATGTAGCGGGTCCCGCACCCACTTGATGGGTAGTGTTGCAGAGATAAGTAGGTGACAGGTGAAGAAACCGCTCTCTCTCTCTCTCTCTCTCTCACTTCTCTCACCTATTCCGTAGCCCCTTGGACCGTGGGGGAGCACCAATGAAGATTTTGCAACCAGCTTCTTCCACTCGCCGCAGTCCTCTGCTTTCCGTGGCAAGTCGTTCCACTCAATGCCAGTCCACTCTCTGACGTTGTCTTCCCATCGTTGTTTTCTCTTGTCTGCCTCTTCTTTGTCTCTTTCCTTGTAC
>CM054144.1:41222086-41237086 GCA_028751875.1 Rapana venosa
CGTCTGTTTTTTCCCCCCTTGTACGTTTATACCTTTCTGTTTTGCTTATATGTCTGCCTGTCTGTCTGTCTGATCCGTCGCCCCTCTGCATGTTTGTGTATTTTAGATTTGTTTAGTTGCCCATCTGTTGTGTGTGTGTGTGTTGTGTGTGTGTGTGTGTGTGTGTGTGTGTAGTGTGTGTGTGTGTGTGTAGTGTGTGTGTATGTGTGTAGTGTGTGTGTAATGTGTGTGTAATGTGTGTAGTGTGTGTGTAATTTGTGTGTAGTGTGTGCATGTGTGTGTGCGTGTGTGTATGTGTGTGTGTATGTATAGTGTGTGTGTATAGTTTGTGGCAGGTAGTAGTAGTAGTAGTAGTAGCAGTAGCAGCAGCAGAGAGTAGTAGTAGTAGTAGTAGTAGTAGTAGTAGTAGTAGTAGTAGTAGTAGTAGTAGTAGTATAGTTGTTGTTGTTGTTGTTGTTTCTTCAGTTTAACATCCTTCACTAAATAGTTATATAAGACGGGAAGCGTATAATGTGTGTGGTGTGTGTGTGTGTGTGTGTGTGTGTGTGTGTGTGTGTGTGTGCATGTGTGCATGTGTGTGTGTGTGTGTGTGTGTGTGTTTGGCCGCCTGGTTGTATTGTATGGTATTGTATTATATCACACTGTATTGTATTGTGTTGTATTGTGTCGCATTATATTGTATTGTATTGCATCGTATTGTGCTATGTTATATTGTGTTGCATTGCACTGTATTGTGTTGTGTTGTATTACATTGCATCTTATTGTATTATATTGCTTTTCATTGCATTGTAGTATATTGCTTTTCATTGTATTGTATACAGAACGCAGAACACGCAGAACAACTTGCGCACTCCTTAAAACCCGTTCCGCTTTTCGGAAGAGTAGGCCATTGTGTGCCGGTGGGAACGGATGGCAAAATTTACAAAACTGCATACACACGGGGACTAGATGAAAAAAAGCACATGAGTGCTTATTCCCCATTTTCCTCGAAATAAAAGAGTAAAATAAAAATAAATCGAGTTTACATTGCTTTTCATTGTATTGTATTATATTGCTTTTCATTGTATTGTATTACATTGCTTTTCATTGTATTGTATTATATTGCTTTTCATTGTATTGTATTGCTTTTCATTGTATTGCATTATATTGCTTTTCATTGTATTGTATTAATTGCTTTTCATTGTATTGTATTGTATTGCTTTTCATTGTATTG
Organism: Rapana venosa; assembly: GCA_028751875.1. NCBI lineage: Eukaryota > Metazoa > Mollusca > Gastropoda > Neogastropoda > Muricidae > Rapana > Rapana venosa. Next base: position 41,223,300 of record CM054144.1, read on the forward strand.
TATTACATTGCTTTTCATTGTATTGTATTATATTGTTTTTCATTATATTGTATTGTATTGTATCGTGTTATATAAATATGGGAGAGAGCGCTTCGACGCAAAAGCAGCATACCCCATTTTACAACAATAAGAAAGTTTGTGTCACCATTTAAGTTTTAGTGGTAAGGGGAGGGGGGGGGAGAGGTGAGGGTGAGGGGGGGGGGGAGAGTGAAGGAAGGGGGGGGGGGGGAGATTCAGCAGGTTCAACTGTCGTATCTGTTAATCATTCTGCCTGTGTTTCTGTGCCTGTTTCTCACTGATTCCTTGGTGTTCCAATTTGATTTCCATCTTCTTTGCCTTTCTGCGAATTCTCCGTGTTTGTGTGCGTGTGTGTGTGCGCGCGCGCGTGTGTGCATGTGTGTGTAAATTTCGTGTAGTTTGTTTAGATTCTAAAGAATCGATGACTTTCTCCCTTTTTGTTTTGTTTGTGTGCTTTTGTTGTGTGTGTGTGTGTGTGTTTTGTTTGAACCTTTACTATTCATCTCTCTCTGTCTGTCTCTCTCTCTTTCTCTCTCTCGCTCTTTATCTCTCTCTTCTGTCTGTCTGTCTGTCTGTCTGTGTCTGTCTCTCTGTGTTTGTGTGTTGTGTGTCTGTTCTGTCTCTCTCCCCTCCTCTCTCTCTCGCTTTAAACTTTACCAGTTCATTCAAATGTCTTTCGCTCTCTCTCTCTCTCTCTCTCTCTCTCTCTCTCTCTCTCTCTCTCTCTCTCTCTCTCTCTCTCTCTCTCTCTCTCTCCCTGTCTCTTTCTCCGTCTGTCTGTCTGTCTCTGTCTTTGTCTCTGTCTTTGTCTCTGTCTCTCTGTGTCTGTCTGTTTGTCTCTGTCTCCCCCCCCCTCTCTCTCTACCTCCTCTCCTTTCTTTTTCTTTTTTAAACCTTACCAATTCATTCAGTTCTTCTCTGTCTGTCTGTCTGTCTGTCTCTCCCTCTCTTTCTCTCCTTTTTCTAACCTTACCTATTCATTCAGTTTCTCTCTCTCTTCTCTGTCTCTGTCTCTGTCTCTCTCTCTCTCTCTCTCTCTCTCTCTCTCTCTCTCTCTCTCTCTCTCCTCTCTCTCTCTCTCTCTCTCTTACAGGAGCATCCAGTGATTAGGCACATTTATCAGAACTTCTGTGTATATATTTGTGTCCATTCTTTTTTTGCGTTTACTATTGTTTCTTGTTGCGTGTTTCAAACTGGAATTACCTCGTTGACATTCTTGCATGTGTAGTGTAGTGTAGAAGGCAGTTCTTTCTTTCTTTCTTTCGTAGTAGTAGTAGTAGGTTTATTTCCATTTTGACCTTTACCTCTGGTTGTGTTTGAACTACGGTACTTTTTTTTTCTCTCTGTCGCTTTAAAAAAAGTAAAAGTTTTCAGGAAGGAAGGTGGCAGGATGGTTAAGACGTTCGCCTGCCAACAAGTCAACCGTGAGGTTCTGGGTTCGATTCCCACCCTCGCCCTTTCTTCCCAGTTTGACAAAAAAAATATCAAACTGAATGTCAATGTCCTTCGGATGAAACTATAAACCGAGGCCCAGTGTGCGAACGCTTGCATAACATCTTGCGCACGCGTTAAAATCCCGCTCCGCCTTTCGGAAGAGTAGGCCCTTGTGTGCCGGTAGGAGCGGATGACAAAGTAAAAAACTCCAGCATGCACACAGGTATCGTGTTTAGACACCATCCCGGAGGTCGGAACGCGGCCACCTGTATGGTGGGATACAGACAGCATCGGTCTGGCAACTCCTGCGACGGCACTGGAACCATGTGTATCGGCGATTGCCTTTCCAACGGACCATTCCAGCGACGTGGAGAAGGGGTGACTGCTGCATGGGTAGCAGCTTGCCCTCCATACTGACTTACCCAGGCTTTGTGCTCTGGAGTAAAAACACCTAGAGCAAAACTCTATAGTCTTACGAGACTGACAGATGCCTGCTATAAAAAGGATTCGTGAAGGCTTACGGTAAAGGCATTTGTTGGGCAGGGGGTTATCGATATTGTAGACTTGCTATAAAACAAAAATTAAAATGTGCACACAAAAAACCGCCCAAGAAATAAATAGCAACAACAAGAAATACGCACATAATTATGCTCGCGTGTTGGTTTTTGCGCACAAACACATACACACAGAGGACTGGGAACAGATGATAAAATTTACCAACCTGCGTACACACGGGTAGTGGATGTAAAAAGCGCATGAATGTTTGTTCCATCATCCTCGAAATGAAAAAAATAAATTATGAAATAAATGGATAAATAAACACATGCACATACGGGAGCGCGTGTGCATTATACACACGCATGCACGCACTCACGCACACATATACAAATACACAGACCGATAGACGGACAAACAGACAGACACAATCACACACAGACACAGAAAACACAGACACAGACACACAGACAGACAGACAGACAGACACACACACACACACACACCACACACACGCGCGCGCGCGCGCGCGCGCACACACACACACACACACACACCACCACCACCACCACGAATAATCCTGAAAACAGGAAGAGAAATTGTTTTGAAGGAAAACTTCAAAAGCCTAGAGTATAATATGTTTGACGGAAGCGCTTGTGTGTGTGTGTGTGTGTGTGTGTGTGTGTGTGTGGTGTGTGTGTGTGTGTGTGTGTGTGTGTGTGTGTTGTGTGTGTGTGTGCGTGCGTGTATGTGTGTGTGTGCATGTATGCATGTGTGTATATGTGTGTGTCTGTGTGTGTGTGTGTGTGTGTGTTCGTGGTGTGTGTGTGTGTCTGTGGTGTGGTGTGTGTGTGGTGTGTGTGTGCGTGCATGCGTGAGCATACGTGCGTGCGTGTGTGCACGCATATGCATGTATGTGAGAGCGCGTACATAAATCCATTCATTTGTGTGTCTCTGAGCGCACGTGTTCTAGTGTGCGTTCATATGTGCGTGCGCGTGTGTGTGTGCGCGTGCGTACATGCGTGTGTGTGTGTGTGTGTGTGTGCGTGTGCGCGCGCGTTTTCGCGCGTGCATGCGTTTATATATGAATGTGTGTGTTTTTGCATGCGCACGCATGTATGTATGCCTGCTAGGCCCATACTTCCCTGCTAGTACGTAGTACGTTCATCTTGCAAGCATGCATGCATGGATATATGACGCGAGGTATAGAGGAGTAAATACACTATGGAATGGGCCTCGCTTGGTTACAGCGGACTGTACATAGTAACGCAAACTCGGGCCTTTGTGGTGAGGGAGTGGAGTCTATGCATTATGTGACGGGGGGACAATGAGGCACTTAACTTCTAAAGCCCGTAAAGGTATTGACACACACACACACATATATATTGCCAGCTTCTGATGTCAGTATCGATCGACCGATCTTACCTTTGCTGAAATTCCTTTTTTTTTTCTTTATCGTTAAAATTCTCTCTCTGTCGCGCTCTCTCTCTGTCTCTCTCTGTCTCTGTGTCTCTGTCTCTGACTCTCTGTCTGTCTCTCTCTCTATGTGTTTACTTTTCTTTAATTCATTGCTGAAATACATTTTCTTTCTTTCTCTTTAATGGTGATTTAAAAAAAAAACAACTTTAACTGTTTTATTTATTTATCGAGTTTTCCATCAGAAAGTTGCATAATAACAATGGGAGTCTACTACCATTGTTGGGCACTTAATTGTATGCTTTCATGCTTAGGAAGAGGTTGTTGATTTAATAAAAAGAACATAAAAAGAAGAAAATTCAAACAAAATAAAAGCCAGTGGTAGCAACAATAACAACAACAATAACAACAACAAAAACGGTGATAAGACACCATGGATACGGATGCGATGGTCACAAACAGTGCATATATATATAACTATGCAGGTAAGAACAAGAAGAAGAGTAAGTACAAGTATGACCTGTTCATGCAGAATGGTCATCAGACTGATAGAGACAAGAATCCACGCTCGCGTACATATGTGCAGGTGTGCCTGTGTTGGCGAGTGTGGCACCTAGGTGAGCAGTGCGTACACGCGTGTGAGGGTGCGTACACGCGCGCGCGCGCACACACACACACACACGCGCGCGCGCGCATGCACGCTCTCTCTCTCTCTCTCACCCCCTCTCTTTCTCTGATTCTACAATTTCTGTTTATCCTCTTGCCTGTTTGTCTTTCTGTCTGCCCTTTCTCTCAGTTGCCGTGCGTGCGTGCGTGCGTGCGTGCGTGCGCGCGCGCGCGCGTGTGTGTATGGGAGGGACTGGGGCCTTGCATACATGCGTGTGTCTCCGCTATTGCCATTGCTGTTGTTTTCGTTTTGCTGTTATCGCAGTTGTTGCTTCTTACCAAAGCACGAGAACTTTTGTTTTTAAAACCCTTTCACCTTCCTTCACCTAACCCACAGTCCCATGGCCGTGGGGGCACTACTGAAGATTTTGCAACCAGCTTCCTCCACTCCCCACGGTCTTCTGCTTTTCGTAGCAAATCGTTCAATTGAAGGCCAGTCCACTCTCTGATGTTGTCTTCCCATCTGGGTTTTTACTTTTATTTTATTTATTTATTCATTTTTAGAAATTGTTGCCCCCCCCCCCTCCCCGCCCACTCTTATCATGCTTCCTTTGTCCTTGACTGGCAGTTCACTAAAATGAATAACATATTCTGTTTCAGAGTCAGGATTTGCAGACATCAAGGAAGACAGAGACCGAGACAGAAGCTGAAACAAGACGCCGTTTCTTCCCTAACTGAAGAGTCACATCAGTCACAGTCACACAGCGCATGACACTTTTGCAGTGCTGCTTTTCTTTTTTTTCTCTCTCTCAAGGGCCAGCCACACAGCACCACTACTGACAACTTGCGGCGCCAGCTAGTTGTGTCAAAGATGAGCCATCTTTGCTACTACTCTGTCTTCGTGCCAGACTCACAGTGCGAGTATGGATAACTTGATGCAAGAATCTTTAAACAAAGAAAATATAAGCCAACCCGGCTGTGCAAGAAGTGATGCCTGTATGCAGGGGTGTGTGACTATACTGAAGCATTGTAAGTTGCGTGAGGTTTTGCCGGAGTGGTGAATGCTAGTATTCAAAGCCTAACATCTTTTGCGATAGGCCTATAGTCTTTGTGTATGAGTGTGTGTGGGTGTGTGCAGACCTTGGAAAAGTGCACTGTGTCTGTTGTTCACTTGCTGCTTGTACAAAAAGGATGTATAAGTCACAAAGAGTCGTTTTTAATGTACTTAGATTTCAAATTAAGATTGAGAAGAGTCGTGAATTTTTCTATATAATTGTTGGAAATGTTGAATCTTTCTTATGCATAGGAATCTTAGAAAATTGACAAAATTTCAAGCAAAATAGGTTCGTCCAAGTTTTGTATTTGTTTGGGTTTTTTTAAGCACTACAAAACTCCAGGTGAATGTCAACAGTTGTGAACTAGGCTAATAGTTGTGAACATGTCACAGTGACTGTTGACGTCAACATGCCATACCTTTAAACCTCTGGAGTACGCTCTGTCTTTAAGAAAATTGGTAAGTATCGTTTTGCTGCATGGTTTTGGATACCTGAGTCGCAAAATAACACAATGTGTTATACAATTACTGAGTGTCAGTAAGCACCGATACAGGTTTATATATGAATATCCATATACAATATATGAAACTCCTGTGAGAGATAACCATCTGTGAACATTGTGTGACCTTACTTGTGTATCATCTTGCAGTGTAAAGGCTGAATTCTGTGGATGTACAGTGCTGTCATTTCTCTTCTGCTTTGTGTCCTTTTCTGGAATAATATGTGATCAAGACAACGTTAGCGCCATCACTTCAGTGTGTAATGATCTGTGAAAGAGTGTAAAGATCTGTGAAGTAGAGCTCTTTGAAGTAGTATACAGATCTGTGAAAATGTATAGTAAATAGATCTGTGAAATAAAATGCAGATCTGTGAAATAGTATACAGATCTGTAAAAATAAAAGAAAAGAAAAGAAGAGTATTCAGATCTGTGAAATAGTGTAAAGATCTGTGAGGTAGTGTACAGACCTGTGAAATAGTATACAGATCTGTGAAATAGTATACAAATCTGTGAAATAGTATACAGATCTGTGAAATAGTATACAGACCTGTGAAATAGTATACAGATCTGTGAAATAGTATACAGATCTGTGAAATAGTAACAGGTCCCTGAAACAGTGTCCACTGTGTGGATGTTGACAAAACCGCAGGCCACCTTGGGCAATATCTTGCAACGTCTCCTGAACACCACAACCCCACATTGGGAGTACAGCCGGACGCCAAAGCCTGACGTGATACAGAAACTGGATGTCACCACAACATACCTACTGAACCTGCTCTTTCTGCACTGCTTACTCGTTGAATTCTTCAGCACGGTTCACTTTGTCATTTTTGGTTAGTTTTGTCCACTTGCAGCGCTTATGATATCGATAAATCAATACAGTTGACTTTCACGTGGCATGGCAAGAAGGGACATATAGTGTGAACAATCTCCAGCGGAACAACTACAGTGTCCAGACAATACCAGTGGGTTGATTATGAAGCAGGTGTCTTTTCCTCGTCCACAGGATCATTTTCAGTTTGTGAACATGTAAGATCTCACTGCCTGTTAAACACAATTGTATGGAAACGCCAGTTCAATAATAACCCAACAACCACATACTGACAAGTGTCTGACCGTTGTGGAGATCAACCAGCCATGTATTTCCGTATTACCATAGTGTTGGTCTGGAGTGTCATTCTGAAGCGTCAATAACAGACAGCGTGTAGACACGTACATACCAGGACGCTTGTCACACAGGATTCTAACTATACCACAGCCTGTTCAAGTGTCAGCTTTTCGAAAAATCCACGTATCCTGCCAGTGTCTTGTGCTTGAAGAGTAACACCAATCTCTTGTGTCAACTCAGTGTTGAATCTTTAGATGTAGTACACAGTGAATAATCCAGAAACACAGTGACGGAAGCTGCACAGGTCAAAGACTCTAGTCAGCAGTGCTGAACCATTCTGCTGCCTGAGGCGATCATCCTCCTTGATCTCTGACCAGATCTGCACTCATCCATGGATACAACTACCAACTGCGTGTTATCTCACCACTTAAGGTCACTGTCCATCCCTTTTGCAACAAACTGAAAACTGTGTTCTCTTTCCCAACCCTGAGAGAAACAATGACCGTGGGGGATGATATTCTGTTCCCTTACCTGATGCAGTGAAACGTTGTACACTTGTTCCGATGATAACAGAATCTATATCACAGGCTTGAAGGACAAGCCAAAAAAACTTCGCAAAGAACGGGCATAAAACTTTTGATGAAAGAATCGCACGCATAGATAAAGGCTCAACTACCTTCACATTCTTAGAAGACATGAAGAACAGTCTTGTTAGAACTACAAAACACTGCTTACTTTGCTTTTCTTGGACATAAAGGGAGGAGCTGATGGGAGCCAAACAAAGTAAAAACATTATAACATCTTCCTTCTGAAAGAAAGAAAGAAAGAAAGAAAACATTTGTGTGTGTGCGGGTGGGAGATGATAGTCCATGTTCACGAAACGGGCTGTCCACTCCTAGCAGACTTGAGGCTAATACAAACCAGCAGGTCTTCTTCTCATGTCTGAAAGCATCAACAACTTCAGACCCGCCCAGAACTTTCTCGGCCGAAACAATCACCTCCAGTCACGTGATCTACCTGACTTCCTCCTCCCGGTGGGTTCTCCATCTGCTACTCACTTCCCCCCTTCTCTAGGGTAGGGAGGGTGGGGGGCGGCGCGGTCTTGCCCTCCATAACAACAACAAATTTTTGGTGACTCCCTACCCTCACCCTCCCTCACCCCCTAATGGCAACGTCTCCAGTGTCAGGGGAAGCTCCCCGAATGAGTGGCCTGGCCCGCAGTCTCCGAATGTGTTGCTGTCGCCGACGAATGCCTTCCCGCTTCTCCGACTTGCGGGCTTCCGAATCAGGGGAGCTCACCCAGGCGCTAGTGGGCGACAAGCAGACGACATCTTCCGGCGTGAATTCCAGCGGAGTGGATGGCGGGGTGGCGGACGGTCGGGGGAGGGAGGATGGGGGAAGGAACTGTGATAGGTCCTCCACCACCACCACCGTCCTGTGCGGGTCTGTGTCCGGGAATGTGGCGTCTTCGGGGATGGAATCGCCCGTGCAGTCACCGGGATGGGTGAGTGAGTGTGTGTGTGTGTGTTGGGGGGGGGGGGGGGGGGGGGGGGGGGGGGGGGTGTTGTGTGTGTGTGGAGTGGGTGGGGGGGGGGGTGTGTGTGTGTGGTGTTTTGTTTGTGTGTGTGTGTGGGGGGAGGTTGTGTTGTGGTGTGTTGTGGTGTGTGTGTGTGTGTGTGGTGTTGTGTGTGTTGTGTGTGTATGTGTGTGTGTTGTGTGTGTGTGTTGTGTGTGTGTGTGTGTGTGTGTGGGGGGGGGGGGTGTGTTTTGTTGTGGCGTGTGTGGTGTGTGTGTGTGTGTGTGTGTACGTGTGTGTGTGTGTTGTGTGTGTGTTGTTGTGTGTGTTGTGTTGTGTGTGGTGTGTGTTGTGTGTGTGTGTGTTGTGTGTGTGGTGGTGGTGGTGGTGGTGGTGGTGGTGGTGGTGGTGGTGGTTTCTTCTTCTTCTTCTTCTTCTTCTTCTTCTTCTTCTTCTTCTTCTTCATTTAAGTCTATTCACTTTAAGTGATATGTGTGTGTGTGTGTGTGTGTTGTGTGTGTGTGTGTGTGTGTGTGTGTGTGTGTGTGTGTGTTGGTCTGTTTTGTTTTGTTTGTGTGCTTGTTTGTTTATATTTATTATGTTGTTATTGTTGTTATGGTTGTTGTTTTTGAGTCGATTTAAGATTTGCATCTACAAAAAGAGACTTTGTTCTGTTCTTTCATTCTTTCTTGTCCTTTCCTTTCTTTTTCCTTTTTTTTCTTTCTCTCTTTCTTCTTCTTTCTTTCTTTCTTCTTCTTTCTTTTTTTCTTTATTTCCTTCCTTCTTTCCATCCTTCCTCCCTTTCTTCCTTCCTTTTCTGAAATTTGTAACTGTGAGCTATGCAGGCTAGAAGGCCTAACTATTCATTACCACCACTACACACATTTTGCCCACTTGCGGTACATGCAACTTCACTCTGACCCTGATGGTCATTTTTAAAGCATGGAAAACGAAAACAAAATCCTCTTACGGTCGTTCCTGTATACTCCTTCTCGTTAGCTCCGCTTTGCTGCAGATAGCTTGTGCTACGAATACCCAGATTCAACCAATCCACCGTTGGCCGTCGCTCTTTCTCTATTGCTGGTCCATCGATCAGGAATGACCTCCCTCTCTCTCTTTGCCTAAAGCTTTCTTATGAAACTTTTAAATCCAGCCTCAAGACATTATTTCAAACCTAAGAATTTCCTCTCTTGTTTCATCTCATAACTGTTCCTGCCTTGAAATCCCATCACCCTGCCAAAGTGTATAACCTTTTTGTTTTGTTTTGTTTTGCTTTGTTTAATGTCCATTTACTACTTGGTGAATAGACACACCCGCTATCATACCAAAACACCCATGTACACACCCCATCTCTCTCTCTGTGTCTCAGTCTCTCTGCATGGATATATATGGATATATATGAATATATGTGGATATATTATATATATATATATATATATATATATAAAAAATTATGCATACATATCCCATAACTAATAGCTTTTGTGTATGTATGTGTTATTTATTTTATTTATCTATCCTTTTATATCGAGGATAATGTGTATGTGTGTGTGCGCGCGCGCGCATTTAGACTTCTTGGGACTATTAATTGTTATAGGTTGCATGACTGTGTAAGAATGAGTTATATGCAAGCGCTTTGATTTGTCTTTGCAAGATATAGCGCTATATAAATTCCATTTACGATCGTTCCCTCTTTTGTTTATATATCCTTCAGCAGTCATACAACAAAGTTAAAGGTTTGCACTTCCTACCTAGTTCAAGACTTTTGCAAGGTATCAGAGCTTCCCTTGCACGCGTAGTTTGTTGTTTTTAAATGGGAAGAAGATTTTAAAAAAATACTGGAGAAAAGATTCATTGGGTGGGCTCAGAGGCTGGTGAGGACAATGTCGCTGAAAGATGGTGATGAGAGTTAGTTGCTGAAACTGAAAATACTTGTTCTTGTTCTTGTTCTTGTTCTCCTCCTCCTCCCCCTCCTCCTCCTCCCCCTCCTCCTCCTCCTCCTCCTCCTCCTCCTTCTTCTTCTTCTTCTTCTTCTTCTTCTTCTTCTTCTTCTTCTTCTTCTTCTTCTGCAATTCTTCGCTATTCTTCGCAATTCTTCTTCTTCGCAATTAATCTTCTTCGCAATTCTTCATCTTCGCAATTCTTCTTTTTCTTCTCTCTCTCTCCCTGTCTTTCTGTTCTGTCTGTCTGTCTGTCTCGTCTCGTCTCGTCTCGTCACTCCTCTCTCTCTCTCTTCTCTCTTCTCTCTCCTCTCTCTCTCTCTCTCTCTCTCTCTCTCTTCTCTCTTCTCTCTCTCCTCTCTCTCTCTCTCTCTCTCTCTCTCTCTCTCTCTCTCTCTCTCTCTCTCTCTCTCTCTCTCTCTCTCTCTCTCTCTCTCTCTCTCCCCCTCTCTCTCTCATGCTTATTTTCTGCCTACCCAGTCCATTCTCCTACCCCTGTTCAAACAAATATTATTGGAAATTCTTTCTTTATAAACTTTTTAATGACCTACCTTGAAGGCGGACTGTGTCGGCTGAGACCAGCGGGGAAGCCCTCATGCAAGAGTTACAAGCGCAGAAGAAGACCAGGCACTACGCACTCTAGCCTCCCCAATAATGCAGCCATGCAAACAGATTCAATTCAATTCAATTCAAACACTTTATCATCTCATAGACAGAGGAATTTACGCGGGTTACAAGACATGCATAAAAACAGTAAACATAATATCACGGACAAACCCCCCCCCACCTACAACACAGTATCGGAACATCAGGACGTGCCCATCACAATATAAAAAGCACCCACAAATCAGCAATACCTCAGCCAGTCATAAACGCACCCAAAGTAAAATCACAAACACTCATACGCGCACCAGTATGCCCACAGATCCACACACACACACACACACACGCACACACACATTCTTATGGCACAAACCCAATCGTGATAACATGCTGTATGATAAGACAAACATCAATTAAAATCGTTACTCTATTCAAGATATTGAACACAGTCCAAAATAATAACACGCGCGCGCATTTTTAATGACATAAACCAAATCGCACTCAGAAGTTGTATTGTAAGATAAATATCAGTGAATCGAATACACTATTATTTTCATTAAAATATACCCGACGGTATGATACTCTTCCCAGGGTTTTTCACACGGTGACAGCACCGGGCCTGCACCCTCAAAGGGCCCCATCCACAGAATATCTATTGGAGCCAGTGGGGGTCACTGCAACAGACAGCAGACTTAACCAGGACTAAAAACATTTGCAGGGAATGCAGAAGAAGGGAGGGAGGAAGGAAGGAAGGAAGAAGACAATTTCAGATGGTCGTATTTTGGGTCACGTTGGGTAGAGTGTGTAGTGTTGGGTCTTCTTCTTCTTCCTGTGCTTGTAACTCCTTCAGGAGGTCTGCTCGCTAGCCTCAGCCAACTCGTTCCGACTTCATGATTTTGTATGGGGGGAAAAAGGCAGGAGAATGGGGCTGGGTAGGTAGAAAAATATAAGATAGATAGATAGATAGATAGTGAGAGATAGATAGATAGTGAGAGATAGATAGATAGATAGTGAGGATAGATAGATAGATAGATAGATAGAGGAGAGATAGATAGAGAGAGAGAGAGAGGAGAGAGAGAGAGATAGATAGTGAGAGAGAGGTGGAGGGTGGGGGACAGACAGTGCAACTGATTTTGTCTGCTGAGAGAAATGATTTATTCATTGTGTGTGTGTGTGTGTTGTGTGTGTGTGTGTGTGTGTATGTGTGTGTGTTGTGTTGTGTTGTGTGTTTTGTGTGTGTTGTGTGTGTGTGTGTGTGTGTGTGTGTGTGTGTGTGTGTGTGTGTGTACGCGCGCTTGCTTGCTTGCTTGCTGTGTGTGTGTGTAATTATGTATATATTATTTTTGACAAATATGAATCCCAGTTTTTTTTTAACGAATAATTGGAATCCAGAAATATCTGGATGGATTATAGTCTGATCCTACAGACAAACAACTTTCATTTTTTCAAATATAACGAGACAGTTATCCTTTAAGGACGTGTGTGTGTGTGTAGTTAAAAATTTTGTTTTTTTTTAATGAATCCAATTCTTAACGCAATTATATATGATTTGGCGTGAAAGGGATTAGGTGTACTTTTATTGAACAGGAAGAGTTTAACGCAATCTTTCAAATTTTTCATTTTCAGGAACAAATCTGTTATTTCTTTTCCCGTCACAGTAATGAGCAAATCTGACATTTAATCTATATTTGACTGGTCTGCTTCACCATTGTCTGCATCATGGCGTCTTGGCCTGACATAGAACTTTTTTTGGATTGGCTGCGGATTTGACAATTGAGCCAATCCAAGGACACAGCCTATTATGACTGGACGAAGGTAGATAACCTGTTCTTACTCAGACACTGTCAACAACTAACTGAGATCGATTGTAATAAGCTGACCAAGGATATATACTATTTTGATTTGAGTGCTTATCTAATGATGTTTTTCAGTGTAGTTTTGTATGTCTTTATCCTTCTTCTTCTTCGCCGAACACTCAGACAGCAACTATCTTTGTCATATGAGCGAAAAGGCGTTTCGCTGCCGTTAAGCGCCTAACAAGTCAGGCTCAGCGCTTTCGACTTCGACATGGGAGAGATTTTTTTTTGTATGCACTAAGTCTTTCTGGAAAAAAAGGTAGGAGAATGGATCAAGAAGGCAGAAAATAGACAAGTAGGGGGTGGTAAAAAAAAAAGGTAAAGGTGTCCCATAACCTATAAGGTCGTAGGGGAGCGAGGCGTCGGAGACCTCACTTCTCTAGGGCCAGCATATTGAAGGCGGCGCCCATCTCCTTTCCCTCGCTGCTTTACCTTCCCTGACCCTAAAGAGGACAGGTACCCATTTACAGCTGGGTGAACTGGGGGAACTGTACTGAAGCCAAGGCGCGCAAACGGTCACCCATCCAACTGGTAACCACGCTCGACGCTGCTTAACTTGGCTGGGGGAAAGCGAATGCTCCGACCACTGAGCTATCCCGTCCCCAAGTAGGGGGTGACAGGGGAAAAAAGGAACAAGGCAGAAAAAAGAGAGGGATAGAAAAGAGGGAATTCCTAGCACAGAATTTCCAGAAGGTGGGGATGCTATCTATACTGACAGGTCTTCTAGCATCCATACGGGGGGATATCCTTATTAATGTCGCCGTCATCTCAGTAGTTGTTAAAGCAAGGGATGTTAACGAGGGATATTAAAAATATGGAGATCAACAGAAATCGAGATTTTTGTTTTTTGCCAAATACGCTCTCTGTGCGCTTGAATGTCCATCTGTCTGTCTGGTTCCTTCTGCTGCTGTTTTTCTTAGATTTCTTTGCTTTCATCATCGTAGTCGTCATTATGATCATTGCAATTATCGTCAGCATCGACGCTGTCGTTGTTTATATTATTGTTGACATCGTCATCGAATGTATCATCATCGTCATCCGCTTCTTTATCATCAGTGTCGTCATTGTCATCATTATTGTCATTGTTGTCGTCGTCGTCGTCACCACCACCATTAACAACATTTTTATTATTTTAATTATATTTTCTTCTTGTATTTTTTCCTGCTATTGTTGTTGTTGTTATTCATCATCATCATCATCATCATCATTATCAGCAGCAGCAGCAGCAGCTTCCTTCCTTC
>CM054144.1:41242086-41264586 GCA_028751875.1 Rapana venosa
ATGATGATATTAGTGATGATGACGTAATAACGATTTACAGACGTGTTTGAAAGTGATTGTCTAGATCTCCTCAGAGAAAGTGACTAGGCATAAAAAAGAAACCCTCCAGAAGAAGAAATCATATAGTAACAACGAGTTAACAGGGTAAGTTCATTTTAATAAAGAAGAACGCCAGTTTCATTTAGATTTTGCACACATGCACACACCAACAACACACCACATTACACACCACACCATACCACATCACACCACACCGCATCACACCGCATCACACCACACCACACCACCCCACACCACACATTACACTTCACCACACCACATCACACCAAACCACACCACACCACACCACACAATCTCTCATGCTGACTTGTCTCAAACCATAAAACCCCCCCCCACCAATTCCCTTCTCTTCAAGACACAAGGGACAGCATCAACGAGCGCTCTCAGCAATTATCTCCCTGTACTGTGGAAAAATTGGCCACCACGGTTCCCTCCCTTGCTCCAGTCAAGGCTAAAATTAATAGTGTTCAGGAGAGAGAGAGAGAGAGAGAGAGAGAGAGAGGACTGGATGCATTATACATGAGAGTATTATCGTAGCGGTGCATGTTGCCAAGCGGAACACATCAAAGTAGCTCTTTCTGGTGAACACTAATGGAGAGAAGAGTGAGAGACTGAAGCAGGAAAACATGTGCAGAGAGAGAGAACTCAGAACTCAGAAATTTAATGTATCTCGGCCTTAGGCCATAATACATGGTTGGCGCAGGAGAAATTGACAATGCCACAGAGTGGACAAAAACCCGAATAAAATACACAACACCAAGCTCAATTTCAGTGAATGAAATAATGAAGACAATGCACAAATGCATAAAAATACAAATGTATCAAACATAATTCACTATCTTGATCTAAGTGTACCTTCCTTATGTCTGGAAAAAATTAATATACATATAATTTCTCAAAATCATAACAAAACGATAACCGTATCTTCGTTTGTGATGTAAATATCTTAATACAACAAGCTTTTTCTCTTATTGATGGCATGGAAGATATATCTAGACAGGCAGTGATTTTTGTTACTGTTTTCTGCTTTAAGTAGATCGTTTAAAGGTGTATCAACACAATCCCCCTAAAAATTTAATTTTTAAATTATTATACACAAAACATTCATAAAGGAAATGCTTTTCATCTTCAACTTTGGATTTACAAAATTGACATTGCTTCTTTTGATTCTGTGCACTATATCGATGTACATTGTTGTTGAGTGGTAAAACATTACATCTCACGACAATGACAATGGCAAATTCTTTTATTTCGAAGATAATGAATAAGCACCCATGTGCTTTTTTACATCCAGTCCCCGAGAGAGAGAACGCGTATTGATCAGATGACTAGTTGATTGATTAATTCTTACAGTAAAATTGACGCAATTCGCATGTTTTCTACCATCTCGGCAGGAAAGCAAGAAAGAAAGAAAGAAAGAAGGAAGAGGTGGAGGGACAGTGAGGGGGGGGGGGGGATATATAATTATAGATTTGACTATAAACTGATTCTACTTTACGACAGCTATATCCATCGAATTTTTCCGGAGTCTGAATTCGCGCGCGCGCGCCACACACACACACACACACACACACAACACACACACACACACACACACACACACACACACACACACACACACACACACACATACACACACGTACACACACACGTACACACACACACACACACACACAGGTAGACAGGCAGGCAGACAGACACACGCTCAGGCAGGCAGACATAATAGACAAACACACACACAACCAACCAACCAGCCAGTCACCCAGCCAGCCAACCAACCAACCAACAAAACCCCCCACTAAACAGAAACAAAACAAAACAAAACAGAACGATACTAAGAAACAAAGCTATAATGGCAATAATAAAAGTAACAATAATGATAATAATGATATTGATAGCAATAATGTCAACAACAATAATAACAACAATAATGATAATAATAATAATAATAACAATAAAACACACACACACACACACACACACACTGTTGGGTTTCGTCTGGGGTTTCTTTTATTCGTTTTGGTTGTGTATACAGAAGGGGGGGGAGGGTAGGTGTGTGGAGGATGTATGACTGTGTTTTTGTGATGTTTGTTTATTTGTTGGTGAGACTGTTCTTGTTATATCTTTTTTTTTTTTTTTACCTCGCTGGTGATTTTGTGTTCTCTTACAAAAGAGAACTGACTTGTTTTTGCATGCAACCTTCTCTTTACAATTCTCTTCAAGTTTGCGTAGCTCCTTAAAGGAATTTTAAATAGACGGAGATTGCCATGCCTATTGGAAAAGTTTGACAAAGACAGATCGATGGAACTTACAGAGGAAGTTTAAAAACAGCCAGCCAGCAGTAGAAGCAGCAGCAAAAGCAGCAGCAGCAGCAGCAGCAGCAGCAGTCTATTGAACGAGTGTTCCAAAAGCTTAAATCAATAATGTTTACTGAAATGCTCAAGAAAAAATACCCGTGGGTGTATATACTGGGGACTTAGCGTAAAAACTATCATCTCCTTTTTTGGGGGTTTGACATTCAGACCTAGAAATATTCCGCTTTTCTGTCACTCTCTTTCTTTTTCTTTCCTTAATTTTGTGTCTTCTCTCTCTCGCGTATTTTCTATCGTCCCAATCCACTATCTTGCTCTTTTTTTCCGAGCAAGTCTGAAAATTTTTTCTGCTTCTACATAATAAGCAATTTCGCATAATTCTACTGTTTTGTTCTTGCGGCGAGGAAGTGAAAGTGTAAACACTGAGATGGGAACACGATGCCCAGTCTGCAGTGATATTTACCCATATGGTATTTTTCACTATGAATTGCATTACTTTGAATTTTTCGTTATCATTTTCACGCTTTTAAATAAAAATATGGGGACGACACATCAAGAGAAATGACTGCTGTTATCAACAGGACCTGATTTAATGCCTTTAGGAATTGAATTGTTCAGATAATGTGGAGTCCCTACACCGATGGGATGTAAATATAACAACAACAACAAGATCATGTGGCATTTGATATGTGTTTTATTTTTTTTCCAGTTGACGGTATTAAAATTAATATTTGTTGGGGGATTATTAGTATGTGCTTAGGTTGAGGCTGATGTGAATGTTTATATACATTTTTTAAATGGACAGAGAGAGGGGAAAGACGGCCAGAGAGATAGCTGGAAAACATTGACATTGATGGTTTGGTTGATATACACTATTTTTTTCTTTTCTTTCTTGCGTTTCTGTCATGGAAAATGAATAAAATGAAAATGTGCTTTTGTTTTCATCGCTCTTCTCCCCCCCCTTCCCCTCCCCCACTCCCTGCCCCTTCTTAGTTCCGGGTGATTTTGTTGAGGCAGTATTTATGTGTTTTATCATCATGCTATAATTTGATGGCTTTTCTTCGCGTAGCTAAATTAAAATGACTTTTAAAGTGAAAATACCCCGGCTGGGGATGCCAGGGGCCTGTCAGTACATAAAACATCCCTACCTTCTGGAAATTACGAGCTAGGAATCGCCTCTTTTCTATTCCTTTCTTTGTTTCTACCTTGTTCCTTTTCTTCCTGTTCCCGTCTTTGTTGGCTGTTTTCTGCCTTCTTGGCCGATTCTCTTGCCCTTTTCCCCCCCATAAAGACTTAAAAATTAACAATTCTCTCCCACGCCGAAGGCAGATACACTGGGCTTGACTTGTCAAGCGCTTAAAGGCAGTGCAACGCATTCCGCTCATTTGACAGACAACAATAGTTTCTGTCTGAGCGTTCGACGACGACGAGGAGAATGACAGAAAGAAC
The DNA here is from genome assembly GCA_028751875.1 of Rapana venosa. Classification (NCBI taxonomy): domain Eukaryota; kingdom Metazoa; phylum Mollusca; class Gastropoda; order Neogastropoda; family Muricidae; genus Rapana; species Rapana venosa. The sequence continues at coordinate 41,245,908 of CM054144.1, forward strand.
TGAGTGGGCTGGTGACAGCTATGGTAAAGCTTTCGTGGTCAGATGCGCTATTAACAACACAAAAGGAAATAAAACTGCAAAGGCAAAAGGTCACCGCGAAAGAGTCTGTTTGAAGAAAGCTTGATTAATTCTTAAATGAGTAGATATTGTGCGTTGAAATAGGCTGGCAAATGGTCAAAGAATGGAACCCATCAGAAAGCAAGAAATGACAAAGTCCTCGATCAACAGAGTCTTGAAAAGGGCTGGCCAAGGCTCACATCACTACAGTCTCTCTCACATCACTACGGTCTGTCTGGCAAAGGTTTGACAGAGGTTTAAGTCAGTAAAGGAGGCACCGTGGTCGAGTGGTTTAGGCGGTCAACTCGTGATCCAGAGGTCGCGGGTTCGATCCCCGCTCGGCTCGGTGTTGTGCCCTTGGGAAAGACACTTTACTCCTATTTTCCTCACTCCACCCAGGTGTACAAGTGGGTACCAGCTCTGCTGCGGAAGTATCTGGCGACAGACTAGCGTCCTGTCACAGGGGTGGTGAAAAACCATCAGTTCGCTTAACGCTACAGAAACCGGGATAAGCTCCGGCTCTATGGGCCTTCTGGCTCGAAAGAACATACTTTTCTTTTTTTCTTTTTTTTAAGTCAGTAGAGTTTATTCCAAAAGTTTAGCAGAGGCTTGATGATAGAGTTCTACCAGGAAGTGTGGCAAATGCAAATGCTTAAGGTCAACAGAGTTTATTTGAAAACTTTGGCAGGAGCTTGACAACTGGGTCTTGTGAACAGATGTATCAAAAGCTAAGGTCAATAGAGTCTACCCGAAAAGTTTGGCATGGCAGAGGCTGGCTCAATAAGACTATTTTGGGAAGGTTTTGGCAAAGCTCAGATCAGGACAGTACTTTGGAAATTATACAAAGTTTTGGTGTTGAGAATTCCCCAGAAGGTGTCAATTTATGCGAGTGGAAGATTCTCTATACACAAACTATCCCATCCTCACGAATCAAGCGACTGAAAGCAAGAGTTCGTTTTGAAAAAAAAAAGCTAGTAAAACATAATACTGTAAAATTTTTGTCAAAGATTCAAGGCTCAATAGGGTTGATGCATTTTGGGAAAGTCTGGGACAGGCTGAGAACACCTTCTGTACTACATTATAACAGTGATGCTATGAAAGTCCAAGCGATGACTACTGTTTTACAGGTCTGTACTTTGTATGCATCTTTGCACATTTTTATTGTTCATTTTTCTCTTTACTGGTATGATTCAGAAGTGATATGATCGATTTATTTTGATAGTGTTGGTTTTCTTCTTCCTCAAGGGTGGATGGAAAAGAAAAGCTGTTGTATACACTTCTTCCTTTCTTTTAATAACAAAATTCGATTTTTTTCCATTTCATAACATATTCTGGCGCCAGAAGGATACACACACCTGCCGTGTTGGTCAGGTACTTTTACGGTGGATTGGAGGTCTAGAGGATACGCACCTGCCTAGAAAGTGAAAGTCCGGGTTGAAAGTGTGCGGTGGTTCGATCTCCGTTTGGGCCCAAAACTTTTCCCCCATCCATTAGACCATGGGTGCTAGTCTTTCGGATGAGACAATGAACCGAAGTCCCGTGTGTTACCCATATTTTGCTCATGTTAAAGTACCCACGGCAACAAGAGTGTTGTCCCTGGCAAAATTCTGTAGAAAAAAGCCACTCTGATAGGGACACACACAGTTGCAGACAGGAAAAGAAGAAAAAAAATGATGGGTGGCGCCGCTCTTGTGGCGACGCGCTCTCCTCGGGGGAGAGCAGCCCGAATTTCACACAGAGAAATGTGTGGTGACTTAAAGTGAATTACAATACAATATAAACAATATTATCAAAATTGCATAGCAGAAAATACCCAAATTGCTGATTTACTTATGGTCATTAGCTGCCAAACTAAATGAGTCAATATTGTTTCGAGAATGCCATAACCTATTTGCTAGTTATTGCTATCAGTTTATGTATGTATACTATTCATGTTTTCTGAATAAAGATCTATTAAATCCCAAATATCCACGGTATCAGATTTCCATCTCTTTGAGCTTACAACACACTAACATTTTAAAAAAACAACAACTAGAAACCAAACAGAGGTTTTAAACCTACGACATTCCAACCAAACTCTTTATCTCAATAACTACAGCACTAAAAGAGGCACACGGACAGAGCTATGGTAGAGCTATGTCAGAGCTATTGTGGTAAAGCTATGGCAGAGTTATTGTGGTAAAGCTATGGCAGAGTTATTGTGGTAAAGCTATGGCAGAGTTATTGTGGTAAAGCTATGGCAGAGTTATTGTGGTAAAGCTATGGCAGAGTTATTGTGGTAAAGCTATGGCAGAGTTATTTATTTATTTATTTATTTTATTCTTTTATATCGAGGATAATGGAATAAGCACGTGTGTGCTTTTTTTTACATCCAGTCCACGTGTACATGCAGTTTTGTCAATTTTGTCATGGTGGCAGAGCTATAGTGGCAGAGCTATGGCAGAGTTATGGTGGCAGAGCTATGGTGGCAGAGCTATGATGGCAGAGCTATGGTGGCAGAGCTATGGTGGCAGAGCTATGGTGGCAGAGCTATAGCAGAGCTATGGTGGCAGAGCTATGATGGCAGAGCTATGGTGGCAGAGCTATGGTGGCAGAGCTATGGTGGCAGAGCTATGATGGCAGAGCTATGGTGGCAGAGCTATGGTGGCAGAGCTATGTGGCAGAGCTATGGTGGCAGAGCTATGGTTGCAGAGCTATGGTGGCAGAGCTATAGCAGAGCTATGGTGGCAGAGCTATGGTGGCAGAGCTATGATGGCAGAGCTATGGTGGCAGAGCTATGGTGGCAGAGCTATAGCAGAGCTATGGTGGCAGAGCTATGGTGGCAGAGCTATGGTGGCAGAGCTATGGTGGCAGAGCTATAGCAGAGCTATGGTGGCAGAGCTATGGTGGCAGAGCTATAGTGGCAGAGCTATGGTGGCAGAGCTATGGGGGCAGAGCTATGGTGGCAGAGCTATAGTGGCAGAGCTATAGTGGCAGAGCTATGGGGGCAGAGCTATGGTGGCAGAGCTATGGGGGCAGAGCTATAGTGGCAGAGTTATGGGGGCAGAGCTATGATGGCAGAGCTATGGTGGCAGAGCTATGGGGGCAGAGCTATGATGGCAGGGCTATGTCAGAGCTATGATGGCAGAGCTATGGGGGCAGAGCTATGGTGGCAGAGCTATTATGGCAGAGCTATGGTGGCAGAGCTATGGTGGCAGAGCTATGGTGGCAGAGCTATGGTGGCAGAGCTATTGTGGCAGAGCTATGTCAGAGCTATGATGGCAGAGCTATGGGGGCAGAGCTATGGTGGCAGAGCTATTATGGCAGAGCTATGGTGGCAGAGCTATGGTGGCAGAGCTATGATGGCAGACCTATGGTGGCAGAGCTATGATGGCAGAGCTATGGTGGCAGAGCTATGGTGGCAGAGCTATGGTGGCAGAGCTATGGTGGCAGACCTATGGTGGCAGAGCTATTATAGCAAAGCTATAGCAGAGCTATGGTGGCAGAGCTATGGTGGCAGAGCTATGGTGGCAGAGCTATGGTGGCAGAACTATGGTGGCAGAGCTATTATAGCAGAGCTATAGCAGAGCTATGGTGGCAGAGCTATGGTGGCAGAGCTATGGTGGCAGACCTATGGTGGCAGAGCTATTATAGCAGAGCTATAGCAGAGCTATGGTGGCAGAGCTATGGTGGCAGAGCTATGGTGGCAGAGCTATAGCAGATCTATGGTGGTAGAGCTATGGTGGCAGAGCTATGGTGGCAGAGCTATGGTGGCAGAGCTATGGCAGAGCTATGGTGGCAGAGCTATGGTGGCAGAACTATGATGGCAGAGCTATGGTGGCAGAGCTATGGTGGCAGAGGTATGGCAGAGCTATGATGGCAGAGCTATAGTGGCAGAGCTATGGTGGCAGAGCTATGGTGGCAGACCTATGGTGGCAGAGGTATGGCAGAGCTATGGTGGCAGAGCTATGGTGGCAGAGCTATGGTGGCAGAACTATGATGGCAGAGCTATGGTGGCAGAGCTATGGTGGCAGAGGTATGGCAGAGCTATGGTGGCAGAGCTATGGTGGCAGAGCTATGGTGGCAGAGCTATGGTGGCAGAGCTATGGTGGCAGAGCTATGGCAGATCTATGGTGGCAGAGCTATGGTGGCAGAGCTATGATGGCAGAGCTATGGTGACAGATCTATAGCAGAGCTATGGTGGCAGAGCTTTGGTGGCAGAGCTATGGTGGCAGAGCTATGGAAGAGCTATGGCAGAGCTATGGTGACAGAGCTATAGCAGAGCTATGGTGGCAGAGCAATGGTGGCAGAGCTATGGTGGCAGAGCTATGGTGGCAGAGCTATGGTGGCAGAGCTATGGAAGAGCTATGGCAGAGTTATGGTGGCAGAGCTATTGTGGCAGAGCTATGAAAGAGCTATTGTGGCAGAGCTATGGTAGTAGAGCTATGGTGGCAGAGCTATAATGGCAGAGCTATGGTGGCAGAGCTTTGGTGGCAGAGCTATGGTGGCAGAGCTCTGGTGGCAGAGCTGTGGTGGCAGAGCTATGGTGGCAGAGCTATAATGGCAGAGCTATGATGGCAGAGCTATGGTGGCAGAGCTATGGTAGAGCTATGGTGGCAGAGCTATGGTGGCACAGCTATGGCAGAGCTATGGTGGCAGAGCTATGGTGGCAGAGCTGTGGTAGAGCTATGGTGGCAGAGCTATGGTGGCAGAACTATGGTGGCACAGCTATGGCAGAGCTATGGTAGAGCTATGGTGGCAGAGCTATGATAGAGCTATGATGGCAGAGCTATGGTGGCAGAGCTATGGCAGAGCTATGGTAGAGCTATGGTGGCAGAACTATGGTGGCACAGCTATGGCAGAGCTATGGTAGAGCTATGGTGGCAGAGCTATGATAGAGCTATGATGGCAGAGCTATGGTGGCAGAGCTATGGTAGAGCTATGGTGGCAGAGCTATGGCAGAGCTATGGTGGCAGAGCTATGGTGGCAGAGCTATGGAGGCAGAGCTATGGTGGCAGAGCTATGGCAGAGCTATGGTGGCAGAGCTATGGTGGCAGAGCTATGGTGGCAGAGCTATGGTGGCAGAACTATGGTGGCAGAGCTATGGTGGCAGAGCTATGGCAGAGCTGTGGTGGCAGAGCTGTGGTGGCAGAGCTATGGTGGCAGAGTTATGGTGGCAGAGCTCTGGTGGCAGAGCTATGGTGGCAGAGCTATGGTGGCAGAGCTATGGTGGCAGAGCTATGGTGGCAGAGCTATGATAGAGCTATGTTGGCAGAGCTATGGTGGCAGAGCTATGGTAGAGCTATGGTGGCAGAGCTATGGTAGAGCTATGATGGCAGAGCTATGTTGGCAGAGCTATGGTGGCAGAGCTATGGCAGAGCTATGGCAGAGCTATGGTGGCAGAGCTATGGTGGCAGAGCTATGGTGGCAGAGCTATGGCAGAGCTATGGTGGCAGAGCTATGGTGGCAGAGCTATGGTGGGCTATAGAGCTATGGTGGCAGAGCTATGGTGGCAGAGCTATGGTGGCAGAGCTATGGTGGCAGAGCTATGGTGGGCAGAAGCTATGGTGGCAGAGCTATGGTGGCAGAGCTATGGTGGCAGAGCTATGTGGCAGAGCTATGTGGCAGAGCTATGGCAGAGCTATGGCAGAGCTATGGTGGCAGAGCTATGGTGGCAGAGCTATGGTGGCAGAGCTATGGCAGAGCTATGGTGGCAGAGCTATGGTGGCAGAGCTATGGTGGCAGAGCTATGGCAGAGCTATGGTGGCAGAGCTATGGTGGCAGAGCTATGGTGGCAGAGCTATGGTGGCAGAGCTATGGCAGAGCTATGGTGGCAGAGCTATGTGGCAGAGCTATGGTGGCAGAGCATGCAGAGCTATGGGCAGAGCTATGGTGGCAGAGCTATGGTGGCAGAGCTATGGTGGCAGAGCTATGGTGGCAGAGCTATGGCAGAGCTATGGTGGCAGAGCTATGGTGGCAGAGCTATGGCAGAGCTATGGTGGCAGAGCTATGGTGGCAGAGCTATGGTGGCAGAGCTATGGTGGCAGAGCTATGGTGGCAGAGCTATGGCAGAGCTATGGTGGCAGAGCTATGGTGGCAGAGCTATGGTGGCAGAGCTATGGTGGCAGAGCTATGGTGGCAGAGCTATGGTGGCAGAGCTATGGTGGCAGAGCTATGGTGGCAGAGCTATGGTGGCAGAGCTATGGGGCAGAGCTATGGTGGCAGAGCTATGCAAGCTTGGTGCAGAGCTATGGTGGCAGAGCTATGGTGGCAGAGCTATGGTGCAGAGCTATGGTGGCAGAGCTATGGTGGCAGAGCTATGGTGGCAGAGCTATGGTGGCAGAGCTATGGCAGAGCTATGGTGGCAGAGCTATGGTGGCAGAGCTATGGTGGCAGAGCTATGGTGGCAGAGCTATGGTGGCAGAGCTATGGTGGCAGAGCTATGGTGGCAGAGCTATGGTGGCAGAGTTATGGTGGCAGAGCTATGGTGGCAGAGCTATGGTGGCAGAGCTATGGTGGCAGAGCTATGGTGGCAGAGCTATGGCAGAGCTATGGTGGCAGAGCTATGGTGGCAGAGCTATGGTGGCAGAGCTATGGTGGCAGAGCTATGGTGGCAGAGCTATGGTGGCAGAGCTATGGTGGCAGCAGCTATGGTGGCAAGCTATGGTGGCAGAGGTATGGCAGAGCTATGGTGGCAGAGCTATGGTGGCAGAGCTATGGTGGCAGAGCTATGGTGGCAGAGCTATGGTGGCAGAGCTATGGCAGAGCTATGGTGGCAGAGCTATGGTGGCAGAGCTATGGTGGCAGAGCTATGGCAGAGCTATGGTGGCAGAGCTATGGTGGCAGAGCTATGGTGGCAGAGCTATGGTCAGAGCTATGGTGGCAGAGCTATGGTAGAGCTATGGTGGCAGAGCTATGGTGGCAGAGCTATGGTGGCAGAGCTATGGTTGCAGAGCTATGGTGGCAGAGCTATGGTGGTAGAGCTATGGTGGCAGAGCTATGGTAGAGCTATGTGGCAGAGCTATGTGGCAAGCTATGGTGGCAGAGCTATGGTGGTACAGCTATGATGGCAGAGCTATGGTTGTAGAGCTATGGTGGCATAGCTATGGTTGTAGAGCTATGGTGGCAGAGCTATGGTAGAGCTATGGTGGCAGAGCTATGGTAGAGCTATGGTGGTAGAGCTATGGCAGAGCTATGGTGGCAGAGCTATAGTGGCAGAGCTATGGTAGAGCTATGGTGGCAGAGCTATAGTGGCAGAGCTATGGTAGAGCTATGGTGGCAGAGCTATGGTAGAGCTATGGTGGCAGAGCTATGGTAGAGCTATGGTGGCAGAGCTATGGTAGAGCTATGGTGGCAGAGCTCTGGTGGCAGAGCTATGGTGGCAGAGCTATGGCAGAGGTATGGCAGAGTTATTGTGGCAGAACTATGTAAGGGCTATGGTGGCAGAGCTATGGTGGCAGAGCTATGGTGGCAGAGCTTTGGTGGCAGAGCTATGGTGGCAGAGCTATGTGGCAGAGCTATGGTGCAGAGCTATATGGTCAGCTAGGCAGAGCTATGTGGCAATATGTGGCAGAGCTATGGGCTATGTGCAGAGCTATGGTGCAGAGCTATGGTGGCAGAGCTATGGTGCAGAGCTATGGTGGTAGAGCTATGTGGCAGAGCTATGGTGGCAGAGCTATGGGAAGTGGTGAGAGCTATGGTGGCAGAGCTATGGTGAGCTAGGTGGCAGGCTATATGGCAGAGCTATGGTAGAGCTATGGTGGAGCAGAGCTATGGCAGAGCTATGGTGGCAGAGCATGTGGTAGAGCTATGGTGGCAGAGCTATGGTGGCAGAGCTATGGTGGCAGAGCTATGGGTGGCAGAGCTATGGTGGCAGAGCTATGTGGCAGAGTAGTATGGCAGAGCTATGTGGCAGAGCTATGTGGCAGAGCTATGGTGGCAGAGCTATGGTGGCAGAGCTATGGTGGCAGAGCTTTGGTAGAGCAGACTATGGTGGCAGAGCTTGGTGGCAGAGCTCTGGTGGCAGAGCTTGGTGGCAAGCTTGATGCAGAGTTGTGCAGAGCTATGGTGGCAGAGCTATGGAGGGAGAGCTATGGTGCAGAGCTTGGTGGCAGAGCTATGGTAGAGCTATGGTGGCAGACTCTGGTGGCAGAGTTGTGGCAGAGCTATGGTAGAGCTATGGTGGCAGAGCTATGGCAAGCTTGGTAGAGCTATGGTGGCAGAGCTATGGTGGCAGAGCTTGGTGGCAGAGCTACTGGTGGCAGAGTTTTGGTGGCAGAGCTATGGTCAGAGCTATGGTGGCAGAGCTATTTGGCAGAGCTATGTGGCAGAGCTATGGTGGCAGAGCTATGGTGGCAGAGCTATGGTGGCAGAGTTATGGTGGCAGAGTTATGGTGGCAGAGCTATATTGGCAGAGCTATGGTAGAGCTATGGTGGCAGAGCTATATTGGCAAAGCTATGGCAGAGCTATGGTGGCAGAGTTATGGTGGCAAAGCTATGGCAGAGCTATGGTGGCAGAGCTATGGTGGCAGAGCTATGGTGGCAGAGCTATGGTGGCAGAGCTATGGTGGCAGAGCTATGGTGGCAGAGCTATGGTGGCAGAGCTATGGTAGAGCTATGGTGGCAGAGCTATGGTGGCAGAGCTATGGTGGCAGAGCTATGGTGGCAGAGCTATGGCAGAGCTATGATGGCAGAGCTATGGCAGAGCTATTGTGGCAGAGCTATGGTGGCAGAGCTATGGTGGCAAAGCTATGGCAGAGCTATGGTGGAAGAGCTATGGCAGAGCTGTTGTGGCAGAGCTATAGTAGAGCTATTGCAGAGCTAGTTTAGCAGAGCTATTATAGCAGAGCTATGGTGGCAGAGCTATGGTCAGAGCTATGGTGGCAGAGCTATGGTGGCAAGCTATGGTGGCAGAGCTTATGGCAGAGCTATGGTGCAGAGCTATGGTGTCAGAGCTATGGCAGAGCTATGGTGCAGAGCTATGGTGGCAGAGCTATGGCAGAGCTCGTGTGGCAGAGCTTATGGCAGAGCTATGTGGCAGAGTATATGGTGCTAGAGTTATGGTGCAGAGCTATATGGCAGAGCTATGGCAGAGCTATGGTGGCAGAGCTATTGGCAGAGCTATCATGGCAGAGCTATGGTGGCAGAGTTTATGGCAGAGCTATGGCAGAGCTATGTGCAGAGTATTGGCAGAGTATGGTGGCAAAGCTATGGTCAGAGCTATAGGAGACGCAGAGTATGCAGTATGGTGGCAGAGCTATTTGGTGCAGAGCTATGGTGGCAGAGCTATGGTGGCAGAGCTATGGCAGAGCTATTGAGGCAGAGCTATGGTGGCAGAGCTATGGTGGCAGAGCTATGGTGGCAGAGCTATGGTGGCAGGGCTATGGTTGCAGAGCTATGGTGGCAGAGCTATTGTGGCACAGCTATGGTGGCACAGCTATTATGGCAGAGCTATGGTGGCAGAGCTATGGTCAGAGTCAGGTTCTCCAAAGTCGATACAGGCCTTTGGCAGAGTTTGCAGAGCGGTTTGGCAGATGTATTAAAGTTTGCTAGCTTGGGTGGCGGCTGTGGGGTGCTGGCGATCATGGTGTCCTTTTGCTTTTGGGCAGAGCTGTTTGAGGCAGCCGCAGTCTATGGTGCTTAGGAAACTATGGCCAGCATGGGCAAGCTTTCAGATAATCAATACGTCAAGCTTTAGGCTACGCTATGGCCGAATCATTGTTTTCTAACCGCCCTCTCTCTCTCTGTGTCTTTGTCCGTCTCTGTCTGACGCTCTATTTGTCTGTCTTTCTGTCTGTCTTTCTGTCTCTGTATGTCTGTATCTCTGTGTCTTTCTGTCTCTTGGTTTCTTTTCTCTCTCTCTCTGTATCTTTCTGTCTGTCTCTGTCTCTCTTTGTGTCCTTCTCTGCCTCTCTATGTCTGTCTCTGATTCTGTCTCTCTCTCTCTCCCTCTATGTGTGTCTATTGTTGTGTGTGTGTCTCTCTCTCTGTATATCTCTCTCACTTTCTCTGTTTCTGTCTCCCTGTCTGTTACTCTGTCTCTGTCTCGCTCCCTCTCTCTCTCTCTGTGTCTGTGTGTGTGTGTCTCTCTCTCTGTCTGTCTGTCTCTCTCTGTCTCTCCCCCTCCCTCTCACTGTATCTCTCTTTGTCTCTTTCTCTGTCTCTCTCTGTGCCCTTCTGTCTGTCTCTGTCTCTCTCCCTCCTTTTCTCTCTGTGTCTTTCTGTCTCTCTCCCTCCCTCCCCCATCCCTCCCTCCCCCCCTCTCTCTCTATTGCCCCCCCCCCCCCCTCGCCCCTTTGTCTCCAGGCTGGCATCTCCCTCTCCTTGAGAACTGTCTTGATAAAAGAACGTGTTTTAAACACCGCCAACACTTGCAATGAGAGCTTTAGAGATTCTCGACATTATCAAGAAATAGTGTGTGTGTGTGTTTGTGTGTGTGTGTGTTTGTTTGTGTGTGTGTGTGTGTGTGTGTGCGTGTGTGTGTGTGTGTGCGTGTGTGTGCGCGCGCATGTTTAGGGGTGGGGGTGGTGGTAGGGGTGGATGGCTGGAGAGAGAGAGAGAGAGAGAGAGAGAGAGAGAGAGAGAGAGAGAGAGAGGAGAGAGAGAGAGAGAGGCACACAGACATACAGCTATGGTGTATAGGCAGATAGGCAGATTGACAGACAGACAGACTGACATTGAGAGAGGCAATATAAAAAAAAAGTACATATAAGTGAAGATATTGGATGGAGGCAATCAGATACCAGTCCAAATCTGTTTTCCCTTTTTTCCCATGGACTTTGACTTGACCTGTCTTGACTGGAGATGTCACGGCATGCTACGCTACTCCACGTTTACCAAGAACTCCACATATGCCTGAACAGCTGCGTAGTTAATCTGATACGCTGGTTAAGCCTCGAGTACATGCTGAACAGCATCGCTCAATGCAAGCAGTTGTGTGTATAATTATATAACACTGTGAAACTTTGACTGCTGAGCGAGTCAGTGTATCTGGGGAGAGAGAGAGAGAGAGAGAGAGAGAGAGAGAGAGAGAGAGAGAGAGAGAGAGAGACAGACAGAGACAGAGACAGAGAGAGAGAGAGATAGAGAGAGAGCCTCACTACCTGGGGAAAAAAGTGCACAAATGTAAAACATTGATTTTGTGTCTTTTGGCAAGGATACGCGTTGTGTACACAGATAGCATGATCAGCATACACCTTTATTATTTCTGAAAACAAAAGAGAGCAAGCAATGAAGATGGGATGGTTTTTAGAAAATGCACGATGTTGAATCTTTGAACCGCATTAACGATTATACAGAATAGTTTAAAACATTGATTCCCCCCCCCCCCCCCCCAAAAAAAAAAAAAAAGAAAGAAAGAAAGAAAAGGGAACAAAATGGGGAAATGGGCATGGTAAAAGACGATGTATTTAGGCGATTGAATGATTCAGCTATGTATTTAGTGATTGTAGGCTCCTTCTTCCGTCTTGAGAGACAACCCTGCAGCATTCTTTGGCCACATCAGTCTTGTTTGGAGCCACAACGTCTGAGAGGGGCTCAGCAGACCAACCGCTCCGTGCATGGCAGTCTCTGTCACAGTTGGTGCAGGCAAAAGTGGACGCTGGATGGACGGCCTGGTTGTGCTCTCTGCTCTTTCCGTGTACCAGTTTAAGTATGTCCCCAGTTTGTGGTCATCACTAGGAGTTTATACCCTAGTAGTTAGGTGGTCTAGAGGTAACGCGCCTGCCTAGAAAGCGAAAAGTCCGTTTTGGAAGTGTGCGGTAGTTCCATCCCCGTTTGGGCCAAAAACCTTTCCTCCATCCATTAGACCATGAGGGGTGGTCTGGGCGCTAGTCTTTCGTATGAGACGATAAACCGAAGTCCCGTGTGTTACAAATAATTACTTAAGCGCACGTTAAAGAATCCACGGCAACAAGAAAGTTGTCCCTGGCAAACTTCTCTAGAAACAAGCCACTCTGATAGGGGAACAATTACAGTTGCAGACAGAAAAAAAACGACGATGGGTGGCGCTGCTCTTGTGGCGACGCGCTCTCCCCTGGAGAGAGCAGCCCGAATTTCATGCAGAGAAATCTGCCGTGACTGAAAGAGGTATGAAAAGGAAAGTAAAGGAAGGTAAAGGAGTCCCATAACCTATAAGGTCGTAGGGGAGCGAGGCGTCAGAGACCTCAACTTCTCTAGGGGGCCAGCAAATTGAGGGCGGCGCCCATCTCCTCTCCCTCGCTGCTTTACCTTTCCTGACCCTAAAGAGGGCAGGTACCAATTTACAGCTGGGTGAACTGGGGGAACTGTACTGAAGCCAAGGCGCGCAAACGGTCACCCATCCAACTGGTAACCACGCTCGATGCTGCTTAACTTGGCTGGGGGAAAGCGAGTGCTCCGACCACTAAGCTATCCCGTCCCCGTATGAAAAGGAAAGGGAAAGGAAATACCCTGAGGTCCAGCCGAGGAACAACAACAAAAAAAGAAAATGGAAAAAAAGATTCCACCTTCCAACTTGGACCAACAAAAAAAAACCCCTCCACAACTAAAACTGTATTCTTTTAACCGCTATAGTTATGGAAAGAGGAAGAGATAGGTGAGGTATCTAGTAAAGATTCAGCGCTATATAAATTCCATACATTATTATTATTATTAATATTAAAGCAGAGAGATTGGAGGGGGGGGGGGGAGGGGGAGGAGGAGGAGGAGGGAGGGGATCTGATGTGCTGGTCTGTTCCGCTCTGAAAAGACTCAGGTAACTTGCTCCTGGATGGCAGCAGACAATGGACGAGAGTGCTGGCTGATTGGACCAGACCTGATGCCATCAGCGAGGGGGAGATAATTCTGTTCAGCGATGGAGGAGATGGACCGTGCTGATTTGATCGCTGAGATGATCAACAGTAAAGAGATTGCGCTGATTTGACCCCACACCCCCCACCCCCCTGTGTGATCAGTGATAGAATAATTGAGATCAGCTCGAGTTTGATCACTATCAATCAATCAGTTTTTGTAAATGATTTTGTTGTTTGTTTGTTGTTGTTTTTTTGGGTTTTTTTGGGGGGGTCTGTTTGTTACATCGGAGGCGTGATTTTTTTTATTTTTATAAATCATTGTGTTTTGTGAAAATCAGCGTGGGTTGGTTACCATTACTTTTTATCATAATGTGTAAACCTAATTGAATACAAATACAGTCTCAGGGTTTGTCTAAGAGTATCAAACGAATCGTGCGCGCGCGCGCACGCGCAAACAGACACAAACATACACACAAACAACAACACATACAAACACACACATAAACACACACACGCCATCAACACCACACCACACCACACCACACACCACTCCACGCCACGCCACAACACAACACAGCACAACACAACACAGCCCAACACAACACAGCACAACACAACACAACACAACACTCAAATACCATATCTCATTCTTTGCAGGGTGTGTGAGTGAGTAAGTGAGTGTGTGTATGTGTTGTGTGTGTGTGTGTGTACACGCGTGCGCATGCATGACTGTGTGCAGGCAGGCATGTGTGTGATCTGTTTCAATCACTCATCTTTTGTCTGTCTCTGTCCCTATCTGTCTGTCTGTCTGTCTCTGTCTCTGTCTCTCTTTGTTTTTACACCCTCCTATCCACTGTATCCCTCTTTCTGTATCACTCAGCGTTTTTGCGTTTATACACATGTGTTTTGAGAGAGATAGAGAGAGAGAAGGAGAAAGAGAGAGAGAGAGAGAGAGAGAGAGAGAGAGAGAGAGAGGGGGGGGGGAAGGGAGAGAGAGAGAGGGGTAGAGAGAGAGAGAAAGAGAGAGAGAGGGGAGAGAGAGAGAGAGAGAGAGAGAGAGAGAGAGAGAGAGAGAGAGAGAGAGAGAGAGAGAGAGAGAAACAAGACAGACAGACAGACAGGTACGAATAGACGAACAACCAGTCAAACAGACAGACAGACAGTCAGACAGACAGACACGAATAGACAAACAGCCAGTCAGACAGACAAACAGACAGACAGAGAGAGATGCAGAGAAAGATAAGCACTGCTTCAGTGCAATCGATCAGTCAGTTAGGGAGAAATAGACCCCCCTCCCCTTCCCGAACCCCCCCCCCCCCCCCCCCATCCCCCACCAACCAAACAAAATAAAACCTTGTTGCTTCGAAATTGACCATTAACTTTTTCTCTTAGGCTTCGGAGGTAACTTGAACTCGGATAAGGACATAATAGCATTAGGGACAGGTTTTTTCCCTCTCTGCCAGTCTGCCCATTGAGAACTGAATTGAAGTGCTTCTTACCCTCAGAAGGATTGATCTGCTAATCTTTTTTCTTTTTCTTCCACTGTCTGTCTGTCTGTCTTCTTCTCTGTTTCTCTCTTGTCTGTCTCCGTCTCTATTTCTTTCTGTCTATCTCTGTGTCTGTGTCTCTCTGTCTCTGTCTGTCTGTCTTTGTCTGTCTTGTCTCTCTGACTGTCTGTCTGCTTTGTCTGTCTGTTTGTCTCTGTCTCTCTCTCTCTGTCTCGCTATCTATATCTCTCACTGTCTCTATCTATGTCTCTGTGTCTCTTTGTCGGTGTCTCTGTCTCTCTGTCTGTCTGTGTGTGTGTGTGTCAGTCTGTCTCTCAGCCTGCTTGTCTGTCTGTCTCCACCTCCTCTCTCTCTCTGTCTTACTTTACAGGTTATATGAAAATTTAAAGTTATAATTGGTTTTCAAGTATTTTGTGTTTAAAGATTTTAATCATTTTTGATCCCTGAAGTCGGATGCAGATACCTTAATGACGGGCAAAAACTGTCGCAGACGTAAAAAAAATCTCACTATTGGTGAACCACAGAACTCTAGCTGAGGAATGGGAAAAAAAGTCGTTAGACACAAAGGGTTAGCATGTGTAGTTGTAGTATGTGTTTGATCATAATGATGCTAAAAACCAACCAACCAACCAACCAACAAACCAACAAACCAACGAACTAACAAACCAACGAACCAACGAAACAAACAAACATGGAATGGATAGCCTGGTGGTTAGCGTGATGCGCTCATGATCTGCGGACCCGGGTTCGATTCCTGTTCAAGAGGATTTTCCCTCTAGAATTAACATCAGTGCCAACTCCACTCTCCCCAAAAGTCCGGATGAGACTATAAACCGAGGTCCCTTGTGCGAACGCACGCAGAACATCTTGCACACACGTTAAAACCCGTTCCGCTTTTCGGAAGAGTAGGCCATTGTGTGCCGGTGAGAACGGATGACATTTACAAAACTGCATACACACGGGGACTGGATAAAAAAAGCACACTAGTACTTATTCCATTATCCTCGAAATAATAGAATAAAATAAACAAAACAAAGAAACAAACAAACCAACTAACCCACAAACCAAAAAACCCTCAAAAAAAAAGAATATCAAGGTACAGCGACTAACAATGAAAACAATAATAACAAAAGAATCATTCGGCAACAAGGTGTACTTAATAAACACACCCCTGACGCCCTCTAACGCCAGAACTAGCAGAAACCTTTTAGCCTTCGATTCCATTCTACTCCAAACGGAAACGAGATCAATGCTCATTGGAGTCAAATCAGTGCGCTTGGATTATGCGAAAGTTTACCCCGGGTTATTCATATTGATATTACATGGAGAGAGGTAGGTACCTGGGTAGCTGTAATGATTTTGTAGTGCACAGACACGCAGCCTATCAGTCTGTAAAGCAAGTTTTGCACGTACGCATGATTTGCTTTAAAAACTGGTGTTGATTTATTTGAATTCGATGTGTGTGTGTGTGTGTGTGTGTGTGTGTGTGTGTGTGTGTGTGTGTTTGGTGTGTGTGTGTGTGTGTTTGCTATGCTTTTTGCTTCAGTGTTAATCTCATTTCTTCTGCGTTTTTTGTTATTTTCTACTGAATTATATTGGGCTGGATTGGGTCACATTGAATTATATCGTGTATAAGTGTGTTATGTTACGTTGCATTGTAATTGTTTTATATTGCATTGTATTGAAATGTATTGCTGTGTATTATATTGTTTTGCAGTGCATTGTATTCAATGTATTACATTGCAGTGTAGAGCAGTGTGGTGTAGCATTTAGGTTTTAAGACAATCTTATATTTGTTGTTTTAGAAAATTTTGTATTGTCTTTGTATGCTATTAAATTGCATTGTATTGTATTGTATTACATTGCATTGTATATCATTGCATTGCATACTCCTATCAGTCACAGCAAAATTTTCTGCATGAAATTCAGGCCCTAGGTGCAGAGAAAACCTTTTTTTTATATTAAAAAAAAACCCACAAATACGTGCCAGTGTAAAGATTTCCCTATTTGAGTGGATTTTTTCTACATAATTTTACCAGAGACAACTCTCTTATAGCCGTGGGTTCTTTTACGCGCGCTGGATGCGTGTTACACTCGGAATCTCGGTTTATCATCTTATCCGAAAAAACTAAAACAAAGAAACGAAATTTCAAGTATGATACTTAAAAAGCAGGACAGATGTAAAGGGTGGTGGTGGTGGTTGTGATAAAGAAGAGATGTTATTGTTGTTGAACTATCTTAAAACTGCACCTTAAAGCCTGAATGGAAAAATATTCCTGAATAATTTCAGATAAATGGGTCTGGTAAAGAGTAAAAAGTAAAGGTAAAGGTGTCCCATAACCTATGTGGTCGTAGGGGAGCGAGGCGTCAGAGACCTCAACTTCTCTAAGGGGCCAGCATATTGAGGGCAGCGGCGCTCATCCCTTCTCCCTCGCTGCTTTACCTTCCCTGACCCTAAAGAGGGCAGGTACCCGTTTACAGCTGAAGAGTGCTTTGGGAATAAAAGTCGTCTGGGTTTGTCGCACGTGCTCAAGTTATTTTCTGGCCACTGTGCAAGGAGACTAAAAGGAAACTTGGATGCCAGCCAAGTAGTGGGTATGTCAATGTCTGATAACTTGTATATTCAGCAACTAAAATCCTCCCACATACTTGGAAAAAAGAGAAGAAAAAAAAAGAAAACAAAACGTCATACGACTGCTGAAAACATTGAAGCTGAAATGGAGACAAGAGAGAGAAGAGAAGAGAAGGGAAGGGAAGGGAAGAGAGAGACAGTTTAAAAAAAATTATTCTTTTATATCGAGAATAATGGAATAAGCACTTAATGTGCTTTTTTACAGCCAGTCCCCGTGTGTGTGTGTGTGAGACAGACAGAGACAGACAGAGACAGAGAGAAAAGAGGAATACTCAGAGAGAGAGAGAGAGAGAGAGAGGGGAGAGAGAGAGAGAGAGGAGGAGGGGGAGAGAAAGAGTGAGAGAGAGAGACAGACGGACAGACAGACAGACAACAAACAGACAGACAGACGACAGCGACAGACAGTCAGACGACAGACAGTACAACAGACAACACACACCACACACACACACTCACACACATACACAGACACACCAGACAGACACAGACACACAGACACACACAGACACACAGACAACGAGACGCTGACACAGACAGACAGACAGACAAACAGATAGAGACAGAAAGACAAACAGAGAGACGGAGAGAAAGAGAAGAGAAATTTATTCATTCACGAGAAAAATAAAATATAAAACCACCACCCATGGCTGCTTGAAAGGAGTGTACAGATAGATGGCAGAGAAACGTTTCGCAAGTTTACATCAAATACACCTTCTTGTGTTGGCAGTGCACCATGTACATTCAACGCTCTGTTTACATATGCAGCATGAAAAGAAGACGGGCCATGTAAGGTTTGCTTTGCCCAAGGCCAATACACACGGCATACAGGTTTTACTGGGAAAGATGCAGCAGTGTGGGTAGTTGAGGTAAGAGAAGAAGAAGAAGAAGAAGAAGAAGAAGAAGAAGAAGAATTGCGAAGAAGAAGAATTGCGAAGAAGAAGAGAATTGCGAAGTGTGTGTGTGTGTGTGTGTGTGTGTGTGTGTGTGTGTGTGTGTGTGTGCGTGCGTGTGTGCGTGCGTACGCCGTGCTTGTGTGTGCGCGCGCCTGGGTTTGTGTGCGTGTGATAATTTTTTTAAGCCATCTTGGAATGTTCATAACAATTTGAAATGTATTTTTCTTTGTGTCTTTTGAGATAATTATACGTATCAATGTGCCTGTCAGTATTGTAATTGCCTTTTATGGGATGGTTAAAGTGTTTTTGAATTTGACTTTAAAGAAGAAGAAGAAGAAGAAGAACAAGAAGAAGAAGAACAAGAACAAGAACAAGAAGAAGAAGAATTGCGAAGAAGAAGAAGTAGAAAGAAAAGAAGAAGAGAAGAATTGTGAAGAAGAAGAAGAAGAATTGCGAAGAAGAAGAAGTGCGAAGAAGAAGGAGAAGAATTGCGAAGAAGGAGAAGAAGAAGAAGAATTGCGAGATTTGCGAAGAAGAAAAAGAAGAATTGCGAAGAAGAAGAATGCGAAGAAGAAGAAGAAGAAGAAGAAGAAGAAGAATTGCGAAGAAAAAGAAGAATTGTGAAGAAGAAGAATTGCAAAGAAGAAGAAGAAGAATTGCGAAGAAGAAAAATTGCGAAGAAGAAGAAGTAGAAGAAGAATAAGAAAAATTGCGAAGAAGAAGAAGAACTGTAAAGAAGAATTGTGATGAAGAATTGCGAAGAAGTATTTAAAAGAATTGCGAAGAAGAATTTTTAAAAAATTGCGAAGAAGAAGAAGAACTGCGAAGAAGAAGAAGAAA